>OY744603.1:29856654-29924154 GCA_963556255.1 Allolobophora icterica | reverse complement strand
CCAGCATCATCATCATCATCATCATCATCATCACCATCATCATCATCATCATCATCATCACCATCATCATCATCGTCATCATCATCATCATCAGCATCACCAGCATCATCATCATCATCACCATCATCATCACCAGCATCATCATCATCATCACCATCATCATCATCATCATCATCATCACCATCATCATCGTCATCATCATCATCATTCATCTTCACCAAGAGCAGCAAAAAGACTGAAACTTCACCTGATCAATTCATTGAAAAATGTTATGTAGGCCTAATGTAAATCTCCGAAATTTCTCAGCGTCACACAAAAGCCGCGTCAGATATAGGCCTACCAGCTTCACCGGCGCTATATCAAATCAATTCCGCAATAGCCAGGTTGTTTTGTCCGTTTCGGTGCCACGTCAGAGTCCGGGGAGGTCAAGCCGGGGAGACAGCCTGGTGTTACGGTGGAAATAGTTGATGACGGTGGTTATGTGGTAGTGCAGGAGTAGAATCAGGATAGGATAACTTGGAGTTCGGTTTTCAGTTGTGGGTGGAAAATAGCGGAGGAGAGGTCTTAGCGGAGAAGAGGTGAATTTAACAGGCGAGTTAGAAGGATGAGGAACCCAAAGAGTTGGTCCAGTGTAGACTAAGGAGCGGTTGCAGAATTTCAGAGAGGATGAGACTGAAGCCGAGATAGAGAAAGACACACGATGACGAACGAGTAGACACCTGGCGGTTAGATGATGAACAACTGGCGAACGTAGGCCTAAGAGGGTTGCGAGGTTTGTAAGACGTTGTAAGTAGCCTAAGAGAAACAATTTTGTAATGGATGCGCTGATGGGCTTTTATCCAATGAAGTGATTTGAGAACAGAGGTTACGCGATGGTGTTTGAGCAGGGTCGAGGACATACGGTCGCTGTAAACAGAGGCAGGGATTGTTTTAACGTGCAATGATACACAAAATGTGCAGTGATAAAAGGCTGTTAACCGCTGTTTGTGCACGAAAAGAATTGTAATTCATAATTATTTATGATTTTTATGCGCTTCGGCGCTCGCCATGTGCAGTGATAAATTTTCCTTAAAACATGCCCTGAACAGAGGCGTCCATCCTATGGGGGAATGAAGCAGAAATCTTCATAGCCTTTTCAGGGGGGGGGGAAGAAGAAATTTTTAGTACATTAAAGTTAAACGTCTGCTCATTCTTTCCATTTCAGTGATTAATCGATTAGTCAACTTCATAATGTTGGCGTATCGTAGGCCTACGCGGCATATTCAATCTCAGACCAAAGGAGGTTTCCAGTGTTTTAGTGTAACAGCACACATATACAGCCCTGTATTGCCCTCTTCTCCTCCACGTTCCCTTGTAGCCCCATCAACCTTGCAGAGCTGACTCCAGGTCGGTAGGGTGCAACACAGGCAGGCAGGCAGAGGGAAGGCAGATAGCAGCCCGGCTGCACACAAGTCGACCGGTATCAGATTCCTCGCCTCTTAACTAAAGGGGTGAAGGGGTGAAGCGAAGGGGTGAATGGAGGTGTACTCTTTGGTTGACGTGGCCTCCCGCAAGATGAGATACTTTGATTTATAAGCGTTTCTTAATTTTGATGTGTTAATACTTTGCAATTTCATTTTACTAGTAATCATGCCCAGAGACAATGTTTTAATGAATTATTTAAATGTTGCGAGCCGTTATGCGGCATGCTTATCCGTAGTGACAAATGGCGCATACATTGTACTACACACCACAAGTGGAAGACTACAAGGTATATATAAATTGCACACAATTTGTACATAGCTCGGTTCGCACTATACCCACAGGTAGTGCATAATTCGAGAATTCGTGACTTTCGGTTTTAAAATTCGTAAAAATTCGCGAATTTTTAGTCTATTTTAAAATTCGTAAAAATTCGTAAAAATTCGTTGGGCCATTGCTGGGCCTTTTTCTACATTGACAGTGGGTTTTGCAAAAACAGCGTAAGCAACAACAACAAATGTGATGACGCCGTGATTTGTTATGTTTAGCTTCTGCTTAGAATATAATGTAAAATTCAATATAAAAGTTTATTACGTAACGAGATAATTTAGTTAAAATCTAATTTTTTAAAGATGAAAGAACATGAACCGGAGTGGAAGTATATAGTAATTTTGGAGGAGAAGGAAAGGGTAATCCAAAAATACAGTGTTGTTTTTGTGACAAGGAATTTGTTGGTTGTTCTGCCCGAATTCGGGAGCATTTGCATGGCGAAAATACAGAAACCACAGTCGAGTGGGAACAGTGGGCTGCTCCTGACTCAGAATCAGAAGACGTAGAAGTAGAAGATACAGCTCGGTGAACGTTGCTAACCCTTTTTAACCATGTTTTGGTTGAAAGCTGTGTTAGCGGCTGACTGGTCACACTGGAGCTGCATGGGGCACTGTGGTTTTTCGTTCTGCTGACTGACACTCACAGTCACACACCACAACTATGATTGAAATTGAAGTTCAAGACTCCAAGTAGAACAGTAACTGAATATCAGTACTGTTGTGTTGCTAGTCAGCTATCTTTTACGGCTGATTGATTGCCTATGACATTGACATTTATTTGCTTAAAAATTTCAATAGTAAACAAATAATAAAATTCGTTGCCATGGCAAAGAATTCTATTATTTTATTATTTTACGAATTTTTACGAATTTTAAAACTGCAGTTTCAAAATTCGTTAAAATTCGTGACTTTTCAAAATTCTTAAAATTCGTAAAATGCGAATTCTCGAACTATGAGGTAGTGCAAACCGAGCTCGAGGAGTTTCGACACGCATATCGCGCCGTACAAGACCTTGTGCCTCTTAGTGAAATGATTCCAGACGACGGAAAACTGGAACTAATTCAACTAGACAGTGACAATGATGACGAGCAAAAGACACATCTGTTGAAAGGACAGTGGATTGAAATCCTGATCTCCCTTGCGCTATTCCATCACTAAAATTAGACGAAATTGTTGATCGCCTGGCTACGCACTCTGCTGCTCTGAAGAGGCACCTGTTATAATTTTAGTACTTGTGTTACTACGTTTGTACTGTCTGGCCGCTATGGCGGTATGCCTCTGTCTTAACGTAACTAGGCCTACATGTACTTTCAATCCACTGTCCTTTCGACAGATGTGTCTTTTGCTCGTCATCATCGTCAAGCCTTCATATTTTATAATGCATAATGTTGCTTTATTAGCGAACTGAAAGTTACAGAATTCAAGAGTAAAATTGTGCTTCAGAGTTCGGTAATCGATAGGCCTATTTTCTCTTTTGTCGACAGTCGGCCAATCGTCTGGGGACGTCGTTGGGGGGCATCTGATCACATGGGGGGGAATGCGTCATAGACGTAAGTGGGGATGGACGCCCCTGGCTGTAAAGAAACGTGTACATTTGCATTTTGCTGTATCGTCATATGCATCATCATCAGCAGCACCAGCACCAGCAGCACCACCACCGCCATCTTCTTCTTCTTCATCATTTTCTTTTATCTGCTCTTTTTCTTGTAGGCCCCTAATTTTGCTTGTTATTGTTTTTTTTAACAAATGACTTCATTTTCGAATACATCTGGACTGTGGCCGCCAGACACTTTTTGTAACCAAGGCATAGCCAGGGCAGTCATACGAGTAACCAGAGCAGAGGGCGATTTATGCCGCGAGCATATTCTGGGCTGGGCAAAAATTCTGGCAGGTCAACGACCAGGACAAAAGCTTTTTACCAAGGTATTTGCCCTAGCTCGCCCTGGTGTAGCGCCGCCACTGTAGCTGGCACAGGCGCCGACTTTTGCTTTTGTCTCTGGGTGCATGAGTCCTCCCTCGCTTCCCCTACCCCTCTTCCTTTCCCTTCCCCTCCCCTTAGGTAGATGAGAAAGAAAATTGTTTTCTTGTCAAGGGTTACGAGGTTAGAAAAAGTATTGGAAATCGGTGACATTTGGACGTTCCAGTGTTATTATTTATATGTTATTTTTAAATAATAAATAATTAAATATTATTTATATATTATTTTAAATAATAAATAATTAAATAAATGATTTATGTACTGGCTGTGACTGTGGGATCATGCAATGTTGGTTATTCGTATTGCATGCAGCTGTACTTCTCAAGTTATGAGATTACTTAGGTGTAAAATATTTGCATTTAATGTCCGAATTCTTCTGGGTGCCACGCACCCACTGAACTTTTTATTCTGGGTGAAAAGGAGTCGGCGCCTATGGAACGTTTGCCAAGGTCAAAAACGTCGCCACTACTAATACCGCGCTGTCTTCAGTCAAATAGCCAACACCGTCTTAGGCTGACAAAGACCTTGGCTAAAAATAACTTCTGACGTATAGAGTCACAAAAGCCCGGTAGGCTATTTGGAGGGCGTGGTAATGCAACATAAAGCTTGCGCAGGTTTCGACGCTGGGTCATATGAATTGTAGGCCTAGCCCATACATAATGGCTCTAAACGAATGGATGAAAAACTGGTAAAAGCCCAAGGCATTGGGCTATAAAATGGGCTTGTTTTAGGCTACTCCACGCTTCTCTAAGGCCTGCTGAAGTCATCATGACATCGGTCGGGAGTTCCCGGCTCTTTCAGATTCTCGTTTTCTCAGAAATCACTGTCACTGTCCAGCAGATAAATGGTTTCATATCAAGCCGTGCACGCGAGTAAACATCGGCCCACCATTTGTGCACATGCAATCAGCCTAGTATCTATGTGTTAGCATATGGGCCGTGAAGGCTATTAGTACTCGTTTTATGCAGCCATTCTTCACGAATGCTGGTGCCGCCGATTTTTCTAAAAATTGTGAAATCCGATCGCAGTCAAGTGAACATACGGATACAAGCTTAAATACCTACAGCACTCGTGTAGTTAACATCGCGTGTTTCAAGTTAAGGGAAGAATTGCATATCTTAGACGATCTCAGATGTTCTGCGACAAAATGCCTGTCGTACAACGCAACGGTGAATTATTTCAAGAAAATTTAGTCGAGAGAGAGTTCCGGAATACGACGACCGCTTCACTCCGCAGGAGAGTCGCATCGTTCTCTCCATCCACTTATCACTCGAGTAAGAGGTTGGTTGCTGCAACAGGGCTCCATCCACCCATCTGTGCCGGGCCTCCAGTGGTAGGCCTTCGCATCTTTCTCTGCGGCGCTCATAGCACCGGCAAAACGACTCTTTACGAGAGCATTCTTGAAGACGATTCCATCGCTCCAGGGAAAGATGGCAAAGAAACGACGAGACTCCTCTATGGACAGACAGAGGTCGCTCGACCAGTCATCCGGCGAATGGGTGAGTCATCTCAGTCATCTCATAATCAGTAGCCAAATTAGCGTAGGTCTAACAGTAGACCACTAACGAAACAGAGCCCCAATGACAAAATAAATTAGATATAGGCTATGTTAGGTCCTTAGTCTAAATTCGAAGGTTAGTAATACATTAGAATTAATGTTATATGAAAATAAATCACAGATGTATATTTTTCTTCTGTTTAGTATCAGCAGACTGTCCCTAATTAAGATGTTCGTTTTACAAACAACTATTATTATCTTTCCAGGAAATTGAAACAATTGAGAAACAATTTTTAAACAATCGAAACCTACAGCCCGGCAGCGCTTGTAAATACGTGTTTATTGGTCTCTACTAACAACGTTCGACTCGTGCATATATATATTGAGGCAATGATCAAATGCCTCTTGAGTTATTCGATAAAAGCGCACGTACGTAAAGAAGCTCCTATGCAGAGTATCTTCGCATCGGTCTACTAGTAGTAGCAATTGTTAAGCAATTTATTTTCGGGCTGTCTGTCTGTCTTAAGCAATTTAATTATTTTCTGTCTGTCCAGTGTCTGTGTCTGTCTGTCTGTCTGTCTGTCTGTCTGTCTGTCTGTCTGTCTGTCTGTCTGTCTGTCTGTCTGTCTGTCTGTCTGTCTGTCTGTCTGCCTATATATTTCAACATGTTACTTTGTTCAGAGATTTATATTTTGGGTTAATATGACCAGTACACGGGAATCCAAAAATGACGTGGCCTCCACTGAAAATAGGCAGCGGGTCTTATAGGGCCTTACTTGATAAATCACTGGAATATCGGCAGGTTAATTGCTTTACGGTCAACACAGAAACTCGTGTAAATGCGTGTACAATATGATACAAGTCCATGTGCCATTAAAATGTATGTAGGTCGATCCATTCATAGGGGATTGCATATAGAATAGGCCTTGAGAGTTATAACGATTAACCACATTCATGAGTCGAGCGTGGCTGTTGTAAGTTGTAACACGCAAATATGTAGGCCCTAACATAGGCGTAATTTGTGGGGGGTACGAGGGGTACCCGTACCCCCCACTTTTTGGACTGGGGGGTACCGTACCCCCCACTTTTTGAACAATGCCAATGAATATTTTATTAGTATGCCATCCCATAGATCGCAGAGTTAGCCTTGTTTGTGTATGTAAGAAATTGGTACCCCCCACTTTTTGGACCAAAGTTACGCCTCTGGGCCCTAAATCAGGGCTGTAGGCCTATATAAGAGGACTTGAAGATCACTGAAAGCTAGAGATATTCTGCAGTGGATGCGCTTGAGGTCTTTTAAGAGACTGAGAATTGAGGTAATCGCAACCGTCATAGTAAACTCAAAATTTCTAAAGCGCTACTCTTCAGCTAAACGTAGACCACCAGTTTATTTACAAGAGCAGAAGCAATGAATGTGACCGTGTTTCGGTGATTCGTTGTTAACACGTGCGAGAGAATTCCGGAATAGTTGGACGTGTTTGAAGTTGCTCAAGCGTATGGAAAGCTGCTGAAGTGTTAAGCATTTATTCTGTCTGGAATTCGCTGTAATGATTAAACTCATATGTGTATGAAGGAAGGTATACTTCGACCTGGAATTAATAATATTAAACTTAGTCCTACAAAAGCGCATTATTCGAGTCATTACTCACTAGACAGACCGCCCAGTGACAGCCTGCTGCGACCCCCTCCCATCTGATTTATTTTACTTTTATTCCACTTGCTATTCCGTTAACTAGTTGCCAACCTTTTGCCAATTCGTTGTTTCTAAATAGGTCTACTCAAAGGCTCATGTGTACATGACCGTCGTCCAGCGGCGTAACTTTAGCCTAAAAAGTGGGGGGTACCAATACCTTGGTCTAAAAAGTGGGGGTACCAATTTTTTCTCCATTTTCGTGTTTCGCATGATAACCATTTGTAACATATTCCCTGCCAGTATTCTCATTAATTTTGGCTCTCGATTTACCTGTGTATCTAAGCACTTTCACACTTTTGGCTAGATTTCGTTCTCTGAGAAGGCACAATAATAAAATATTGAGTGGCATTGTTTAAAAAGTGGGGGGTACAGTACCCCCCAGTCCAAAAAGTGGGGGGTACGGGTATCCCTCGTACCCCCCACAAATTACGCCTATGCCGTCGTCGAGTTTTGTTAAGTAAATGGGGGGCCCTTCCTAGCGGGACCATGGTCCTTTTACGGCTTCCTATTGACCACTCACAGCATGATATAGCCTTCTAAACCCATTAATATCTTAATGTTTCAAACCTTTTCATCGTCATAGTGGCCATTTAAATTATATTTTCTTGTATATTGTCACGTTTGCTTTGTGGATCAATAAAAAATTGATTAATTGATTGATTGATTGATTGATTGATTGATTGATTGATTGATTGATTGATTGATTGAATCGTGTTCTGCAGGACTATCGCGTGAGCAGTTCGTTGACTTTCACACTCATCCGCGCGTCTTCGAATTCGTCCAACACGAAATCAGTCGAGAACAAAGTCGAGTCGAAGTAGAAAACGATGCGAAACAAAGAAGTAATAATACTTAACAAAACGCAACAACAGATTTCGGGGGTCTATCAGAGTGCTTTGTATCGAGGTAAAGGGTGGTATTAGCGTCGCTACGGTGGGCAAGGGGGAAGCTGCCCTTTCACCCCTGCTCAACCACCCACCAGCATCCCATCATTTGCATCAGGACGAATCCAAGGTCGAGGCAGCATCTTAAATGCAAATACCATTGCTACTTCTTCTGTCAGCAATCGATTGTGATGGTACATAGCTATACTTGGAAGGCAAGTCGAAAGAACCCTTTTTGCTTGCGTGACATCATTTGTGCAAGCTAGGCCTATGGCATGACAGCGCCGGTGGTAGGACATAATTTATATAGATCCATGAAGCAGCTATTTTCATGGAACACGATCAGAGTCTCATCTGCAACACCGACAGTTTAACATTCTTATTCCCCTATACTCAATTAGAATGTCATGTAACTCATTCACTCATTCACTCACTCACTCAATCAACCAATCAAGCACTCCTCACTCGCTCGCTCACTCACTCAATCGCTTAACCAATCGATCAATCAATCAATCGATCACTTATCGACAAACGATGTTCTGCTTCCAGATACGTTGTATGACCGAGGAATTGATCCGGTCGTCTACTCATGGATGTATCTGGGAGAAGCGGCCAGGGATCGTCTGCTCAATCAGCCTTTCCTTCAAGAGTCCATCCAACGGTCAGTCCGAACACTACTCGAATTCTACCCAGTGTTACACTTCGTCTTTTCTCCAAGGTTAAGGATTATAACAATAATAAATCTATGCATTTATCTATGCTTGGCTGCTTCTGACTAGGCTATCTGACAGACAGTGTTTAATCTAGTCCCCCTCTTCTGGGAGGGGAAACAAGGTTTCTGGGGGGAGCAAAGAATTTACACAAGATTTTTTCTTCCATCTTGAAAAAGTTGATGACTTTTCTAATTTCATCTTCAAAAAAGTTTATGAACTTTTTTAGTCCTTCGTCCGATTTTTTCACTTTTTCTACAGCAATTACTCTCTCACAAACACACGCGCACACATTCTATTATTATAATTATTAACTCATTTCGAATCCGGCTCCCTCCCGGATGACGGACTATCCTGCGTTTTACTTTAATTGAGACTCAGGTTGCATCTCTTAGCCCACCCCACTACACTATCCAGTTCTTCACCAATCGTTCTACTGTTTATGGCTGGTACTAACACAGGTAGACCTACCTCAAACAAGCGCTGCTATGGTGACGGTAATAATGGCTATAATGATGACGACGACGATAATGAGGTTCTGTGTTGTAGTTACCGGAAGTCAGTGGTGTTTGTCGTCGCTCCGAAGGAGTGCTGTGTCGTCGACGATGGGTTTCGCATGAAGCCCTCGCTGGACGATCTCAGCGAATACACTGACTTTATGAAGCGCCTTTTTGATCTGCTCGACATTCGGTTTCACCTCATCGATGAAGCCGACCAACAGCTTCGCACGAAACTGGTTCTCGACATTATCAAACCATTACTCTCAGGGAACCGTTCCCCAACCCACGACAATTCCCACCCTGCAAATAGACAGACAACATCTGCAGACCAAGAAATAAGTTAATCAGAAGCAAAGCAGAAACAGTTTCCGAGCTATGGCATGATGATGGATAACTCATCTATCTTGTAGCATCTAATTTGTTACTAGGCTAGCTGTAGGAGATTATAGGCCTAGATATAAGCTGCGATTAATTCGGTTGGGTATTCTCCGGCCAGTTGGCTGCAAACAATTTATCAAGAATTATATGAATGCCCAAAAATTCCATGTAATTTATGTAGGGCCTACATTGCGGTATTCGGTTATTCTGTTTTTATGTTCAGTTTTAATTAGCGTAGATCAAGTCACATTTGCTTGAGACGTGCAGTTGTTTAATGCGATGGAGTGACGCTCCAATAGATAGGCCTAGCCTATTGGCTCAAATACAGGGCACAATTTTAAGTACAAAATAACTGTAACACCAGTGGCGGCGATCTTGTCTGAGAGGTGGGGGGGGGGGGGACAAAGTCGGCCATAGTCTGGTCGATGACTTTTTTAGGAATTCATGTCCCAAAAAATTTTTCAGACCTTTCTTTGGAATTCATCTCCACAAAATCTTTATGACTTTTCTACAAATTCATCTCTGAAAAAAGTTGATGACCTTTTTTTGGTCCTCCACCTACTTTCGTGACTTTTTCCATGCCTTCAAAATAACGGACGACCTTTTTTTACCAATTCGTCTCCACATTCATTTTTTACCTTTTTTCCTTCTCTTTCTTTTTTCCTTCTTTTAAATTTGGGGAGGGACACTTCTGCTCAAAACAACTTATCTGGTAAAAAAAGGCACTCAAAACTCATTTTCGCCCTCACACACAATTGCATTTCTTCACCTTTTTTGGTGTATCTTCAAAATTTGGGGGTCCGATGTATGGCGTGACCCCCACTCTTAAAGGTGGGGGTCTTGTCCCCCTCGACCCCCCCCCCCCGGATCGCCACCCCTGTACAGTAACACCGATTAAGTGATATGAACTGCAGAGTGAATATATTCTAGTGCGTTTGAGTAGGCCTTATGTAAAGTTTTAGTCGAAAGATATAGGCCTACTGTAAAATAAAACTGTAGGCCTACAGTCTTTCTCTTTACCGCCATTCTCCATCTCGTCACTCTGTAATTCGCCATTTGTATAAGACACCATCGTTTTCTGAGGCTCTGAGCTTATACTTCCCTCGGTTAGGGAAGTCTTGGGGTGTTTCTGCGTCTTTCGCACTAGACACGACGTGTATACGGAGCCCGAGTCGCCCGATCCCGCAATTTAGTCAGCTCTCTCAGCCTCTCTGGGCCGAGTGTTGTAAAGAGCAAATATCGACCACGTCGGCTCATAATCTACTTGGGTAACCGGGTCCGAACTTTGACGTATCGATTAGGCTATTATCGGCCAAGAGACTCATCAGAGGCCTATCTGGAAAGGCTACAATTCGCTAATTGTCATTTTGTTAGTTATGATCGATAGTACCAGGGTATACCATTGTTATTTCTATTACCTAACATTTTTTACCTACTAATTCGTAAGCTTAGGCTTAAATTAACGCAACACGATACAGATATATAAGCATCTACGGAAAGCTACTATGACGTCACCGTTACTAAGAGAAACCGCAATCATTTAAAGGTTCAATTGTTTAGGGTTACTTTTTGTGCCAAGACAAATGATCGCCTCGTAGGCCCTATCTGAACACAATGGAGTTTCGTATTAACACAACGTATAATTTAAGATCAAGCAAATAGAATATTTGACATTGACGAACTTATTGTGAGTAGGCCTAGATCGCCTATATATAGGCCTAGCAATGAACTCGGAAGAACATCAGACGACTTCAAACACGGCGACTTCGGAAGTCATGGAACCGACAGCTCCTGCGGAAGAGACAGTGAACGAGAGCTCTGAACAGACGACGTTGGACCCAATATACACATCACGTCTCCTGCTAGGAGACATCACCCGTCGCCAAAAGCACGTTACTCATGCCACGGAGCATGCGCCTCGAAGAAGAATGACAACACCGCGTTCGCCCACACCCGGCAACACGCCACGGGAGTTCGTAACCGGAATCGAACACAGAACGAAATTTATGCGCGGAAATGACTCTTCACAGAAACCCAGAAGCAAGTCAGGCGCTACAAAATCTCAACAGACGAAAATGGACCCAAGAGCGGGAAACAAGTGGAGACAGAACATATCATACACGTGCATCGTAAAACACCAGAAAAAGAAAGATGCCAAACAATCAAATGAAGTGAGTTCAAAGCTTTCACGCACTCTTCCAAACCTACCTCAACTCAACAAGTCAGCAGAAATGAGAATTAGACATGCTCTAGATCACTTGGGTACCGAAAGCAAAATCTCCGGAAAGGCAAGACAACCAATTACGGCCCATACAAAGGTCGGTGAAACACCAAAGCGTCAGAGGATAAACAAAGCTGGAACTACATCCACTGAGGAAACCAAAATGGAAGCCAGTTCAATTCCGAGTGAAGAAATGACGGAAAATTTAAAATCAAATGAAGCTTCCGTCAGCCTTAACTTGGAACAGACAAGTCACTCGATCGACCCCAACATATCGGATAATTTAAAGCACGGAATCAGCAAAGCGGGTCTTTGGCTTAATCTACCGAACGCGTCAACATCTGAGCACAAACGTCCTAACTCTCCTCAGATAACTCCGTGCTCATCAATATGCCTACCAGGTCAGAAAATCTCAAACTCTCCACTGCATTTAGCAACTGCGGACACACTTTCTCTGCAGACAGGAAGTTCCATTTCGTTCTCAGAAACAGTGGAAGTGCATAGCACAAGCTCATCACGAGTTAAAGTCAGTTGCTCAACAACACCGTGTGGATCCTCAAAAAAGCACAAGTTCTTGCCAAATTCAGACAAAACACAGGCTTACAAATCCCGGGAGTCCTCTGCCAACTCATCCGGAAACAAAACAACGACCGTCAAACAGGAACCGGTAACATTTACCACTCAGTTTGTTCCAGTTCTCAGATGGACCAATAAGACAAATTCTGGAGGTCTCTTTGAACCACACTGTCATGAAGGATCAAACACTCGACCGAATTCTACTAATCATAATGCGACTCAAGATGGAGGCAATGCTTCAAACAACAAAACTCCTGAAGGTGAACTATCGAGCCAGCAGTCCAAAGAAACAGCCAGCATCAGTGGCAACGCTTTCCAGAATGAATGCTACATTAAACAACAGCAACTAGCAGATGAAGACTACAACGTGCTAAATCCAAGCCTCATGTATACCTCTGGTGAAGGAGAAAACCTTATCAATGTCAGAAAAGCCAAAAATAAATCCATGACACAGGATGGAACTCTTTCAAAGGATGCCGACAGAAGCCTTACTATATCTCCTCTCAGACAAGTCTGGAAACCGACCGGGCCACAGCAAATAGTATCGGGAAGTGCACTCTGGCCAGCCGCCGCCTCTCAGCTGCTCAAACGACCAGAGTCGGTCAAAAACATAGCGATGGCCAAGCAGCCTGCCGCTTACATGAGGAGTGCCAATCGACTTGTGGGTGACTTTGCCGGGCGTCCAATATCAGCAGACAAGACAAAAGAAGCAACTGTGAACAAGAAGCCTGTTTGGAAGTAACTCGAATCATAAGTAACTTAAATCATAAGTAACTTGAATCATAAACAAAACTATGCCCGTTTAGGACAGTACTCTCTTACGAATATTATCCCATGAAGCAGTCACTTTTATCCGGTTTCTCCGTCTGAACGTGTCTAAAGTCATTTCTAAGCCAGTACCAAAATTCTACCTAAGCCTTTTACTAAACTTACGATGAAATTTTTAAAAAACTCAGAAAATCTAGCATGCATCAAAGAACACTTATTTAACTAAAGCATAGAAGTAAGAAACTCGTATTCCGGATGTCTACAGTCTCTACTCGTTTATTTTACGCTTTCTCTTTAATTTGCCATCAGCCAATTACTTTGGTAGAGGACATTAACTATGCTCATAGAACATGTTTATACAGGGAATAATACTCATGTATAAACAGACACGAGTTTATTGACATCCAGCTTTTTCTTCATCTCTCTGTTTTGGTAAACTGCATTTCAAAGAGCATTTGAAGGATGCAGTACAAAGTTTCCAAACTAGATGGAATAGGTTGGTTTACTACTGCAGTTTGAAGATTATCCTTATACTGACCTTGAAACAACTCCAAACATAAAGATAAGTTAGTCTTAAATTCAACAGCAGATATCTGATCAAGTTACGCAGAAATATAAATATACAGATTAGCCATTTTTCGTTTCAATTGGCTTTATTCAGAACTACTATCTAGAACATTTGACAATGAAAAGAAAAGCAAAACAATCAAATTTGGAAGAAAACCAATCACATGCAACAGAGATCAAACTTAAAGTCAAAGCATCCTCAAAAGACAATATAGTACTGACTTGAACGCCGGGTTCAGATAAATAAATAAATGTGTGTAAACTGTAAACATATATTTAATCAAACACAAGTCAAGCAGTCAAAGACAAGAGTTTCAGTTGTCTGTAGCAACAGCATCAGGTCTTGGGTTAATCTTTCTTTTCTCATGGATCAACACTGTGGCAACAGCTGCAATAGCAACACCTAATACAACTGCAAAGCCAGCTGCTAAACCTACAACAACAAAAAACAACATCCGAAATTGGATTTTCCCAAATCGCTGTTATTATATTATCGTGTAACAATACGTTGTATTTCATGAGGCTTTATTCCCGGAACAAGGCATACAGTTGGAAGCCATAATTGCACGTACTTACCAGTCAGTGACACTAAACTGAACCACATTGATAACAATGATAATGATAGTAGTAGCAGCAGCATTAATAGTACAGCCTGTACTCAAACATGAGACCCATATAAGCAACTGAAAATTATCTATAACAAGCAGCTTTTTCCAAGCAATTTAGGCAGTGCCTTATTTTGTAAACTCTGGACGATAAGTGCATAAATCATTTACCAGGATGAAGATAATTATGAACTAATGCGCTGACACGAGCCACAAAGTTTATCTGCTACTTTCATGTACTTGTGTGATCACATTTACACACTGAATTGGTTACCAACCAAACAGTGCTTTTTTCTAGAAACAAAGGTTCCGACACTGAACAATTATGGAAGGACTAAAATCCTGAGAAAAACGGGATTGGGGTTGAGAGGTGTACCAATAAATACTGAAAACAGTTCACAACACTGGAATTAAATTAAAATAACTAAATTATTGTTTTTATTATTAAAATAAATAAATAATTTTTTAGTAGCTGAAAAAAAGGTGCTGGAACGCCGTTCCGGTGCGTTCAGGCTGAAAAAAGCACTGGTTACCGGTACCGATAAGCCTTTGTCACCTGGATTTTTCCTGTGATCTGTCACAGGAGAATTTCCAGTAGTAGATCTAGGCTGGTTTCGCTTCATCTTGTATACATACACAAATGTATAGCTAGTCGAGCAAGTTATCACTTCTAGGAAAATCTTCCTCCCTCCCTCATAATTCGAAAGATGGTGCTGGCATTACTTGGCTAGGCCTAATTCTACAAAATCTATTCGCCAGGCGGCTCCACTCTCGTATCACATGTCTAAATGAATTATTACACAGATAGATCTAGTATCTGATACAAACAACAAGACTAAATGATATAAACACATTACCGATAGTTCGTGTATTCTTAGAACGTTGCCGCTGGTCACCTTCAGTCCTAACCATCTGTGCCCTTCCAGGTTCTCCAGGTTCCACTGACGCATCATCATCATCATCACCATCGTAAACCATAGCCATTTGTACAACGGGCGGTTCAATGTACCTTTTGATAGCTAGGCATCAAAGGCAATTAACTGTGCTTACATACATGCAGAAGTACACATGCATGTATTTATACCTACATATGATGTATGTATCAGCGGATGTGTATAAGAGCATTTGTATGTACGCATGCATGTATACATGTATGTAATGTATGCATATATGTATGCATTTATATACATACGTATGAATATATGTACATATATAAATATGTATGCATCGAACTCCACGCTCTTCTGCAAGAGGGGAGCTTTTGGACCCGCATGCTCACAATGCTATTAGACAGTGTCGGGCCTTTTCGGTTGTGGGGCCTTCATCTGGAATGGCCTCCCTCCAGACTGTGCTTGCTGCCTTGGTTAAACTTGCCTGCCTTTTCAAGTCCCTCAAATCACATTTCTTCAGCTGTGGCTGTGCTGGGAGTGCCTCTGAGTAGATCTCTTGAAGAGGCGCTATATAAATTCTCAGAATGAATGAATGAATGAATATATGCATTTATGTGCACGGGTGTACATATATACATATATATGCATTTATGTACATATATACATATGTATGGATTTATGTACATGTATAAATATGCCTATGTAATGTGTGTGTATGTATGTATGTATGTATGTATGTATGTATGTATGTATGTATGTATGTATGCATGAATCAAGACCAAGTGTCTCTAAAGAGTGCTGCACACATTGCTATCCAACCATACAGTTAATTAACCATGTGTGCAGTTCTATCAAATCCAAAACTTAACAGTAACTCCACATTTCTCAGGACCATCGACTAGAAACACATTACACAGCGAATCAGAAACACGAGAATGGCCCATCGACTTCTGATGATTCTGACATGATATTACAGTTTACATTGTGACAACAGGATATCTGCCGAACGTCAAAACACCACCAATCAACCAGCTATTCACCTGGTTTGTTACTGACAATGTTCAGATAATTTTACCTGTTTATTCACCTTTCAGCTCCATTGTATGGAAACAGGTATTCTGAAATATGCTCTATGTTAATAATACTCTATCTTGGAAGTAGTGATAAATTAAGTGATAGCTGAACCGAAGTCCTTGGGTGAGTCCAGAACTTCGGTAAGGAAACTCTATGACCTTGACTGATGTGTGAACATGTGTGCCTTCCGTTATAAATGAATTAAAATACCAGCAGATGACAGGAATAAATGGATGAGCCAAGAAAAACTGATGAATAAATACCTTCACAGGACTTGGAGTCATTTACCAGTTGGAATCCTGGCAGGCAGCCACAAGTAAAAGATCCAACAGTATTGTTACACAGCTGAACACAACCGGATCGATGACGACCCTTTACTATACATTCATTGATGTCTGAAACACAGCAATGATCCATAAGTAAGTTTCATCATCATCTTCCGCTAGACTCCAGTCTCTACGCATCTGTGTAGAACCACCACAACTGTTGGACCATCAGTCTTTTAGAACTCTAACGTTAAGTGTTTTTGTGACGTAACGAAAAGGTCCTACAGGACTTCTCACATACATACAACTCTATTGGCTGGACTTTCATTCATAATAGTATCTGATCATAAAATGATTCTAAAAGCCACCTTGTTGTGTCATTGCCCACAAGCAATTCTGTATGCTTCTAAGTGTGAAGCATGCTCCTTGTGTTCTGTCCATTCATAATCAAGGGTGGTTAGGGCTTTGAGTAATTGTAGCCAAACAATGCACTGTTTATTAATTTGCTTACCAGGGCTCGCTCCTTAACAGTGTGCTCTTTAGGACAATAAAATTCAACCTTTGGGCATTTTGAAAAAGGATACGTAGATATTTGAATATTGTTATCATATCAGAAATATTTTCATAAGATCCTATTTTCAGGAATTTGCCCTTAAGAACTAAAGTTAGCTAAAGTCAAGCAACAAATGCGCATTTATCTTATCTAACCATTGTAGGTGATAAAACAGATGTAAATTCTTTGCTTTGAAGCAAGCGAGATACTTGCGTACTTGGCGAACACTTTAGTGTAAGTTTGAAGCAAAGCGGTTCTTCACCTCTGAACGAAGCAAGAGTTGAAAGCGCTGAGCACCACTGTACCAAATAATACAGATTATGAGAATTCTTACCCCTACATTTCTTTCCATCTTCTGCCAACTCATAACCCTTGGGACAGCGACATGCAACCGATCCTGGTAGGTTGAAGCACTGCCTCTCACACTCATGTTTACTCCGACAACATTCGTCAATGTCTAAGAGATAAAGTAACTCCAAATTGTCAGCAATCTTGAGCAATTTTAGAAATACAGATAATCAGTCACTGCACAAGAGGTATATTTTTATTGTTTTTATCTGCACCTATAGCACCTTTAATTAAGCTCAGAAAGGCAATTAAAAATGAAAGATCAAAGGTGTGTCTTAAGATAACCTGAACATACCTTATGCTATTACTGGAGATAAATTTTCTGATTGTGAGAGTAAAGATTGTTCAGAAAGACAGTTCAATTAATTAAACAATTAATTAAAAGGCATTGTGTGTCGAATTCATTGTACAGGCACACGGAGCCCCAATTTCATCAAAGGCAATACAATAAATTATGATGTGATAAGGAGGATCAGAAAGGCAAGATAAGTATCCTACTAACTTACCACCACAGGTGTAACCATCCTGTGAAAGTTCATATCCAGAATTGCATGTACAGATAAATGAGCCAGGTGTATTAACGCAATTCTGTGTGCACATGCTGTATTCAGGAAATTCACACTCATCTTCATCTACAAATGTAAAACCAACAAAGGCTTGTTATATGAATATTGGATGGATAGATGGATGGATGGAGGAACGGAAGGAGGGAGGGAGGGATGCTTGGATGGATGGATAAGGTCTTGAATCTGAACTCAAGAAATTTCAACAACAGATTACCCGCTAGATGCATGTTCATTCAATAAACATCAACAAATTCAACGCTTTCAATCCTGTTTATCAAGCGTAGCCTGCGTTCTAGTCTCTCTTTGTTGAAGATTGAAGAATACAATATCACGTAGGCCTACTTATATAGTAATAAAGGATTGTTCATTGTTCAAGTGGAATTAATTTGCAGTTAATTAAAAATTTCAATCAAGGGGCATTAATTATGACAGTATAACCTAGACTCAGTTAATTCCTAATTGCAAAAGAAAACCAAACGTAACTTGATTGTGGCATATGATAAAAACTATGATACGTCATTTACACGAGAACTTCCAGACTTTAATCTGAACTCGGCGAAGATTCGTAGTTTTAAGTAAAAAATTTAAGTTGCTACCATGTCATCAATCAGAATGAATACGAGTGTGAAACGGCCAAACCAGAAGCTGATTGTACCTTCACAGGATATCTTGTCATCGCTCAGTCTGTATCCTTGCATACAGGTACACTTAAACGAATGCTCTATCTTAAGACAGATGTGGTGACAGCCGCCATTTTGTTCGAGACATGGATTGTCAACTGAAATTGTAATTCACATACTGAAGCTTAATTAATTAGTTAATTGCAAGATATGAAAACAATCATGATTCATTAACAAGATGGTACATAAATCATCTATAAATTGTCATTACCTTCTAAATTTCTCTGAAACATTTTGTGACTTGCTGCCAATAATTTAGAAATCTCAGATTAACACTTTAATTAACGAGTGTGTAAAAAATATAAAAAAACTAATCCTTCTCGTCGTTAAAGGGTTAAGGGTTTGTTCATGCAGAGCATAAGAACCATGCAGCTTTTAAAGTAAAAATCGTTTATTTCATTATTCTGGTACACTAAAATTGCTCAGCTCTTCTTCATATCAACCTATGTCATCGACTAATTAACAGCCTCGTATGCCAAAGCTAAGAAAATGAAGTCGCAAAGACTTCATACCATGGCATTCTCTTCAGGTTGGCTTAAGGGATTGTTCTTCTTTTACTTCATATCCATGCTAAGTCACAGACTAATTAAAAGACCCAATACAAACCCAATACATTTTTTCCAATTGCTATACGGTCAGAGGCAGTAATCTTCTTGAAAAATCACCACATCACAATACAACGTTAAAAGACTTCATCTTACTTGTACAGGTTCGTTGGTCTGGTTCAAGAAAGTAGTTTTCTCTGCATGCGCATTTATAACTTCCAAGAGTGTTTTCACACTTATGATGACAAATATTACTTGCTCCTGCACATTCATCAAGATCTGAAACAGAAACCAAACCGCTCAGACATTCATATTTAATTACACTGTATTGATGTAATGTAGCAACTTGATCTAGCAGCACAACTTTAATAATTCACTTGGCATTGACTGTTTGTTACTATGAGAAACTGATTGAGAAGTCATAAACTGGGAAACAGTTCAATCTAAACTCATCTCATTAACCACGAGAACAAGAGAAGTTTTGTTCAACATACCCATAAAAAATTAAGAAGCCTCTAAGCGCCATTCAAGTTAGTAGGGCAAAGTTCAATCAATATACATAAGTAAGTAATCCTCGTTAGCACAAGGCAAATAAATGCCCAAACTTTACAAAAAACAAAGCATATAAAATGTAAAAAGCAAGGACAAAACACAACCACACATTCCCTAATCAAAGCAGCATCCAGAACACTAATTTTTCCAGATGAAGTAAAGGGATATCCACATTAACTGAAAAGCTGTGGAGTTTAGCATCATCCAGCAGTAAGTTGCTCATTTCACATGCCACCCACTTCAGTAAAGCTCAAATGCAGTGATGACAGGCCATGAACCTGCACTAGCCAAAAAGAGGAGTAAGATCTTGCTCCCCCCGCCCCCCGTATGTAAGATAGTATATGAAATTCCAAGGGTGTTGTATTAGATCAGTTTGCATTTGCAAAACTCATATTTAATTTCTTTTTAAATTAATATGATAGCAAAACATTGAGTTTAAGGGTTTTACACCTGCCTTTGCAGCTAGTTCCGTTGGAGCCCAGCATATATCCAGTCCGGCATGTGCACTGATAAGATCCAATATCATTGATGCAGTCGTGTGCACACTGACCATTAAGAAGAGAACATTCATCTACATCTAGATGGCAAGAAGGCATTCATTACATTAGACACATGCTTAAACTGCAGTTAATAATCTTCACGGTTAAAATGTGTGTGTGTGTGTGTGTGTGTGTGTGTGTGTGTGTGTGTGTGTGTGTGTGTGTGTGTGTGCATGTGCATGCGTGTGTTGACTGCTGCTTCCTTAAATAATAATAAATAATAATATTATTCGTGTTTGCTGACAAGCTCACTGACAAACCGCAGTAAGTACAATTATCAAGATCTGATAGAACACACGTCTTGGCAGCCTGTTAAGTGCCCGATCATTTAACAACTGCCCCCTAGCGAGTGGAAGGCTGAGTCAACCTATAGGGAGCTTACAGTTTTCAAACCGCATCTTTCAAGATCTTATGTTCTTTGAGCAAAACTGTTACCATTCATCTATACCCCTACCTCATTACTAGCTGATTTCTCCATGGCCTACATAATCTTTAGAACAAACTTGAAAGGATATTCAAATGATCATTTCCTACATAAACTATTATGGAAATTATTTTCAGATGTCAACCTTCTGAATAAGTTTAACCACAATTTAACAAAAACAAGTAAACATATACCAACAGATTAGGGTGATGACAATGATGAGGAGGATGACAAAAATGAGCTGTAGTTCAAAACATATCTCACCGAAGCAGAGTTTCTTGGTCTCATCCAACACATACCCCATAGCACAACTGCAGTAGTAACTGCCATGGGAGTTAGTGCAGTTATGAGCACAATCATTTTGAACTTCACACTCGTTCACATCTAGCATTTGAAAACAACACATAAAATGAAATTATACATTAAACTAAACATACGTATATTAAGTTGCATATCTCCTACAAAGCTTTGTTTCAGGTTAGGCAAACTATTCATGAATAATGGGTGGACCACTGTTGACGTCTGTAGTCTTAATATCAACAGTTAAGTCAGCTAGCTGCAAAATAACGAACCTAACGTAATCTTATATGAATGCTTCAACAGTTCCATTGTCTTATTACTCAAGACATCAAGCCATATTTGCTTCTATGCAAGACCGCATTCCATAATCACAATTCACCAGACAGAATCGAGTCCAGATAAGAGAAGGAACATAGGTAGGCTATGCTCAGGTTTCTCATGACAACTGTTTCTCCTAGAAAAACTCTAACTGAATGCTCCACCCACAGTTACCAGAATTGATTCTTATTGAGACAGTAACTTGCAGAAAATGCTCTTCAACCATTCCTCCTAGTAGAAGGAATTAAAAAGCTCAGTCACAAACAAGGAAAGCAACACCTTTGGAGCGCCTCTGAGTAGAACTCTTGAAGAGGCGCTATATAAATTTTATGATTGATTATGATTGAAAGCTATTATGCTGTTGCACATCTCATCAACAAACAAATCTGAAATAAACCTAGTATAGCTTTCCACTAACCATCGCACCCTCTTTTATTAGAAGCCAGGACAAATCCCGGATCACAGGCACAATAGTAACTACCAATAGTGTTGACACATTGTTGAGAACACTCTCCACTGAGCTCACATTCGTTAATATCTGAAAATGTACATTTCTCCAACTTCTGTATGCATGCTTCACTGAGTTTCATTAACAAATATTAATGCGAATAGTGTGAAATACATTAGCAATTAAGCCAGCCTTTGTAATAAATACTTGTAGCCTTTAACATAAATCTTAATCAGTGGTGCTCCCAGGCCATCTTGGTGAAACAGAAAATATTTACTAGTTATTTTGTGGTAGAGACACACGAACATCTGCTCGTATCATATTACAGAGATGAAGAAGAAAATCATTTGAAAGCAAACAGATTGAGAGTTCACCCCAAAAGAAATTAATCGTCTGTAAATGACTATGCCAGGAAGAGAGAAATTGGTGCATAGCTGATACCTCTAGGCCCATATGGCTATATGCACCACGAGAACACTGCACATATAACTTGGAAACACTGCCAACCAGCTTAGCACTTATCCACAACATGTACCAATGTAATTGTAATTAGGACTCACTGTAAATGGTAACTGCATAAACTGATGAATAAACTACACAAGATATTAAATTATATTTCAATAAAATTGTCACTGATGTTACAATATTGTTACAAAATTTAAAAAGCATAATAAACAAAACTGTCAGAAATGGAGACTTGTTATCTTCAAAATGAACAATATGTTACGAACTAACCTGAACAACTCATGTTGGGCTGCAAACTGTACCCCAATAAACAAGAACATTGGTATGATCCAGGATTGTTTCTGCACTGATGGCCACATCCACCATTTTGACCAAAAGAACTGTCCGTACACTCATCAATATCTAAAAATCAGTTGAATCACCAAAATGAAGCCAATTCTTTTCTAGATTCTATCTGAATGTGTTGAATCAGTAAAGCAAACACCAACAATTTTCTGAGCCAAAATGCAAATAGTTAAAAATATTTCTGAGCACATCACACACACAGCACAAAGCCTATCCTTCAAACAATTGTATGACTGCCATTGAATTTTCGAACTCATGTACAGCGCCCTTCCTTTGGCCTCGACTGTACTACGGCACTATAAAAATCGTCTTATTACTATTATCATTATTAGAAGTAGTAACTGATTCAGTATTTTTCGTTTCTTGCAAAAAGTGCTGTTGTAGGTACTAAATCTAGAAGCACTAAGGGACCTGACTTCGAATAGGAAGCAATGGAGAATGTGTGTCATGGCGATCGCTAGAGCTCCAGGAGTTGACAGCACAAGGTGACAAGGTGTGTAGGTACTAATACAATTTATGACACATGGAGCTAGAACAGACAAGAATTAATTACCTGCACAAGTCATTCCATCTTCTTTTAAACTATATCCCTCAGTACATAGACAGCGATAGGACCCGGCTGTATTCATACAGACATCTGAACATCCTCCCATATCAACTGTACACTCGTCAACATCTAAAACAACAGCCTGCAACCTACTCACACAGTAATTGTATTACAGATTCTTACTTGCTTCTGTAGATTTGCCATATGCTCAGCCTTTTGAAGATAAAACCAAACAAAGCTGCAACTATAGAAAATTATATCCAAATTAACTTGAATATGCTTGCCGTCCATAACTAATATGTATTGCAAATGCACCTGTTGCACCCCAGTGTTATGGGCTATATGCTTTAAATTAGAAAATAAAGTTATGTATTCAACAATAAAGTGTTGGCCAAAACCCCTAACCAATGTTACATTTTGAAAAACTCTAAATGCTAAAAATTGATTCACAGTCTGACTTTCATGTTCTGACTTGCCACTGAAGCTGTTTCGAATAATTTCATATCCTGGAGCTTAATATGTAGTGCATTTTCAAATAAGGATGAGTCATGTTGTGGTAGAATATTTAGACCAAAATCTTTGAAACTTTTAAAATAAATGTCCAAAGACTTTGACACTTTCTGGCTCAAATGAAAGTAAACAATTAGTTTACTAATGTCATTTACTGTCATTTTTGGCTTTCATGTAAAATTGATTTTAATATGTGACATGACTCAGTTATGCTTATAAAGAGACAGGAACTAAAACCTCTCATCCAGTGTGTCGTTTAAGCAGAACAGACAAACAGAAATCTCAAAACCTCAGACAGTATTTCGATCTTTAGTGTTGTAATGGCACATTACGTGCTAACTTTGATAGCCGAGTATAATAGGACTTTAAACGATCCATATCTGTGGGATTAGGTGCTCCACTGCATCACGGTTTCAAAGCTTTTTTCTTGGTTTGTTTTGAAAAGCTGATCTTCTAGGTTTTAAATGGGAACAATTTAACACCTGCATTAGTTTACCAGCTTCCCACTGAGCATAGAATTAAGTTTGTTTTATAGGCTTACAAACAAAGCAACCGATCTATACCTGTTCCATGTTAGCCCTAATGCCTACAAATATTGCACTCAATCAATGGACACTATGACTCTAGTTGTGCCTCAGAGCAGGAGTGGCAAGTTCTTAGGAATTCTTGGTAGCCGGTGGAAAACTTCTGAATTCGTTGCCCAGTTCTTGTCCTTCAATCAGCGCTTTGATTTCAGTCAGGTATAAAGTTAAGACTTATCTGTAGGAAACTGTTTATCCAGCTCAGACTAACTTCTGGTTCTCCGTTGGAATTCGACTTGGTATCTCTTTCTGATTTTTTATTACGATTTCCCTTGAAGCAGCCATCGATTGATGCTTCGAGTATGTTATGTCAATGGCACTATAGAAGTTAATACATTAGATATATTGAAACATTATTTTATGTCTTGTAACTCCTGTATTATATGACATTATGTGAGCTGTCAGCCATCTCTAATCACTAAGAGGTAGCAATAATCAAAGGCCAAAGTGCTTCACCATCACAGCTGTGCTGATCCTCTCCAAGGACGTAGCCAGAATTACACTGACAACTGTAAGATCCCGGAATATTTTCACAACCTTGTGCACAACCAGATTCCGATATCGGCTCGCATTCATTTATGTCTACAGCAGAGGAATCAAGCAACATCTCTATTTCATTAGGGATAGAAGTTTACAAGGAAAAAGAGCACATTGTACATAAAATAGGAATTCCTTAACCAAGAACAGTGCTTTAAAACCAGTAGTTCTCAAAATATGGTCAGTGGACCATAGGTGGTCTGCAAGTGTAATGATGATGATGATGATGACAATGATGATGATGATGATGATGATGACAATTTCTACAGTGCCATAACACGACAAATGCCGTCACAAGGGCGCTTTGACAAGTTCAACATGGTGAACCCAGTGGTCCGTGGAGGCGAGTTATGCAATATTCCCACAGACTCCTTCCCTGTATGCAACATAACACTGTATGTCACAGATTCAGAAGCTAAAGCAAGAATTCAGGATTACTGTCATACCTAATACATCAAAATATGAGCATATATCCCTGTACTTTAATCATTGCATAACTTCCTGTTCTGCAAAGAATCTCTTTCAAATTGGGGCTCATGGTTTACAAAACCATTCCACTCATTGGACTGATTACATCTTTTTCCTGAGCAGTCACTAGTCACTAAGGTCATCCGATTATCTTTCTCGGGTCATACCTAAAAGTAGAACTGTTCGTGGCGAACGAGTTTTCTGGTGCTGGACCCCGATTTTGGAATTCCTTCCTTGTATCAGTCTATTCTGCTCCATCACTTGTGACATTTCGTCCCTCACTCAAGATTTTTCTTTTCTTTTTCTTTATCTTTTACCGCTCATCCAGGGGCGTCTATTCCCCCCCCCCATAGTCATTGGAGCAACGTCCCGTTTCCGCCTCTTCTTCCCCCTTCCTGTTCCTTCCCCCTTCCCGTTCCTTCCCCCCCTAAAATGGTGGCACACACACTGACAGATCTCCCCCCATTTCTTGGATGGAGCATTTGCTCCAAGGTTTCTATGGTGTAGACGCCCCTGCGCTCATCCACCATAGGCAGACTGATATTCTGGATGTTGGCCTGCTAATGACTTGGTTTGGTGCGCCTTCAGCTGATTAACTGATTGATTGATTGATTGATTGATTGATTGATTGATTGATTGATTGATTGATGCCTTGTACATAAGACACCTGTGCTGTAGAAGCTGATAATTAATAACAGCATGGTATTGGTGACATAACTGTGTACCATTTATACCTTGATTGTCATAATATTATATCTGTTCAAGTCTGATAAAAACTGTTGGACTTTAGGACATAGGTGCTCCGCTGTAAGTTTGACTCCAGTACAGTGGTCCCTTAAATGAAAAACTTAGATAGGGGCCATCCTGATATTACGTACGCATGGAGGGGTAACCGAAATGCATGTGCTTGCGTACGCTTGCGAATTGGTGGTGGGGGTCTACTGATAATGTACGTGTGCAAAGGAAAAGGGGCCTTCAAGCTAGAGTTCCGTCTTTCCAGCTATCCAGTACAACCAGAGGAAGTAGGTCTGTGGGAGAAGTGTCACTTGTATGCCACCTTATCTCTGAATCCTATTATTAAACTATCACACAACTCAGCAGTGAGTCCATGGATTACTCATCCTTCAATCTGGCCTAAAGTGCAGACAGTCGCTGCCTGGACCTGTGTAACTGACGCATTCTGCAGCTGGTCTTGGGGGGTGCGTCAACCGTACGTACACAGGTGGGGGTGGAAAAAAGTACGCATGCGTACAGGGAGGGGTCCAATTTTCCTGGATTTTGTGTACGTAATATATGGATGGCCCCATAGCCACTGTTGAAAACAAATCTACCAACTGAAATCTGCACTCAGTCAATTATTGTTGAAAATGAGGATATTTACTGCTCTTGGAAAACAAACCTGATTTCAATCTAAAATATTTATATATAAATAAAATAAATTGGATTCTTACCTGCACACTCGAAGTCACCTTTAAGATGATATCCCATATTACACTGGCATACAAACGATCCGACTGCATTTGCGCATTCTTGGGAACATGGGTTGTTAGAAAGTGAGCATTCATTAACATCTGCCAGAAAATCAAGGAATTAACACTGGCCAGTTAACTTTCCAGTTTCAGATGATTACAACATGAACAAAACCTGAATACTGAATACACTTACTTACTTACTTCCTACTCCACAATGTCAGTCGTTAAACAGTTGCAAATATCTCAAATCGGCTTAACAACTTCAAGCCCTATTATGTCAGTGTTGCTTAAAGAAGTGCAGGAAGAGGGGAAATGTGTAAGTCAGTCATTCTGATGTTGCTGGTGAGTGCTTACAGAATGAAGTCAGATAATCCTGAATAAAACTGTTTAAAAATATCCAGTCTCATCATAATCTTCTAAGGATAATTGTCCAAGAATCAACAGGCCATCCATACCGAGTGCCAAAGTTCTTTCTTTTCTTTTATGACCAGTAGATGAGAGCCAACACATATTGTCATAGTCAAGCATGTGCATAAACCTTAAACTTATTAACAATACATCCTTCAACCACACTTTGGGAATTTTCTACTCAGATGTGCAAACGAGTATGTTGCCTATGCTTTAATAACACAACCTGCCTAGCTTTATTACGTGCCCAGCTAAATAACAGAACTTGTATAATAAAGCAAAATTCCCGAATTAATTTTAAAAGATGGTAAGAAGACATTTTACAACAACAAAAGACTACCTGTTTGCCATCATAAATCTTACCCACGCATGAGTGGCCATCGTCCTGAAGACCATATCCACCATCGCAACTGCACTTGTAAGTAGCAGTGTTTAGATTTGGTTCACAGCCTTGACTGCAGCCAGCATTGTTCAACTCACACTGATCAACAGCTAAACAAAAAAGTGAACACAATGGTTGAGGTGATTTTTACCAATAAAGTTTTATTACTTCCATACAATGCAATACAAAACAACTTCATTTGATACTTCGCTCCTTCCAATGTTTAAAAGTGCACACGACCATACGACTATACAACAGAACATCAATAGCACAAAGCAACTGTGAGTAAAGGACTTGCTCAAGGTCCCTACATATCAACTGCCTCGGGGGAGGTTCGAACCCGTACTCTTTGCATTACAGGCTGGGCTCTCTAACAAATCGGCCAAAGTACCACATAGTCTAAACACTATTCACATAAACAAGTTTTTTTAATGACTGTCCAAAGACCTGTAATGAAAAACTGGTATAAAAATAAATTATAAATAGTGAGATAGCCATGTTTGCAGGACTTTGATAGATAATGAAGATGCACTATACTAAGTGTTTTAATACATACATGCATACATGCATATATACGTCCATGTATATACTAACATACATGTCGTACGTGTATGCTCTCAATTTTAGAATTTAATTAAATTTGTGAAACAAGTCCCTAGTCACATCATATAAGATACTACATAACAATTATGCACATGATAGAGGTTCTGGCATTGTCAGTAGTACTTTAAACTTAGCAGTAACTTCTAACTGTTAAATATACCTGTGCAAGAGCGATTGTCGGCCATTAGAAGATAGGTTATCTCACAAGCACACTCAAATGATCCATTGTAGTTGATGCACAACTGACTACAGTTATGTGCACCGTCACACTCATTTATGTCTGAAAATAAAGTGGTAGTACTTTACTAAAACTAACATACAAATATTGGCAAATATAATTCTAACATATACAATTTGGCAGTATAGCACATTCTTAATCTGTCCATTGCTCAAATCCATGACTCTAAAGTGCATGTCTTCAGCCAGTGAAAGAGATTGGCCAGTGAATGGAAAATATTAGTCATAGTAGTCGCCCATCAACTAATGTGCCCATATGTGACCCATCTGCACAAAACCAGTCTTAAGTCGGATTTTTGACTTTTGGAGTATAATACACCATTTTAAAGGGAAACATATCCTCTTTACAAGGACACCAAAACTATCACTCTATCTCAATCCCAACTGAATTTATGGATAAAAGACTACATGCATGTATGGAAACTATTTATGCGACAAAATGCATCTAAAGTTGGCCCACCGTATAAATTGTAAAATGCGCATGACCTGTTTTTAAGCCATGTTATTGGCTGATATTAATAGAATACCACTATTATCTCAACACCATTGGCTAGACGAAAGGCAGAGCTTTAAAATGATATCAACCATCAAGGTCGTCATTGCTAATATAGAATGGAACAGGCCGGTAAATGGATTAATTTTCGGTGAATTTGCACGAAATTTAAAATCATAGATTGTACAAAATCATCCAAATCACACCCTTCAATATTACTTTTTCTCAAACTTTTATGTTTTTTGTATAAAATATATATTTTTAAATTATAATCTGTAATAATCTAAAAGTTGGAAAAAATTGACTTTGATCAAGTTTTTCGTCGTTTTCTTGAAACTGAATATTCCGACTTACGACTGGTTTTGTGCAGATGGGTCACATATACTGTTGAAATGTACTACTAATTATCTTACAAACCCCTCAATTTCTGATGTGGATAATTAGGCAAAACCAAACATCAGTTGAGAGCCATGGATTTAAAAGGTGCTATAAAATGTTCACCTACACTGCATTTGCAAATATAATCAACATGTGTGCAATACTGTAACAATAATATTTAAAATTAAAATTTTGAATAAACTTTACTTAACAGTTGTTTGTTTTCATTTATGTTAAGAGATACCTTCACACAGTGTTTTGTTCTCCTCCGACAACTGATATCCTTCCTTGCAATAACACTCGTAGGAACCAATCAAATTTCGGCAATGGTGGCTACAGCCATGCGCATAAAGGCATTCATCAATATCTGTATATTACAAAACACAATTCCAGCTTTCCAGGTTTTTATTTAATTATAGAATTTTTAAATTAGCAAGCAAACACAGTTCATTCATTCAGTCATACATCAGTAGCTAGAGTATCTCACTTTAAATCCCTATCACAAATAATATGTACACTATTAATTGCATGTAAACAGATCTAAGGGAGAGATAGCTTGAGTTTCTTAAGGCTTCTCGTAATATTTGTCTTTCTGTGATTATGTATGGTTGCATTACCTGTCTGCCCTGTGCATAATAAAATACTTATATTATATATTATATATAGAAGAAGAGCAGTCCCTTAAACTAGCCCTGAGGCAGCCATGGGTATGAAGTGTTAGTGACTTCATTTTCTTGGCGTCGGCCTAAGATGGCGGGTGGCCAGTCCTCTCCCTCACCATCTCGTCTTCCCTTGCACGTCTTCCCTTAATGCACCCCCTAGCCAGCTCATAGCTGAGTTGGCGAGGGGGTGCAGATGGAACAGAAATCTCGAACCAAATTTCTGCCCTGGCGGGGATTTGAACCCCCGAACTCTCAATTGACAATCCAGCGTGCTAACCACTACACTATCGAGCACCCCCATTATATTATTAATGTATTATTATATTATTATATTATATATAACTCACTATTATATATAACTCACTGCAGAATAAGATTTATAAATAATTTGTAATTACAACAATTTATATAGCATCGTCAGTAGCAAGCTACTTCTAGGATGCTTTACACACGCTGTCTTCTGTCACCACAAATGCTCAGAGTTACATCGCATGTACATTTTAAACTGTTTTTAAAAACATAAAGGCTTCTGGCTTCCTGAATAGGTGCAGGAAGACTGTTAGAGTCTAATAAGTCAGGTCACACAAAGCATTAGGACATTAATAAGTCTACATTGAAAAATTTAAATCACTTTAATTCACAACTAAAAATCTAATAAGATCCAATAAAAGGCATTATCATTTCATTATTCTTAAAATCGGCCACAATCAAATACAAGAAATATTACAGTAATAGTAAACATAATAATCATAATAATCATAAAAATAATAAAAATAAGTTACTGGTACTTATTATCTCTGGCCATAAAGCTTTCCCAGCAGCTTTGCCACCTATCAGTGAAGGTAAGCCACCTCAGTGAAATGCTAGCCCCTAATTTTAGTAATCTTGAGGGATCAATGATCATATGTACCTCGGATAAAATAATAATAATAATAATAATAATCATCATCATCATCATCATCATCATCATCATCATCATCATCATCATCATCATCATCATCATCATCATCATCATCATCACAACCGCCACCATCATCATCATTATATAAACCAGTCATTTAGGCCAATTCAGCGCTTTAATGATGTTGCCTTCCTTGGCAGTTTTGCCATGTCAAAACTTGACAAGATGTAACTGTTCCAGATTACTTCTTTTTCCCGGGACATTTTTTAAATCCTAGGGATGTCATGTGTAGCCCAGAAAAAAATAATAAGAGATTAATGTGCCAGACATTAAACTTCAATCAGAGGCAAATAACTGACCTTCACACGATTTCCTGTCATCTTTAAGCATGAAACCGTCATTACACAAGCAAGCAAACGAACCAAGCATATTGTTACAAATGTCAGAGCAGCCTCCCATGTCCACAGAACATTCATCAATGTCTGAAAGCAGAAGTTTCACAGAACTTTTCAAATGTTTGTTTCAATGAAGTCATATATGGTTACAACACAAAAACACAGGTTTCAAAGTAGGCAATGACAACTTTCAATCTGCGTAGAACAGTGCTATCCAACTTTTTTGACACTGCGGGCCACCGAAACAATTATTGTTGAAGCAGAGGGCCGTACCAGTAAACTTAAAAGCAACTATTAAAATTTATTGAAAATTAGTAACTGTATTAAAATTTATTATGGCAATAATTATGTAATAATCAGTGAATAATAACATGTATGTATGGCATGCTTTATAATAGTTCCGCGCCAAAAAGTATATCAATAAACGTTCAAGCACGTTTTAGTGAGATATTTGGCTTTGAATTGTGCTTGCAAATTTTTGGTGTGGCTGGTATTTAGCTTGGGCAGGCTATTTTAAATCAGCCCACGGACCACAAAGGGCCCACGTGTTGGACAGCATTGGCATAGAAGGACGTGGCTTATAGTGAAGAGTCATTATGAACAAATTTAATTACTCGGTTTTACCCAGCCACAGGGATACATAAAAATAAAAATGCACAAAATGAGGCCCCAAAGAGCAAGCAACCCAAAATTTCAACCACTGACCGAGGGTGTGTACTTTACATGTGTGTGGATGCTCATCAGAAGACGCCATCTCTTGTTTGTTCTGGAATAAGTTAGAAACTTTAAATATGCTTCTAAATACATCTCTATGAGCTAAACTCACCAAAGCAACCAGACGTGTTTGATGTGAATCCTGAGTCAGTGGGGCATTGGCACTTATATGATCCATCTGTGTTGACACAAGTTCCACCAGGACATTTACTAGAGTCTTCACATTCATTAATATCTACAACAGACAGTGCATTTCGATCGTTGTATGACAATAGACTCACACTTTTACATAACATTTCATGACTTCTATTTATGATCCAAAATAAGCATTTCAAACCTATACGGTAATGTGAAATTTGGTAACTCGCCATGAACTACAATGGGATGCAATGGTGTAGCGGTATGTTCAGTGCCTTGTAACCAGAGGGTCACAGGTTCGAATCTACATCAAGCCACTGCATAGCAACCTTCGACAAGTTGCTCACCCACAATTGTCTGTGAGGAAGGCAACGGGAAAACACCTCACTTATCTCATCCCCAGATAGAAAACTCATCATCATCATGAATTACACTACACAAATATAAGCATAGATTGGACAGAACTGGTAATAAAAAGTTATTTTATTCAATAAAGAATTTAAGCTCTACCAATTTGGTCATAGCAGGCAAGCACCCTCTGCTTAATATGCCTCAGAGTATACTCTAAGGTGATCCTAAAATAATATTTAAGAAATAAGAGACTGATTAGTTGCAATTTAATGCATCGAGTTTTAGTTAGTAGGAAAAATATTTAGGATTAAAACCTCAAAACGTTGAATAAATTGTCAGTGACTCTGACCTGAGCACGACTTCATATCCGGCATCAAGAAGTAACCAATAGAGCAAGAGCAAAAATAAGATCCAGCTGTATTATTACAGATCTGAGGACATATATCACAGGCACACGCACACTCATCAACATCTGAAACATAAACAGAGATATTAAGAGTAAGTTTAGACAGCAAGTTCCTATGTAATTATATGCCTCTGACTGAATATGATTGCACTTAATGCAAGCTTAGCACATAAATCTCGTAATAAAACCAATTATAAACAACTGCAATAATGCTACTGTTTTCATAAATGTAATTTACTGGTAATTCCAGCAGAAAGCAGAAATTGTCAGTACAAAAGACGAGAGATATTCATAAAGTTGAAATCTTCAGAAAAAAGCAGCTTTTGTGTATTTATATTTATTCATAGCATTTTAATCTGATAAATCACCTATTTTTTATTTAACACATCGATGTAATTGAAACGCTGTGTCCGATTCAATAAAGACTGTGCCTTGCATACCAATGCATTTTTTCTCATCATCAGGATCTTGCTTGAATCCCAATCTGCAAGTGCAGTAACATGTTCCTTCTTCACTAGTACATTCTTGATCACAGCCACAGTTTTCATTTTCACACAGGTCTTTGTCTGAAAGAGCATTTTATTTATAATTAGTCAGGATTCCGATCTCACTGCACATTACAGCCATGTCTCTAAATTCAGAGTAAAGTGCAAAATATGATAACATCAAAGAACTGTACACTGTGCCAGTTTTTTGGGTTGTAACTCCAAACTCAGTTGTTTCAACTTGCTCTCATTATCTGACTTAAAATCAGCTACAGCAAAAACTAGCATATCACGGTGAAAAAACATCAGTAGCAATCAGACAAGCAAATTATGAATATCAAATGAACCACAAATTCAAGCAAAAGTGTAAACAAGCTATAATACACATGGTTTCTGGTACAATATTGTCAACATTATGAATCGCAAATTTAAATCTTCTGGCAACCTTGTTACATCACAACACTTTCAATGGTTTGCAAAGGTAACATTAAGAGTTCAGTGTATCTACTTTAGGTATAAGTCATGAAATGAAAAGGCATCTAAATGACAAACAGAGAAACCATTACTTAATACTGTTGAAATGTCACTTACAGTCACAAGTTCGTTGATTGTCTCCAAGAGACTGTGTATCAAGACATGAACAGTAATAAGAACCAACAGTATTGTGGCATTCATTGCTACACTGACCATTGAAGAAACTACATTCATTGACATCTACAGAAAATATACAACATCAAACATTACCAACTAATTTGAGATAGAGCAATCTTCTCTGCTTCACTGACACTTTGAGGAAAATTTCAAAAAGAAATATTTATGATATGCTGCAACCACTGAATAAATACCATCTTAGTGTTAGGACTTCTTCGTTTATTATCATTCTGATTCACAAACTGTAGCTTATATCAGTGTTGTGCACAAGACCAAAAACCTAAGACCAAGACCGAGACCAAGACCGCATGGTCCAAGACCAAGACTGAGACCAAGACCGCATGGTCCAAGACCAAGACCGAGACCAAGACCGCATGGTTCAAGACCGAGACCGAGACCAAGACCGCATGGTCCAAAACCGAGACCGCATGGTCCAAGACCAAGACCTAAGCCTCAAAACCAATAAGGCCTACCGCAAACGCCATTCTCGATTTAAGTGTAACATAATCTCATCATTCAAATCAGATGTTTATTACATTTTATAAGAACTAATTTAAATCACACAAGGTTTTGTCCCCAAATCTTACCCTGTGAGGTCTGATCAAGAGTCCACTACAGCTAAACACCCTCTCAACAGGTGCAGGTGTTGATGAGATGCAATAAAACTAATGATCGCAAAGACCAGCAAACATCGACAACAACATTTAACAAATACTCAACACTCCACTCTCGATCCCACCCAAGCTGTGCTGGCTTTAGGTATAGGCGATATAGGTACTGCCTAGAGCGGCATTTCTCAAGGGGCGGAAAATTCCGGCAAAATAAAAATAATATAATTAGTTAATAAGAAATAAAATGGAAATATATGTTTTAGTAAGTGACAGCATTTTTGTCCTTGCTGCTTGCCTATAGCCACAAAACTGTCAGAAGTCGCCTCTGCACCCAAGGTCGAGACCAAAGTCTAATGACCGAGACCAGACGCCCAAGACCAAGACCAAGACCAAGACCGCACCTTTAAGACCAAGACCAAGACCGGCACCTTCAAGACCAAGACCGAGACCAAGACCGCATGTTTTCGGTCTCGAGACGGTCTCGAGACCAAGACCGCGGTCTCGAGACCCCATCACTGGCTTATATAATATTTTATTTACTTATTCTGCATAACATGAACTGGTATGAGTTATATCAGTCCACTTTCATTTAATGGTGGCATTGGTAGTGATGAAGATGCCAGTAATACTGCATAATTATGCTCAAATTAAACTAACTACTGAAATTTTTTGCTGTAGCATACAGACTTGTTGAAACTGTGTAAAGTGCGTATGTGCATGTTTGTGTGCACCCAAACATATGTAAAGTGTGCACATGAGAGCAAATTGTATTCACCTTAGTAGAAAATCAGTTTCAAAGTAACAGTTAGGCACATTTTCAGATTCCAATAAACTAAGGAAAAGTAGTTCCAGATATGACACATGCTCCTAACTAAGTTTTTCAAATCCCAAGGGACGATTTCTACCTTAGGTAAGAATTTAATGCAACTTAAAGATAGCAGAAATAACCATCAATGGCAAGAACTCACCAATACATGTCTTGTTGTCTTTCCTGTCCAAAACAAAGCCTTCGCCACATGAACATCTATAACCACCGCGAAGATTAGTGCATTTCTGAGAGCATTTTTTTGGCGTTTCTTTGCATTCGTTCTTATCTGTGATGAAAATATCTCAGTAAATGACATGAATGGCAATTTTGACAAAGATGCTTCTGTAGAAACATATGGTTTTGAGCTTTTGAAAGATTAACTGCAGAAGTGCAGATACAACCTCTATGCACTGGTACTTATATGCAATCCCCAAGTATGGTATCTATGGTATGGTATCTGGGAATTTATAAAGCACCTCTCACAGTGCGAACTATCCAGAGGCGCTCTCAGTGTGTGAGCCTAGCGAAAACAGAAACAACTTTAAACTATGAACAACAGAGAGACAGAGAACCCAGCAAGTAGGGTCCCACATAGTACCAAGGGAAGGGAGTTCCATAGGGATGGGCCCGCGACAGCCAAGATGGCCTTGTGTTCCACTGATGTTCCATCCATGTATAATGACAATGACTTTGCACCGTCAATGATTAGCAGAAGGAAAGGAAGAGAAGAGGAAGAAGGAAGAGAAGGAGAAATAGGAGCACGAAAAAGGTAAAAGAGGCCCATGAAAACCAATGATAAAGGTTGAGGTGGTGGTTTAGGTTATAGAGACGACGGCAATGACACTGATGATGCTGCTGATTATGATGATGACAACAATGATGACGAGGATGATGATAACAGCGTCAGTGAGAAGAAGTAGTACAAGGAGGAAAGACGAAGTGGAGGTGGGACAGTGAAGAGAGGGACGTGACAGTGGCAGAAATTGCCTTCATTACACATAACAACTGAGTTTGTATTGCTTGGTATTTGTACACTTCTACATCATATTCGCATATTTAATCATAATATATGACAATTGTGCCTTCAGAACTGAACAACAGATTACCTTTGCAAGTCTTGCCATCAGCTGAAAGTTCAAAACCTTGCAGACATGTACAGTAAAAGCTGCCGACAACATTGGAGCAGTTATGTTCACAGTAGCCATTGCATTTGACACATTCGTCAATATCTAGAAACATTATTTGTAGCAAATACACAGAAAATTAACAGCACAATGATACAGATAAACACAGTGACACAGTGAGAAAATTAGTCCCTGCATATAGCGGACATAGGCATAAAGTGTAACTGACTTTTGGACTTTCTTTCCTCATTTGGGCAGTCATTCTTTCATTCATTCATTCTGGAAATTTATATAGCGCCTCTTCAAGAAACCTATTCAGAGGCGGACACCTACAGACACCATCCCAAAGTTACATCAGTTGGTGCCTTGTCAACAAATACAGTAAACCTCTGAGTAGTTCTCCTTGAATAGGCGCTATATAAAAATGTCCGTTATGAATGAATGAATAAACATGTAATGCTAACAGATGGAAGCATTACAAATTGCTCATTAAACAATGGCACTATATATAAAATAATAAAACCTGACCACTGACCATATTCTCTTAACCTAATTCACTATACCAGGGCCATTCAAGTGTAGCAGTACAGTATGTATGGGTAAAATTAAGAGTTAGCAAAGACACCAATCTAGCACCCCTCACTGTATTTGCTATAGTTGGTATAAATTGTTCAAGACATTAACTGTTATAGTTGCGTCTGTGACAACTGTATTATGAATAAACGAAAATTGATTGATTGATTGATTGATTGATTGATTGATTGATTGAATGATTGATTGAATACTGCATACACAAGTATAAAATTAAGGATGATGAAGCCTTGATGCAAAACTGAAGATTGAAAGGATACCTAGGAATTGAAGTTTGGGTGTGATTACTTCTTCAGTCGCTACTTGCTTAAATCCAGCACCACATTCACATTTATAGTGACCAGGAGTGTTAACACAGGTCATCGTTGGACAAATGGAAGCATCACAAATTGCTGGATTTTTACATTCATCCAAGTCTGAAACAAAAAGGTCAAAGCTAACAATGAGAATGTTAACAGATATTTAAACAGGTGCCAAGCAACTGCTACTTAAAGCAACAAATTTATTAGTAGTTCAGCAAATGTGTTAAGAGCTTCTATAATTTTAACAACATACTGATGGTCTTCATGAATGCTTGAAACTGCACACTCCCAATGTGATTGAATAACACTACAAACTCATTACCACTTCTCCATAAGCTGAATGCACATAATATTATACATAATTATAAGTAATAAAGAAAATACCATGTTTTTACTCATTTATTACTTATTTGTTCGGATTAATTGGACATGAGCATGTAATAAATACAGTAAACAACTAAACATGTAAAGATAATAAGTAGTCTGTTCCCAAACGACTCCAATAACGAACAGCTGTCCACTGAGATTTTCATACCACTCTATTAGAATAGAGTGCTAGAATAAAACTTATACGTGCGAGTAAGCATTAGTGGCATATGGGCTTTCATTTTCCATGCTGTAAATGTGTAACAATAGAGAAAGGCATATTAGATCTGTTACAGATGCCAGAATGAATTGTGATCTGCTAGAATAAAAATTTACCCTCGTAATTTGTGTGCTGTTAAGACTAAGACTAAGACTACAAAAATCTTGATTCAATATTGACCACAAAACATATGACACAAAACAATGCAAAGTACTTTCAAATGTTCACATTACTTCAACATGTAAATACCCACATGTATTACCTCAAGAAATTTTTTGATTAAAGTCGTATAACTGCAGAATCATTTCTAAATAACTGCTCAAAAGTGATAATAATGCAGTTAGCATAATAATTCTAATAGCCTACCAGAGCACTTCTTGTCTCCAATTAGGTAATAACCAGCAAAGCATTTACAAGTCCAACTCCCTTCATTATTAATGCAGACATGATCACAGCCGCCTTTGTCAACAGAACATTCATTTTTATCTGTAAAACAATCATAAAATAACTAAGCATTGTGTTCTAAAATAAGAAACACATCACTGACATTAACTTATGATGTCACTCACAAAGTCAGAAGTCTTCAGCAAGAATCAAGGCTACAATTACAGTTCGAACAATGATGATAACATTAGATATAAACAAAATATAAGCTTGACTTAACCCTTTAATGACAAAAGGGGTTGGTTAGTGTTAGTGCACGCTCATCATTTCAGTGTTAAGCAGTTCACTATCAGCTGGACTCACATATAATTATACGCAAAGAAGAACAAAACTGAGTAAGTCATGTCCTCTTGAAAATATCAACCCAACTTAATTTCTGTTCTTATTTTGTTTTAATTTGAGACATATCAAATCAAATTTATTGAATCGAATCGAATACAAGACCAGTATCTGATTGACAGATTGAGACATATATAAAAGAACAAAAACAATATAAATGATGGTACTTTACCGACGCATGTTTGCTTGTCCACCATTAGTTCCATGCCAGTTGTACAGCTGCATTTGTACGATCCATACTCATTAGCACAAATACTTCTACAGCCGCCATTATTAACTTGGCATTCATCCACATCTAACAAATCAATTGCAATCTATAGTTTTAATCAAACTTTTGTTCATTTTTATTTGTTTACTAGGATATGAAGCTTTCTTCTTCTCTCCTTCTCCACTTTATTTCCTCAGGCCATTACCACTTCTTCAACACCCACTGCCAAACTGTCTTCCAACTTCTATCCAATCAGTTTACGGGCAATAAGTGATAATGTGCAAGACCCTGCTCTATTTATGACAAGCATGAAATTAACAAAGAAGTCTACAGGTGTCTGCAACTCCAGATTTTCTTTAATGGATACAAATAAAATAGTCATTCCAAAACACTAAACAGCACAATCAATAACTAAAGAACATTTCAATAAGAACCATACATCAATTCAAACAACCCAAAGGTAAGAATGACTGAATGTGACTCATTAATAAATTCCAAAACTTAACAGCATGTGTTACTATATTAAATCTATCTAATGTTAACTTATTTCAACTAACTGAAACTTGATTTTTGGTTTTCCTAACTTTACTGGATTTCAGCCTAGCTTCATTACAATTTTTAACTATAATTTCACTTCAGGCGACCATCAGGTGATACCTTGTGTATTAAAATAACATTGCTATAGAAGTCAACATATTAGATTGAATGTTAGCTACAAAATGTGTACTGATTATCATGTATGTAAAATTAAATGCTTGTTTACATAAATAACTGCTTGCAAACCACTCACCGATGCATTGCCTCTGGTCAGAATGCAGCTGCAACCCACGTGGACAGGAACATTTGTAGGACCCAATTAAATTGATGCATTCATATTCACAACCTCCATACTTCGAATCATAGCTGCACTCATCAACATCTGTTTAACATTCATTCTTGTAAAGATGTAAAGTCAATCATAAAAGTGAATAAAAAGCTGGACATAGTTAAAAAAATGTTTAAACAGGAAAAAGTAAGTTTCTGCATTACAAGTTAAAAGTTGAATAAAAATTAGTAAATATTTTGCAATAAGGTGAATTTTTTAAATTTGTACTCAGGTGAATTTATAAAATATCATTATACGGTCAATAGTTTAAGTGTTAATTTAATACAATAACTGGGCCGTAAATATCTTCAATCCACAGCACAGTGACCAGGCAGTTCCTCTGTCGAACACTTCCACAATGCAGCATTCATTAATGTCAAGGTCAGCCAGTTGTTTTTGAATGTGTTGCCTAATGTTTTTACCAAACTTTTCCGATCGATTATAATTTCTGATTGTGATTTCACCTGAAGTGACCATCGACTGGGTATTGATAATGCCACTATGGAAGATATTAGATTGGTTATGTTAGATTAATAGACTACAATATAAGAACCTTTGCCTTTTTAGCTTCATTCATTCAATGCTTGAAAACAAATCACTTTGATCATGGTGCTGCATTGTCACATTGAAAGGGTCTTTGCAATTTTATTCTTGAAAAGTCGAGAATTAAGTCTTCATTCACTTATTATAATATTATTATATTACAATAATTAATTACACCTACCACATGTATATCCATGTTGCTTATCTTAAGCTGAATGCATGCAAAAGATGAAAGCGCCTAATTACAAAATGACTCTGATGGTTTTATAGGAATGCTTTATAAATTTTGGTAAAAATAAATTAATATATATCTATATTACCCAGTCTTTGCTTTTTAATGCTTGCTTTATTGCCAGCCTTAAGATTTTGAAACTGCAATTATGATCAAATATATTTTCAGGATCAGTGACAAATATATTTTTTAAAATATGAACATGATTGCCACTAGAAAAGTGCAGAAGCAGACAACTTAATGTAAAGAAAAGCTCTGAATAATATGCCAGTAATTCTGGACGTCACCTAAGCATGAGCGATGGTCTAAGTCCATCTGATAGCCATCTTCACATTCACATCTAAAGGAACCGATAGTATTTATGCAGGTTTGTGAACATGGCTGCAATCTGCTGCACTCATCCACATCTGCAAATACAGAATAATAATAATAATATATTTGTGTTTATTGACTAGCTCACCAACAAACCACAGTAAGTAACATTGAAACATATGACAGTACAATTATCAAGATCTTACAGAACATGCATCTTGGCAGCCCACTCATTTTACAGCTGCCAGCTAGGGAGTGGAAGGCTGAGTCGACACCTTTGGGATCTTACGAGTATCGAACCGCATCTTTCAAGATCTTATGTTCTTCGAGCAAGAGTGTTACCACTCATCTATCAAGAAGCTATCAGTCTTTTGAGCTAAACCCGAGAAACAGTCATGGGTATGAAGTGCGACTTCATTTCACAGCCTCAGCCTGTGTGAGTGAGTGGCCAGTCCTCTCCCTCACTGCCTGATCTTCCCACCAACAATGTACGGTCAGTATACTCATTTATGGCTGAGTTCACTAGAGTGGAACAGATATTTCAAAACTTCATCGTGCTCTGACTGAGATTTGAACCCACAAACTCTTGGTTGACAGCCTAGCACACGAACCATTAGACTATCATGCACCTTTCATTAAAACACCAGTTAAATAAACCTAATTTAGCACATTTTATCATGAAAAAAGCAGATTTAATTGGGGTTGACACTAAACACTTCATCTCCTTCCGGCTCCTTCACCTCTTCTTTGCCCTCTGATACTATATTTGTCCCTAGCTCCCATCTTTGAGCATTGACAGATGTTGGAAAGTTAAATTATTGTAACTGGGACCATCATTTGTGCCGGGTTTAAACAGTCAGCACCAGACTTCGTTATCCCATCACATCACGCTGCTGCTTCATTCCTGAATTGTTCTTAATTATTTGCTTAGTTCTGTTTTGTGTCATAAAACACCAAATGTAGCTCACATATCTTTTCCTAACAAATGAATGCTGTGACAAGGAAGACAAACACAAGAAAACACTTAGCACTTCAACGATTAGCATGCACTAAAATGTATGGAAAACTAATCCTTCTCATCACTAAAGGGTTGATGCATGCCATGATCTCTTACCTTCACAGTCTCTCATATCTAATTTCAATTGATATCCAAGATTACAGATGCATTCATAAGATCCTGATCCATATTTGCTATAACACTGATGGGCACAACCTCCATTGTCTGCTGAGCATTTATCAAATTCTAAAACAATTTAAAACATATGCAAATGAGACAATGTAATACAACGTTGTAATACAAATATCACCCTTTAAAATGAAAATTTCTTGACCAATTTTGTTTCAAAGCCTAAAACGTCGGTCTAAAATTGAATAACTTTCAGACGGTGACTTCCAGTTTCCAGTTTTTAAATATTAAACCAGTTCAGAATAGCTGCTACTAAGTAATTACTGCTCTTTCACAAATCCTATCCTTATTCCTCCTCTGCCCCTGACCTCCCTCGCCGTTTCAACCCCAAACACCAACCCCCTTAGCCATCTGACTGTCTGCCTCATTGACCCCTTTGGATTTTGACCTGGAACCAATTTTCCCCACCTACCCCGTCTACCGATTGTGATTTGACTGAGCGCCTGTAAATAAGCTGGTTCCCACGACTTTGCTTTTGTGGACTCTGTAGAAGTTTCGAGATTATGATTACAATTACAAGGAAGGTTATTACCAAAGCATGTTTTGCCATCTGGATGCATTAGAAATCCAAGAGGACATCTGCAAGTATATGTCTGGCCCACTGGAATGCATACATGAGAACAGTTTCCATTGTTGTATTCAGTTGTGCAGTACTTTGAACCTAAAAAACACATGCAGTGGCATTTAACTGTTAATTATAATAGTAATTAGTAACTTCTGTTGCGCCGGTGTCCAATGCACAAGGCAGCAACCGATGGCACACCAAAACCAAGTCATAATCAGGTTGATATCCAGAAGATCAGTCCGTAAACATAATAAGACAACTCGTATTCTAGGCTAGAGAAAGGCAGAGCACTGATTTCAAGGTAGCGAGGGTGGGTCTTGAACAAGAAACCATAAGACTGCAACTAGAACAAGTTGCCTGCAGATCCTTACAAACTCATTATCTCTTCTTGCCATCAATTTACCAACTTCATAGTGCACTGTTGGTCAATGTAGGTATAAACGGTACATCATAAATGTGATACTGTTTCTATAGGCTATCTTTAACTGAGCCTCACTCGTTATTCCAGAGGAAACCACATTCTGAATGCAACAATCAACTGTCAATTGGAATTTGTTGGTCGGTCTCTAAGCTTCTGTGCAAAGCCACCATTTGAGAGTTTCTCCAGTTATACTATGAGCAAATACATGTCTAGCACCAGTTTGTTAGCAAAGTGCTTTTGGGAGCTAGTAAACAGCATATTAAAACTGATCTGATACATATACATGCATCCTATTCAGGCCAATACAGCTTTTCTCTAAACTGCTGCTGTGAACCCTTTCTACTAGATTCATTCTAGCCTTGCTTATCAACCAGTCTCTGGTTATCCACCTAAGCTGAACGATTTTCTGCTACCATAGAAGCTACTAAATTAGCTAAAAACTATAACAGATGACAATGACATTTAACTTAGGAAAATTCTCAACCTTACCACTTGCAAGTATTCCTTCTGTCTGGCTGCCTGATCCATCTAGCATAGTAACTCCCAGCTTAGCAATACAAAATTCAGTGTAAACATGTTCCGTGTAACCACTTTTTATGCCGTTCACTGTGAGAAGTCTACCTAAAGAATCTAATAAGAAAATAAAAAACAGAATCATGGTCATTAAACAGTGCTACAAAACACTGTAATGGAATAGTTTAAACTAAAGACGTGTTCTTCTTATCCAAGTTGTAAACGTAATCTGCTGTATTATTCATTAACATAAGACATTGGCTGAGTGTACACCAGCCTAGCTCAACTCAGGACAAAGAGTTTGTCAAGTCTGCAGACAGATTCTGCAGTTATTGCTCTGTAAATAACAATTCTGTCAACTGCTTGGATATTTCACACAGAAATATAACAAGGTTGCGTGAATATTTACACAGTTCGTATTTTTCCTCAGACTGACTTTCTAATCAGTAACCACCTCACTTTCCCCAAATATAAGCACATTTCTCATCCATGCAGTACATACACTAGATCATTATTTAATACAAATCCTTATACGTGAAATCCAATGCAACATGCTCATGTACTTTGATCATAAATTCAGATTTTGAAGGTGACCCCACTATAGCACTTTCTGCTGGTAGTTTATAATGCGAGCCTTGAAGTGGTTACTATTACTTTTAAGAAGGTTCCAGTGTATTTCTGAACAAACTGATAAACAATTTCACCTATTTAATCCATTATAAAACATTGTACCTGCAATTTCCACGGTTAACCGGCCAGTGAGTTTTGCACCGGTATCTTTGAACTTAAAAATTTTAAAGTAAACTGGCTCGTTGACGTCAATCAACTTTTTCTGGAGTGGCTTCCAGGATGTCTGACAACAGAAATATACTTCAGAGCATTTGCCAACGATAACCATCAGTCGCCAGCTGCAGTCCGTTGTGTTGCAAGTGAAATCACTGACTGTTATCTGATAGACATTGTTGAGAATGGGTAGCTTCTCGTATTTGGCAACGCAGATGACCTTCTTTCTCCGAACAGGCATTTGCTCCGTTGTAAATTCAATAGGATTTCCATCCAAGGTTACAGTTTTACACACGTCCACAATTTGTGTTGAAGCTGAAATCAAGAACAGCAATACTAAATTTTTAAAGAAATCACTTTTGTAATTGTAATTTTAATTGCAAAGTTATTTAGTGCCACTTCAAGATAGACTCATCAGAGGCGCTTCATTTGGCAAAATTAGCTAGCAATCCTGATACAAAAATTTTTTTTAAAGACTTTGCACACCCATATATGAATACCAGTAATTGCTAATTCTGCATCCTTAGCTAGTTTCTTTCTGCATAATTTATGTAACAAATTTTCAGTCAAATTAGACAGTGAAACAATTTAATTCTACCAGAAACTTATAATGTTTTCCTTGAGATACGTATCAAGAACCAACTTATAACAAGAATGCATTAGAATGAGGTTATCTTACAGTGGAGTAAGATAAGGAATTCATGTCTTCATTCTGTTATATCAGAACTCATGTTATAGCAAAGTGTATCATAACAAGTCTCTGGTGTACTTCTATAGTACTAATGTAATAATGCACAAAGCATTAAGGCTTTGATTTGCAGTTGGTACTAAAATACAGTAAAAGAAAAACTTTACAGGAATGTGGGAAACATATGCCCATTGCAGAGTTCCACATTATTTCAGATGCTCAACCAATATCAGGTATTTTAAAAAGTTAAATTCACGGCTAAAATACTAGTAATGCTTCACAACTCCTAATGAATAGTAAATGCAGCCATACTAGCTACTCCCATGTAAGTTTTGTAAACCACACTAGATGGCTACCAAGACAAAGTATTACTTCAGTCTGCTCAAACCTCTTCTGCGTATGCTGTGAAATTCCGCTGGAAGATTTTTCAGTTTTGGCATACGTCCACAATTCTTGAAGTCATAGTTGGCCATGACATCACCACTAACTCCTCCACAAGAGATCAGTGCACTATCCTCTGCTAAACTGAAGAAGCCTACAACACATTTTAGAACCACAGTTCGTAATCGTAATCTTAAAATTTCTACAGCGCCCACAAAAGAGAAGTTGCGGGAACCAGCTTATTCACAGGTGCTCAATCAAACCACGATCGATCGTTAGGCCGGTGGGTGAAATCGGTTCCAGGTCAAGATCCAAAGGGGTCAATCAGGCAGACAGTCAGATGGCTAAGGAGGGTGGTGTTTGGGGTTGACAACAATTTTCAGTGGTACAGAGTAGATTATTCAAAAGATGCACCTATGTCCATAATTCTTATAAAACGATCAAAGCCTGATGAATACATGAAACTTTCCTACCATCACAACATACACACTCATACATATCGGTATATGCATAACCTGGTATATACATACATATACATACATACATACATACATGCATATATACATATGGTAATTATGCAGTACAGTTTGGTTCAGACATGAGTAAAGAAGGATAGTGCAATCAGCACAGAACCTCTGTTTATAGCACTAGGATTTGTCCAAACACTTTCAAAGGCTTATGCAATTAAAATAGTTCCCTTCCTATGTCTCAATAAAAGATGTGCATGTTTTGATACAGTCTTAGATATATGTGACCATATCTGGGAAAAGGGACCTTATGTGGGATATGGAGTTATTGGTATCCTCGAATGCAGTTGGAAACAGGCTTTCAGACAGAAGAAACTGCACTCAGTTTGGTCCATAAATGATGAAGTTATTAAAAATTTAGCAACGTACTAGATAAAACCATTTTTTCGAGAATATCAAGTTTAAAAATTTAACAAGATGGCACTCAGAAAAGCCAACCACAAGCAACAAATGTTTAGTTTTTCACCATGCCAGAATCAATGTGCTATATGTACTCTATAAAATGACACATAAAACACAAAAATACATTGCAATTTATTGCCAGAAATCACTTATTAACACATGCATCAATTCTGAAGACTCGCGATAAAAATTCGACAACCAACAAAGTGCCTATCTGAAACAGGCTGTAACTCCGAAACTAGAACCCGACTTTAGGTCCCTTATCCCAGATATGGTCACATATGATTACCTTCAACTCTAATGGAAATGGAAACCGTGCCCAGCATCTGTGGAGGATCAGCAAGTTGAGAAACTAGAATGTAAGCATCGGATTTGATAGCATCGTAGGTGATGAAGTGCACTTCTTGCGTAGACCACAGATCACTACAGCAATGCTGTTCCACAATACAGCCATCAACTACAACTTGTAGCCTCCAGCTGCATGCCGAACAACTGAAGTTATTGATTCCAATCCAAAAAGCAACATCCTTCCTCGTTGGCTTGAGTTTGCAGCCACATAACCCACCCTGTACAGCTGTTGTTGCATTAACTGTTACCTCGGCTTTACTGTCCGTATAATTTCCGTAGCTACACATGTCAATTGTTGCTGGTGGAACTAAAACAGAAAATATTTTCACCTCACTTTCTAACATCTAACTCAAAACAATTAAACTATTGAACTAGTGAATCAGCTGGTGGGGAAATTTCTCTTCACCTCCGCAATTCACATGATGGCGACATTTAACTGCCTGCATGTTTTAGTATAACCGGGCATACATGGCAACAATGACTACCTTTCAAAATACGTAGTAACCTTGAAGCATACTCGTGCCAAAATGGAATGCAGCTGTTTACATACGACATAGTCTAAGTCTAAGATATATCATATCATATTTGAAGAGTTACATAGCGCCCCTCACAGCTGCAGCCATTCAGTAGCGCTCCCAGTGTGAAGGTCCCGAGAAAGGAAAGAGGTTTTAAGAACGGAGAGGGATCCAGAAAGTATGGTTGCATGTAGAGAGGAAGGAAGAGCCTTCCACAGGGAAATCTCTATGTTGGCAAAAGATCAAGTTTGAGCCAGAGTGGTCCTGGTACGCAGAACAAAGACTAGGCCTATTCGAGAACGGAGAGGTCAGTGAGAAGCTGCAGAGGGCGTGGATGTGATGGAATGCGGCTGATTGGAAATGATGAATGCGCTTTCTACTTCTGTGACTTTTCATTTATTAACTATACGTGTTATGCAACTGTAAAAGTGACGTAATTAATCAAAAAACAACATACCGATTTTCTGGCACTTAACATCTGCGTGCAACTGCCTATGATGTTCGGAAGACTCCGCGGAAATTATCCCAACAACGATAAGCAGCACCGTGACATCGATATGCACGAAAACATTTCTTCCGAAATATAACATTTTCGGGCAAGGCTTTTGCAAATTATCCTGAATTGCAATGTAACGTACGTAACAGGTAGTCGATTTCTAAGTACGTTTCAGATCAACAAACAGTTAAACGTTTTCCATATTTCTTGGTGTGGTGTCCATGCCAAATTACGCTTTTACGAGAATGTAAACAAATCATTTACAAATTGCAAATAAATTTATTCGGCATCAGCGACTTTAAAATGTCCGCCGACTGTTCACTTTCAGCTGCGCATGCTCAGTGACGAGTAGGCCTACAAGACGCAATGTCAGAAACCTCAAGATCTCGACAACTTCAACAGATCTTCTCAAAAGATAACTGGCTCGACCAGTCTTCAAACGAGTATTTTGGTATATATCAATTTTACAAAGGCGTCGAACGGTGGGACATAAACATGCTCATGTCATGTATCATTCAAAGGTCGTAATATGTATGGTTAACGGTTAACCGTAAATTGCCTGATATGCGCTACATAAAATCTAAGCGTAAGGCACTAGCCTGAGAACAAACCACTACGGTCAGAGACATAGGAAGCGGTGCCCGCATCTGTCTGTCTGTCTGTCTGTCTGTCTGTCTGTCTGTCTGTCTGTCTGTCTGTCTGTCTGTCTGTCTGTCTGTCTGTCTGTCTGTCTGTCTGTCTGTCTGTCTGTCTGTCTGTTCTTAGCCTTCATTATGTCTGGTTTCAGTCTTTATTTCTGTAAGCAGTGGCGGCGATCTTGTTTGACAGGTGGGGGGGACATTTTGGAACTTATCTGGTGAAAAAAGAGTTTTGAACTGGTCTGGTGAAAAAAGAGGTCAAAAATTTTGATGACCTTTTTGGGGGTTTCCTCAAAATTTGGGGGGTCCGATGTATGGCGTGTCCCCCCCCCCACTCTTAAAGGTGGGGTCTTGTCCCCCTCGACCCCCCCCCCGTGATCGCCGCCCATGTCAGGATCATATGAAAAGAAACCGTCCTTAACAGAAGCGTGAGGTCTAGCCTACCTGTTTCTTGACAAAGATGAGCTTCGGTGGCAGCGCTGGACTTCATCTTCGCAGTCATCTTTCATCGGTCGAACTGGACAAGAACGGACCGTATAGGCCTATCGAGCGTCGATGTATCCACAAAAGCCTCACGAAATGGCAACGATTTGAGCAGAAACCTTAAGAACTATTCCGACAGCTCTGAAAGTCTTGGCCTTGGTCTTGGTCTTGAGACCAAAAGTCTTGGTCTTGGTCTCGCAAGACCAAGACCAAGACCGGCTGTCAATATGAACAGTCATTTAACAAAGCTGAAGAATTTAAAAATTTAACAAGTCTGTTTGCATCATAGCCTACGACAAATACCTGCGGACGGATGCGATCTTAATTGTTGGTCAGGAAAACCCATCGAGAGCAGCAACTAAGTTATGCTGTTTCTGGAAGCCCTGCCGAGACTTTTTCTGAAGCCAGACGGTCTGATAAACCATGGGAGGATTTCAAAAAGGCTCACGATTTGTACATTTACATCCAGTGCTTGAAAAGCTACTGCGCGTGCCAGCGACTTCGGAACCTGTAGAACGTATTTTTTCACATGGCAGAATTTTTATGAGGCCTCACAGGTCACGTCTTGGTCAGAAAATTCTGAGTGACGTGTTTTTTTACTTTTTTTATAAAATACAAAAGGCATTTGGAATAAAGGACTTGCATGAAGGACTTTTGTAAATACGAATTCGGAATAATTCTCTGCAGTCTGCATTTAAAGTTGATTTGCCTGAATAAAATAAAAAAAATCTCACATTTTCATTAAAATAGCGAGTAGTCCGACTTGACAATTTTTTTGTAAGGAGAAGAAGTCTTGGGCTGAATATGATTTTTTTTGGGTCTCGGTCTCGGTCTTGGTCTTGAGGTTCAAAGTCTTGGTCTTGGTCTTGGTCTTGAGGTTCAAAGTCTTGGTCTCGAGGTTCAAGGTCTTGGTCTTGGTCTTGGTCTTGAGGTTCAAAGTCTTGGTCTTCAATGGTCTTGGTCTTGAGGTTTAAGACTGCATGTTATTTGATTTATATCACGTGCAACATACATCCAATCATGTTCTAGGCTGCGTTCGATTTACCGGTTGACTGCTTTTCCGCTCATTCGTGCATGACGCTATCTAATTCAATAAGTACTAAGTAGGGGCCTATGTACGCAAAAGAGTAAATGTTACTTATAGGGACGCTGAAGATAGGCCTACGAAGAGCTGCGGCCTAGTGATGTTTTGCCGAGGTCGTTGACTGTTTCATAAATAATTATAAGTTGTAAAGCTGCAGAGGCCACTTCCGGCTATGGGTCATCCACGAAGGACGTCCACAACGAGGGGCGGGAGGTTCAAATGACGACAAAATTTTTGTGGATAAGGAGAACAGATATAAATCCAATGCGGGCGTCCGCACTTAAAATTGACACTGAAAGCTCTTTTCGTAAAGTAAGTAAGTAAGTAAGTATATTCTTTAATACAACCAGTTGCCAAACAGCACTCTGGTGAACATGCATCAGCATATATACATCATGATAAATTAATACGAGAATAACATTCTGACTATAAATGTTTTCTTCATTTGATTGTCTGCTTGTGGCAGCACCCGGTCATGGCATCTGGGGTGCAGGCTGTTAACCGCTGGCTTAACTGGGGGGGAGCAACCCATGAAGGACATGTCCCGGTTCTTCGATAACCGCCGAAAACAGACGGGTATCGGCCAGACAGCACATATCTTAGATCTTTGGGCAATCACCAGGGAGGTACCTCTGTCGGATTAGCCTATTTACAACTGCCTGGAGCCTTCCTTTTTCTTGTGGTCCAGCATATCATAGGTCTTATTGCAGTTTATCTTTAGGTTACATGCACTCGCCCATTGCGTTACATGATCCAGTTCAGCCGCGATAGTGGCACTATTTAGGTGTTAGGACTGTTAGCAGAGCTGAAAACAAAGTATATACCGACAGCTGAACGAAAGCAACTGTGTCAGTGTTCAGTAGTAACTTGCAAAAGCTGGAATTCTTCGTTGTGAATGAGGACTGACAGAGGATCTTGAGATGATATATTGCCAATATTGGTACAGTGGATGGCGAATTGGTCCGCCTTGCAAGCAGTCTTATTTTGATCGATGAATGCTCGCAAATTACTATTAATATTACTTTTCATTATTAATACTAATGTTATTATTATTATTATTATCATTATCATTATTATTATTATTGTTATTATTTTATGAAGATTTATAAAGCGAAAGTTAATATAACTAAATACACCGAAAATATATGCAATTACTATACGTTACGAGGCAGTTTATGTTCAACTACAACTCTGGAAATAGAAGAAATACGAGTAGGCCCAAAAGTGCCATGAATGCTAAATTACTTACTCACTTTCCGAATAAACACGAATACTAATAATGCATAATTTATGTAAGACGTCATTTTGTTAGGCCCCAGAGCCGTATATTACCAATATAATTGGTAATATACGGCTCTGTTAGGCCCTATTGTTTATCCGATGACGTCATATCTTCGGAGCGATAGTTCGCGTCGAGGTTGAAAAATGACTTAGACGGATGAAACGAATTCACAGAAAAGCCGTATATTACCAATTACGTTACAATTGGTATATTACCAATTATATTGGTAATATACGGCTCTGGGGCCTAACAAAATGTCGTTTAAATTGTCGATCAGCAGTACAAATTTGCAATTCGATCAAATAACTGTTTCTTTTTAAAGAACAAATCTACCAGTCTTCGAACGATCGAACGAATTTATCTTTTCGTAAAGAAAACATCGAAAATATCGAAAGCATTGTTCCTTTCGAAGAATAACATCGAATAAGGTTAGAAGATCATCGATCATCAAGAAGCAGAAAGTCGAAATCAAGCGAAGGAATTGCCAAACTCAAGAATTACAATTTCGATCAGGAACTGACTGATCGACACGTAAATCGATCATCTCAGAGAAGATCGAAGCTAAACGTAAGAATTAATTGTTTCGCTTTATGACACAGATTGATAAATGAATGTTTATATAGGCCTAGGCCTAAAGCCCGGCTGATCGATTGATAGATGAAAAGTCTACCCTAATCTGGAGACTTTTCCTCGTTATCATAATTCACAACGTTATCATAATGTATAATGTTATCACAATGCACAACGTTATCATAATGCACAACGTTATCACAATGCACAACGTTATCATAATGCACAACGTTATCACAATGCAAAACGTTATCATAATGCACAACGTTATCATAATACAACGTTATCATAATTTATGACATTATCATAATGCAAAACATTATCAATGCACAACGTTATCTTAATTACAAAATTACCATAATGCACAACGTTATCACAATGCATAAATCTGAGCATTGCGGAGCTGGTGGCACGTGACGACCACGGGCTAGTTCGTTCCATGGACGAAAACGAACATCATATTTTTATTCGGGGGCTATTTCTACCAGATGCTAAGAGGAATTAGAATCTCCGCCCACGTTCTCACCAATTTGAAATCCCCAGTAGGGATGATAGGAACTTTATTGCCACAGCCCTATTTGCTATTATCTGTAGCCAGGGGCGTCTATCCCCCCTAAGTCATTGGAGCAACGTCCTTTTCCCCCCTTTTCTTCCCCCTTGCCGTTCCTTCCCCCCCCCTAAAATGGTGGCACACACACTGACAAATCTTTCCCCCCTTATTTCTTGGATGGAGCATTTGCTCCAAGGTTTCTATGGTGTAGACGCCCCTGTCTGTAGCCATCCATAATCTCCACCAATTATGCTAATTCAGTATGTCGCAGCGTGCGTTATGACAAAAAACATCATTTATTAGATTTAGCTATATTTATTACTCTGGTGTGATTGATTCCCAAGTTAATGAAAGCCTACCTGGCTGCGGTGTGCCATCCAGTTTTCTGTGATACAAAAAATGTTATCATAATGCGACAACGGTCGCTTTACGCAGAACCCTACTGTAAAAGCGTAACCAGCCGAGATCGATCCGTAGTTCTGTTTAACGACGCTGTGTCATAACAAAGGTGATTATCGTCGCCCTCCTCCTTTCTCCAGGCTTGGGACTGGCACTACCAGAGTACGGGCAGTGGCAGAGTTTGATCGATCCGTGAGATCCTCTGACTAAAATAGGCCCAACAAGTTTAGGTCGAAGGTCATCGGTATGAAAGGATAGTGATTTCATTTTCTTAGGAGCCTTTCTCTCCATTTCCGCCTGATCTTCCCACTTATACGGTGTACGGTCAGTGGACCTATTGTTGCAGAGTTGACATGGTCGCGCAAATGTCTGCCTTGGCTTGGATGATTGGAATTGAACCCCCGACCTTTCGATTGACGGTCTGGTACACTAATCACTAGACTATTACGCATCACAAAGTCAAAGCGTCTTATTCCTATTATGCTGGTCTGATGTATTGTTATGATAAAATTAAAATAATATAGGCCTATGGACTTGCTAAACTTTCTTCTGTAGATCACATGCGTTCGATTCTACGATTCTACTGATTCTCCGATTCTACGATTCTACTGAAATGCCAATTCGCCGCACATGAACTCGGTCGCCTTTGTCTCTCTGTCTGTGTGTGGGTGTGGATGCGTGTGTGATGGTGTGTGTGTGTGTGATGGTGTGTGTGTGTGTGTGTGTGTGTGTGGGGGTGCGTGCCCGTTGGTGTGGGTGTGGGTGTGGGTGCGTGTGTGATGGTGTGTGTGTGTGTGTGGGTGCGTGTATGTGCGTTGGTGTGGGTGCGTGTGTGTTGGTGTGTGTGTGTGTGTGTGTGGGTGCGTGTATGTGCGTTGGTGTGGGTGTGGGTGCGTGTGTGTTGGTGTGGGTGTGGGTGCGTGTGTGTGATGGTGTGTGTGGGTGTGGGTGCGTGTGTGTTGGTGTGTGGGTGTGGGTGCGTGTGTGTTGGTGTGGGTGTTGGTGCGTGTGTGTTGGTGTGGGTGTGGGTGCGTGTGTGATGGTGTGGGTGTGTGTGTATGCTAGTCGTAGTACCCCATGGAGCCCCTGGCGTGGCGTAAAACCCCGTAAGCTCCATTGGGTACTACGCCTAGGTAGGTGGGTGTGTGTGTTGGTGTGGGTGTGTGTGGGGTATGCGGGTGCGTGTGTGATGGTGTGGGTGTGTGTCTGTGGGTGCGTGTGTGTTGGTGTGGGTGCGTGTGTGATGGTGTGGGTGTGTGTGTGTCCTAGTCGTAGTACCCCACGGAGCCCCTGGCGTGGCGTAAAACCCCGTAAGCTCCATGGGTTACTACGACTAGGTGGGTGTGTGTGCGATGGTGTGGCTGTGTGTGCGTGTGTGTGGGTGTGGGTGCGTGTGTGATGGTGTGGGTGTGTGTGTGCTAGTCGTAGTACCCCATGGAGCCCCTGGCGTGGCGTAAAACCCCGTAAGCTCCATGGGTTACTACGACTAGGTGGGTGTGTGTGTGATGGTGTGGCTGTGTGTGTGTGTGTGGGTGCGTGTTTGTGGGTGTGGGTGCGTGTTGATGGTGTGGGTATGTGTGTGTGCTAGTCGTAATACCCCATGGAGCCCCTGGCGTGGGGTAAAACCCCGTAAGCTCCATGGGTTACTACGACTAGGTGGGTGTGTGTGTGATGGTGTGGCTGTGTGTGCGTGTGTGTTGGTGTGGGTGCGTGTGTGATGGTGTGGGTGTGTGTGTGTGCTAGTCGTAGTACCCCATGGAGCCCCTGGCGTGGCGTAAAACCCCGTAAGCTCCATGGGTTACTACGACTAGGTGGGTGTGTGTGTGATGGTGTGGCTGTGTGTGCGTGTGTGTGGGTGTGGGTGCGTGTTGATGGTGTGGGTATGTGTGTGTGTGCTAGTCGTAATACCCCATGGAGCCCCTGACGTGGGGTAAAACCCCGTAAGCTCCATTGGATACTACGACTAGGTGGGTGTGTGTGTTGGTGTGGGTGTGTGTGTGGGTGTGGGTGCGTGTGTGATGGTGTGGGTGTGTGTGGGTGCGGGTGCGTGTGTGTTGGTGTGGGTGTGGGTGCGTGTGTGATGGTGTGGGTGTGTGTGTGTGTGCTAGTCGTAGTACCCCATGGAGCCCCTGGCGTGGCGTAAAACCCCGTAAGCTCCATGGGTTACTACGACTAGGTGGGTGTGTGTGTGATGCTGTGGCTGTGTGTGTGTGGGTGTGGGTGCGTGTTTGCTGGTGTGGGTGTGGGTGCGTGTTGATGGTGTGGGTATGTGTCTGTGTGCTAGTCGTAATACCCCATGGAGCCCCTGGCGTGGGGTAAAACCCCGTAAGCTCCATGGGTTACTACGACTAGGTGGGTGTGTGTGTGTCATGGTGTGGCTGTGTGTGCGTGTGTGTTGGTGTGGGTGCGTGTGTGATGGTGTGGGTGTGTGTGTGTGTGTGTGTGTGCTAGTCGTAGTACCCCATGGAGCCCCTGGCGTGGCGTAAAACCCCGTAAGCTCCATGGGTTACTACGACTAGGTGGGTGTGTGTGTGATGGTGTGGCTGTGTGTGTGTGGGTGTGGATGCGTGTTTGCTGGTGTGGGTGTGGGTGCGTGTTGATGGTGTGGGTATGTGTGTGTGTGCTAGTCGTAATACCCCATGGAGCCCCTGGCGTGGGGTAAAACCCCGTAAGCTCCATTGGGTACTACGACTAGGTGGGTGTGTGTGTTGGTGTGGGTGTGTGTGTGGGTGCGTGTGTGATGGTGTGGGTGTGTGTGGGTGTGGGTGCGTGTGTGTTGGTGTGGGTGTGGGTGCGTGTGTGATGGTGTGGGTGTGTGTGTGCTAGTCGTAGTACCCCATGGAGCCCCTGGCGTGGCGTAAAACCTCGTAAGCTCCCTGGGTTACTACGACTAGATGGGTGTGTGTGTTGGTGTGGGTGTGGGTGCGTGTGTGATGGTGTGGGTGTGGGTGCGTGTGTGATGGTGTGTGTGTGTGTGTGTGGGTGCGTGTATGTGCGTTGGTGTGGGTGTGGGTGTGTTGGTGTAGGTGTGGGTGCGTGTGTGATGGTGTGTGTGTGTGCGTGTATGTGCGTTGGTGTGGGTGTGGGTGCGTGTGTGTTGGTGTGGGTGTGGGTGCGTGTGTGATGGTGTGTGTGTGGGTGTGGGTGCGTGTGTGTTGGTGTGTGGGTGTGGGTGTGGGTGTGGGTGCGTGTGTGGGTGTGGGTGCGTGTGTGATGGTGTGGGTTTGTGTGTGTGGGTGTGGGTGCGTGTGTGTTGGTGTGGGTGTGGGTGCGTGTGTGTTGGTGTGGGTGTTGGTGCGTGTGTGTTGGTGTGGGTATGGGTGCGTGTGTGATGGTGTGGGTGCGTGTGTATGCTAGTCGTAGTACCCCATGGAGCCCCTGGCGTGGCGTAAAACCCCGTAAGCTCCATTGGGTACTACGCCTAGGTGGGTGTGTGTGTGTGGTGTGGGTGTGTGTGGGGGTGCGGGTGCGTGTGTGATGGTGTGGGTGTGTGTCTGTGGGTGCGTGTGTGTTGGTGTGGGTGCGTGTGTGATGGTATGGGTGTGTGTGTGTGCTAGTCGTAGTACCCCATGGAGCCCCTGGCGTGGCGTAAAACCCCGTAAGCTCCATGGGTTACTACGACTAGGTGGGTGTGTGTGTGATGGTGTGGCTGTGTGTGTGTGTGGGTGTGGGTGCGTGTTTGCTGGTGTGGGTGTGGGTGCGTGTTGATGGTGTGGGTATGTGTGTGTGTGCTAGTCGTAATACCCCATGGAGCCCCTGGCGTGGGGTAAAACCCCGTAAGCTCCATGGGTTACTACGACTAGGTGGGTGTGTGTGTGATGGTGTGGCTGTGTGTGCGTGTGTGTTGGTGTGGGTGCGTGTGTGATGGTGTGGGTGTGTGTGTGTGCTAGTCATAGTACCCCATGGAGCCCCTGGCGTGGCGTAAAACCCCGTAAGCTCCATGGGTTACTACGACTAGGTGGGTGTGTGTGTGATGGTGTGGCTGTGTGTGTGTGGGTGTGGGTGCGTGCGTGTTTGCTGGTGTGGGTGTGGGTGCGTGTTGATGGTGTGGGTATGTGTGTGTGTGCTAGTCGTAATACCCCATGGAGCCCCTGGCGTGGGGTAAAACCCCGTAAGCTCCATTGGGTACTACGACTAGGTGGGTGTGTGTGTTGGTGTGGGTGTGTGTGGGTGTGGGTGCGTGTGTGATGGTGTGGATGTGTGTGGGTGTGGGTGCGTGTGTGTTGGTGTGGGTGTGGGTGCGTGTGTGATGGTGTGGGTGTGTGTGTGCTAGTCGTAGTACCCCATGGAGCCCCTGGCGTGGCGTAAAACCTCGTAAGCTCCCTGGGTTACTACGACTAGGTGGGTGTGTGTGTTGGTGTGGGTGTGGGTGCGTGTGTGATGGTGTGGGTGTGGGTGCGTGTGTGATGGTGTGTGTGTGTGTGTGTGTGTGTGTGTGTGTGTGTGTGTGTGTGTGTGTGTGTGTGTGTGTGTGTGTGTGTGTGTGTGTGTGTGTGTGTGTGTGTGTGTGTGTGTGCTAGTAGTAGTACCCCATGGAGCCCCTGGCGTGGGGTAAAACCCCGTAAGCTCCATGGGTTACTACGACTAGGTGGGTGTGTTGGTGTGTGAGTGTGTGTGTGTGTGTGTGTGTGTGTGTGTGTGTGTGTGTGTGTGTGTGTGTGTGTGTGTGTGTGTGTGTGTGTGTGTGTGTGTGTGTGTGTGTGTGTGTGTGTGTGTGTGTGTGTGTGTGTGTGTGTGTGTGTGTGTGTGTGTGTGTGTGTGTGTGTGTGTGTGTGTGTGTGTGTGTGTGTGTGTGTGTGTGTGTGTGTGTGTGTGTGTGTGTGTGTGTGTGTGTGTGTGTGTGTGTGTGTGTGTGTGTGTGTGTGTGTGTGTGTGTGTGTGTGTGTGTGTGTAGGGTCGCAAGGGCGGAGAATGGAAGTCAGAACGGATGATCGAAAATCTCGGAAGACGGATTCAAGATCGCGATCATGAGCGTCAATATCTGGAAACGGAAAACGAGCAAGCAAGAAAAGAAATTATAAATTGGATAATATCCGACCCCGCTGTTACGAAACAAAACCGTATATCAATCAATCAATCAATCAATCAATCAATCAGTTTATTGATCCACAAAGCAAACGTGACAATATACAAGAAAATATAATTTAAATAGCCACTATGATGCTGAAAAGGTTTGAAACATTAAGATATTCATGGGTTTAGAAGGCTATATCATGCTGTGAGTGGTCAATAGGAAGCCCTAAAAGGACCAGGGTCCCGCTAGTAAGGGCCCCCCATTTACTTAACAAAACTCGACAACGGCCATGTACACATGAGCCTTTGAGACCTATTTAGAGACAACAAATTTGCAAAAGGTGGGCAACTAGTTAACAGAATAGTAAGACTTAGTGGCAAAAAAAAGGAAAAAGGAAAAACAAAAAAAAAAACAAAAAAAAAACAACAAAGTAAAATAAATCAGATGGGAGGGGGTCGCAGCAGGCTGTCACTGGGCAATCTGTCTAATAAGTAGGTGTGAACGAAGGCTTTTTTTAAAAACATAGTAACTTGGAATGTGTCGTAAATCAGAGGGGAGACTATTCCATAGTTTTGGTCCTAGATAGGTTATTGAGAATTTCCGTATGTTAGTACGTGCAAATTCAATCTGGTAAGTGTTGGATTTATTCCTAGTAGGGTAGGGATGAATATCCGAAGTACTTGTGAAAAAGTTTAAAAATGCATTGGGTAGTGAATTGAAGGTATAGCGGTGCATAAAATCGCAGATTTGATAAGATGTTATACTGGCAATGGTCAATAAGCCCATGGACTGGAATAATTGGAAGGTATGGGAATTCCTTGGGGATCTAGTAATGACTCGAATAATGCGCTTTTGGAGGACTACAAGACGTTGTAAGTTTGACTTGTAGTTTGCTGCCCAGACTAAATTGCCATAAGAGAGGTAAGGGTATACAAGTGAATAGTAAAGATTTAACAGAATTTTTGAGGGAATGAGTGAGGAAATGCGTGTGATAATCCCAACGGATTTAGAAATTTTATTTGCAATTTGAGCAATATGGACAGACCAGTTGATGTGTTGGTCAATGTGAATACCCAGAAATTTAACAGAGGAAACTTGGGGTATTGGTAAGTTGTCAATTAAAATTGGTTCACTGAGCTGGGGAATTAGTTTATGGCTTGAAGAGAATAGTATATAGTTGGACTTATTTATGCTAAGGGATAATTTATTAGCTTTAAACCATTCAGAAATAAGGTTTAATTCAATGTTGATGGTCGTTGCAATTTGATGGGGAGAGGACCCAGAGAGGAATACATTTGTATCGTCAGCAAACAGTACGACGTGGAGGAGCGATGAGGCTTTAGAAAGGTCATTAATGTAAATAAGGAACAGAAGAGGACCTAGGATGGACCCCTGGGGGACGCCATAGGATATAGGTTTAGTGCTGGATATCTCTTGATTACATTTAACTTGTTGATGTCGGGAGGACAAATAGCTTCTGAACCAGGAGAGAGGTGTTCCCCGGATTCCAAAGTTCTCTAATTTTTTAAGTAAGATTTCATGGTCTACTGTATCGAAAGCTTTACTTAGATCGAGAAATACTCCAATGGAAATTTTGTTAGTATCAATGGCTTTTGTAATTTGGTTATGTATATCAATAAGAGACATAATAGTAGAATGATCACTTCTGAAGCCATGCTGTAGAGGATATAGGAGATTCATTTTTTCTACAAAGTTATATAATCTTGAATAAACAATTTTTTCTAGTAGTTTCGAGAAGTAGGGCAGTATTGCGATTGGTCTGTAGTTAGTTATGTCGCTTCTATTTCCTTGTTTAAAGATGGGAGATATAATAGATGATTTCATACTTAAAGGAACAGTACCAGTTCTCAGAGAGCAATTGAATATGATAGCAAGCGGCTCGGCTATGAGGTGAACAGAGGGTCCTACAATCGTTGGGTCTAAGCAATCAGTTCCCGTACTATGTGACAGTTTGATACTCTGACTCAGGTGAATAATTTCTTCGGGAGAGGTGGAGTAGAGCGCAAAGGAATTAGGAATTGGAGGGTCCAAGTAGTCCGGAAATTGTCTAGCAGAGGGAGATATCTTACTCGAGAGATTTTTGGCAATAGAGGAGAAGTAGGAGTTGAATTTATCAGCTATTATAGAGTTATCCGTTATAGATTGATTATCAACAACAATTTCTTCAATGTGGGTATCTTGAGTTCCATTACTGATGAGGGATTTAATAATTTGCCAGGTTTTTTTCAGATCATGACTGTATCTAGCAAATTGGGTAGCATAGTAGTCCCGTTTGGCTTTGGTCATAACCTTCTTACAAGAGTTTCTGTATGAGATAAATTTGGCTTTATTGATTTCATTTGGAGTTTTCATATATTTCTTATAAAGTTTGTTTTTCTTTTTGCAGGAGATTAATAAGCCATCAGTCATCCAGGGATTGCTAGGGGAATTATACTTGCTAGTGGTGACATTACGCATGGGAAATGCTGAATTATATACTTGCTTATATTTGGTGAGGAAGGATTCATAGGCTGCATTAGAGTCAGGCGCATTGCATTGTTGAAGTGCAATGGTAAAATCCGATTGACTGAGATTTTGATGAAATTGCTTAATCGTATTACTGTTGATAATTCGTTTCATAATAGGGGCTTTCAAACGGATTAGGGGAGAATTTAGGTCAAACCATGCCAAAACAGGGAGATGATCAGAGATATCAAGCACTAGTATAGAGGAATGGATGGTTTTGGGCCAGATGTTAGTTAGAATGTTATCAATCAGGGAGTAACTAGTAGAAGTTATTCTAGTAGGTCTGCTAATGACGGGTAGGATGTGATGTGAGGATAACATATCAACATAATTACCAGTTGCAGCATGATTTAGAGTATTTCAGTAGATCAATATTAAAATCACCAGCTATTATCACATCTTTTTTTGACTGGGTGATCTTAGTTAGAACCTGGTCGAATTCTGAATTGAAAGTAAGAAGGGATTGGCCAGGGGGTTTGTAAATTACACCTACGAGTAACTGCTTACCTCTATCGTTTGGTAGGTTAACAAATAAGCCCTCATATGAGGTGTGATTTGAGGGAAATTCTAAGAAATTTCGTAAAAGGTTAAACTGGATACCGTTTTTTATGAAAAGACCTACACCACCACCATGTCCAGTGGGTCTGGACTTATGAGTGAAGGTGTAACCTGGAATAACACCCATCTCTGCTAGGTCATCAGTAAGCCATGTTTCCGTTAAGGCAAGAATTGAGGGTTGCATTTCTTCAACTACAAGTCTTAAGTCATCTAACTTATTGAGTAGGCTCCTGCAATTGATGTGTATCAATGAAAAACTGTACGTGGTGCGGTGGGTATTTAATATGGGTATAACTTGAGAAGGTGATCTGTAACCGTGGTCCTCTGGTTTGATTGTGAAATAATTGTCATCAGGATCTAGGTCATAATTATTTATATAGTCTTTTTAAAGTTATCAATGAACTGCTTTGCAAACCAGTTCTCTGCCCGTTCTCTGATCAGATCAGACTAGACGACTAGAGGTAGAAACCGCTTGAACAAAATATTAACATGTGCCAAACTGTCTAATGTCAGACGAACACTAGTATAGATTAACGTTGCAAGATATTTTTACTGCAAACTCTTCAATAATGTTAAACCGAATATACTTGCTGAAATTATGAGCTAATTATAATAATTATAATTTTATGATAGAAAAAGAATCTTGCAAAATCAGTTACTTTGTTGCCGTATTTGCTAATAATCTGACACTGAATTGTCGCGCTCAAATCATAATCATGCTACATGCAGTGGCGGCGATCTTGTTTGACAGGTGGGGGGACATTTTGGAACTTATCTGGTGAAAAAAGAGTTTTGAACTGATCTGGTGAAAAAATTTAATGACCTTTTTGGGGGTTTCCTCTAAACTTGGGGGTCCGATGTATGGTGTGTTCCCCCATGCACTCTTAAGGTGGGGGGTCTTGTCCCCTCAACCCCACCCGGGATCGCCGCCCATGTCTGTAAGTAATTAGTAAACATCGATTGGGACCGATGCATGCGCACGTGCATATTTTTTGCACTGTCCGAACTTCACTGAATTCGCCCAACTTTGGTGCCGGGTGCAGACGCATCCTTCGAGTCTGGTTGTAGAAAGCTGCTAAGGCGGGTGTCGTTTAGGTCGAGAAGAATTCGAAGGCGGAGGATCAGATGACTCGGTGTAGGAATGTTTGAAAGGTGAGACTTTGGTTTTCAGTAGAAAGCCCCGGGATGATTGATGGAGGAGTCTGAGGCGTGGTGATTGGTGAGTGGCAACAATGATGAAAGAACCGAAAATTTGCGGAATTATAAGCCTAAGGAGGGAGATCTTTCTGGAGTCGTGGTGCAATTTAGGATATGGCTCGGTTGGAGAACTTGAGATGAGTATAGTTACCGGGGGTCGAGAAAGACTGAGATAGGAGGAGGAGGATCGGCTGCATGGTTAAGACTTCGCGGAGGTAGCCTAATGGGGCTGGGGAAATTGTAGGGAGTTGTCTACGTAGGTTAGTGATAGGACTTTGAAGTGGATTCGCTCTGGGAATTTTAGCCAATGGCTCGAGTGATCTGAGGATGGAATTGATAGCTGTAAATCTAAGAAATTTCCCAGTTCCATACAAACGCTGCGTGACGAATAAAAGCTGTGCAGCGTTGGAGAAGTATCTTCTGACCCTATCAGCAGGCCCGCCGAGAGGGGGCAGATGAGGCAAATGGGACCCGGTGTTTTTAGGGGCCAGGGCCGGGCCCCAATCAACTTATGAAAAATATTTTAATCAGTCATACAAAGTCTATGATTTATTTTTAAAATTAACAACTGAATGAAATCATAGTTGTAGGCCTATATATATCGTACGGTCGTACCCGCCCTTTATTATTTCAACTTTTTTTATTTTCTCATAAAGATTAGGCCTAAATATAGTTTAGAGGCCCGTGACTGCTCTGCCTAGGTGCCCGGAATTTCTGTCGGTGGGCCTGCCTATCAGTTCATTAAAAATGAGTAGGGTAGCTATAGGAGGCCCTGCAGTCGTTATAGAACAACGTACGTGTACATTTACATTTACACAGGATCTATATAAAAAAGCAGGTATGCAAGTGTCAAGTTGGTTTGTTTGCCAGATCAGATCCTGGGGGTCAGACAGGGAAGACAGCGAATTTCTAAAGTGGAATGTTATATCGTGGTAATGCTGGTGATGGTGGTGAGACTGCTGCTGCTGCTGCTGCTAATGATGATGATGACGACAACGACGTTGATGATAATCCTGACAACGACGACGCTGTTAAAGAACCGCATAAAAATAAGATCGCGGCACAGATTTTATCTGCCACCAGAGGTGCCTGACAGACGCACTGACAGCAGCAGTTCATAATAATATGCTCGTTTCGGTTGCCATGACAACTGCTACAACATCAGCCCGGACCGATTAATAAGCGCCGAGATCAATAAGCTATATATACGCGCACGTGTCTTTCTCGACATCTAGTCAATAAGTCAGATATAGGTGTGAACAGTAGCCGCACCCGGTTTTTTAGGTCAGAAATAATGACGAGAGACAGTCGTTCTAATTGGTAATACGTCGATTCCATCGATAGGCTAGGCCTAGTTTGCAAATGGCTGTTCTAACTGGCATCGGTTTTGAAGCCGCATCGTCACCGGTGTCTTCGCCATTCAAACGGAACGTAGGGCATCAGAACTGCTGCATCCGGTCTGCTGAGGCTGGCGTTACTGCAGCTGCTGATTGTCGTCACGTTTATTAGCCATCTCTGTCGCAGCAGCTTCGTCACTATCCGTTTGCGGTCGATCTGCTTGGGTTGAATAACTGTTGTCAGCTGTTGTTACAGTTGACCTACTTACTGTCTTACTTGTCGTCTCAGACATTTTGAAGCGAAGTTTGAATTCACTTAGAATTATGACACAGGTAAGACACTCGAATTCTTTCAGTGCAAACTTACACACCTCGAAAATGGAGTATGTTGCATTTTTCGCTTGCATGCTTGTTGAAAATTGCTACTGACCTGCTACTATTGCAAGAGAATTGTATTGTTTTGTATTGTACTGTATTGTATTTAGACATTTATAAAGCGCCTCTAGTAAGGTGAACCATTCAGAGGGCTCCCGGTGCGCAAGGGCACAAGAAAAGAAATAAGTCTTGAGGAAAGCAAAAGAAGACGAGGGGTTACCTATTAAAATTTGAGAGCGAGTAGAAGGAAACAGTGTATTCGAGAGAAAGGGACCAATTGAGGCAAAAGCTCGGGACTGCGCCATAGCTGTTCTAGTATGAGTAACTGACAGATCCAATCTGCTCGAGGAGCGAAGTGGACGATGCGAGAAGATACAGAAAGAGGCCGGTGAATTACTTCAAATAAATATTTGGGGTCGAGACCCTGCTGTGCCTACATTGTAACATTGCATACATTGCATACTCTCTTCAAAGTATGTGCTAAGCCTATGCATACACTGCATACTCTGTTCAAAGTATGTGCTATGCAATTATGCATGCATTGCATACTCTGTTCAAAGTATGTGCTATGCATATCTTTGCATACTCTGTTCAAAGTATGTGCTATGCATACCTTTGTAAGTTTGTATACCCTCTTCAAAGTACTCTCTTCTAACTGCAACAACTATTACTTATTTTTATTTATTTATTTATTTATTCCGGATATTTCTATAGCGCCTCTCGAAGTCAACTACTACTCAGAGGCGCTCCCGACTACAGCATTTGATACTGTGCCGGAATTACGGCGAGTATGATCGGATCTATGCAATACGTAGCCTATGTATGTATTATGTATGTATGTTTTATGTATGTATATATGTTTTGTGTTTGCTTGTATTTCTGCATGCATGATTCTATGCATGTTTTTTGCTTGTGTGTATGTTTGTATGCATGTAGGTATGCCTATGTGTGTACGCGTGTGTAGATGCGTATATAATCTCCAGTTTCAAACTCAGGTTGTAGAGGTAGAAAGCCGATGCGTCATTCTCTGGGACATCATAGTGTCTAGGTGCTGTGGTCACGACGCACACTAGGCAGCGTGGACCCGGTCAATATCTATCCATACGGATTAATCCATAGAATTTTAGCAGACCACCTGTGGTGCCAACTCATCTCTCCATCCTTCATGAGTCATTAAATGAGCACCAACATTATGTTGACGATTTAAAAGCTTTCATTCGGTGGATTGCTTGCTTTGGATTCGTCAGCCAAATGATCATTCGACCTTTCGCGAACAATGCTTCTGATGAAGAACCTCTGATAGGGACCGTACGTCCGGCTGTCTATAATTATATCTACTTTAACTTTGAGAAGCGGACTTGGAATCGAAGTTAACCACGCTTGCCTGGCCGATTTTGTTCTTGACTGATCGCATGCAGTGAAAAATCTGGTTCTCATGATTAAGATTTCTGTATAAAGACGTAACCTATGTGCATCGTATCGTATCGTATCTAGTAATTTATAAGGCGCCTCTCACAGTATAAACTATTCAGAGGCGCCCTCAGTGTATGAGCCCCGTGGAAACAGAAATGTCTTGAGCAAGCGAGTAGATGCAGGGGAGATTCCCATCTATATGTATGTATGCGTGTAATGCTTATCTTGCCCTCAGTTGCCTATCTTCCACCGTGTATTTGTGTTTGCATACGGAAAGATTTATGTTATATACCAGTACCGTATACAGTTATATTTGTATTGCATTCATCTTGTTCCAACATAAACTTTTTCAGAACATCATATGATTACAGTAGACCTGGTGCAATGAAAAATATCTATAGTATTAACTCTTGTCTTACCTTACATCATCGTTCTACTGCCTAGCATGCGTTATATTCACCTTGGTTTGACAGAACATTGTCAAGATTTACAATCCTAGTTTTACCTGCAATCCTACCATATCTTAACCCTCTCTTACCTACCCTGATCCATCCAATACGCCTTCTACCAATTGCCTTCAACCTAAACTAAGTCCCAGCAGGGCCTAGCGCCTAAATATCTCTGTGATTTGATGTGTAAACCTCCCTCTGTCCGATCATCTCGTCCTCTTCGTTCCTCCGTCCGACTTGATCTCTTTGTCCCTCGATCGCGGACTTCCTTGACTCAGCATCGGGCCTTCGCTGTAGTGGGTCCGTCACTATGGAATGACCTTCCCCCTGCAGTCCGTAGTAGGATTCTAGAGGGGATCACACCTGCTTCTCTTCGCTGCCTAAAGACTTACTTGTCTACGGGCCTGTCACGTTGAGAGCGCTTCTGTATAGCCCTGCTGAGAGAAGCGCTTTATAAATGTTCAGATAAGATAAGATAAGATAAACAACCTGAACACAATCCATTGTAACAGCTCCTCTCGAGTCCTCTGTCTCCTCTCGAGTCCTCTAGTCTCCTCTCGAGTCCTCTGTCTCCTCTCTCCGGTCTCCTGTCAACCGGAGTTTGTTCTTCACGTTGTATTTCTGTGATAACTCTTCTGACTTTGTGAAGCGTTCGTGCATTGATTCGTGATTAGCCAGGGTCACAGAGTGATATTACACAAATCATCTCCCTTGTTTCTACCCTTAACATTCACTTTCCATGAGCTAATTAAGGGATGCAAGCGTGCATGTATGTGTGAGATGTCATAATGAACTGATGAACACGCCTTCATCGCATTGGTCATTTACATCAAATACCTTGCTTCGGTATTTCCTGGGACTAAGATTACCAGTCTAGTTGTCAAGACCTTAAACCTCAAGACCAAGACCAAGACCAAGACCAAGACCTTGAACCTCAAGACCAAGACCAAGACCTTAAACCTCAAGACCAAGACCAAGACCTTGAACCTCAAGACCAAGACCAAGACCAAGACCTTGAACCTCGAGACCGAGACCGAGACCAAGACCAAACAAATCACAGTCATATCCAGACTTTCTATTCCTTACTAAAAATTGTCCAGTCGGACTACTCGTTATTTTAATAAAAACGTGAGTCTTTTATTTTATTCAAGCAAAACAACTTTAAATGCAGACTGCAGATAATTCCGAATTCGTATTTACAAAAGTCCTTCATGCGAAATGTTATTCCAAATGCCTGTTGAATTTTATAAAAACAACTAGCTGTCCTAACCCGTGAAAAATCACGGTATATAAAAACAATTATTATTATAACGTCATGTTATAGGCCTATAGCCGTCGTCAAGACAACCGTCAAGACAACCGTCGCCAAGGCGGCAGTATAGTGACGTCACAATAGTGTTTGTTTACGGGACAGACAGACAGACAGACAGACAAGACAGACAGACAGACAGACAGACGTACAACGGTTATTATGTAAGTTGATTTGCTCAGAATTTCTGATCAAGACGTGACTTGTGGGGCCTCATAAAAATTCTACCATGTGAAAAAATACGGTCTACAAGTGCTGAAATCGCTAGCACACAAAGCAGCTTTTCAAGAACCGGATGTAAATGTACAAATCGTGAGTCTGTTTTGAAATCATTCCATGGCAAATAAACGGAAGTCAAAATAAATGGCCAAAACAACAGTGAAGCCTCATTCACACCGTGTAAATACTAAAGCAATAACTGTATGAGTAATTATTGGATACATTTTTAAAATTCTTGCCGTTTGTTAAAATTATTAATGACTGTTCATATTGACAAAAGTCTTGGTCTTGGTCTTGGAAAACCAAGACCAAGACTTTGAACCTCAAGACCAAGACCAAGACCAAGACCTTGAACCTCAAGACCAAGACCAAGACCAAGACCAAGACCTTGAACCTCAAGACCAAGACCAAGACCTTGAACCCCAAGACCAAGACCAAGACTTTTAAAAACGAACTCGAGTGCACTCGAGACCAAGACCTTGGTCTCGAGGACAACAAGACTGAAGA
>OY744603.1:29826654-29851654 GCA_963556255.1 Allolobophora icterica | reverse complement strand
CCTCGGCCAAGTTCATTTTTAAATGAATTTCACAGCTGAGATACTTTAATCTGCCAAGAGGACAGACGCATGGATGTAGCTGAGAACATAATAGCCTACTGTTAGCGCAGCAACCGTAATCTTACACAACTCGAGATTTCTACGGCGCACAAAAAGCTGAGTCGCGAGAACCATGCAGCTTGGTCACAAGCGCTAAGTCAAAACAAACTCGGTAGGCAGATATGGTCAAAATCGGTTCAAGGTCAGGATCCAAAGGGGTCAGGCAGGCAAACAGTCAGACGGCTAAGGTGGATGGTGTTTAGAGTTGAAACGGCGAAGGAGGTAAGGGAAAGAGGAGGGATCAGGATATGATCGGTGAAAGAGCAGTGTTTTCAGGTTTGAGTGAGAGACCGGTGGAGAGAGAGCAAGTTAGGTTATGGTGAGTTTGTGGGATGGATCATCAGATACTTAGCGTAATTCTGGTGGGCGTTTGTTCCAGAGAGGCGTAACAGCTATTGTTATGGAGCGATTCGCAAATTTAAAGTGATGACATCATTTACCCACTCGCCTCCGTCAAAATTCATTCACCGATCACAATAACCTTCTGCTATAGACTGATGTTGTTGATGCTGATGCCTGTAAAATTCGCTGCACCTCGGGCAGTCCGTCTGGCTATGAGTCAGTCTGTCAGAGTGTCCGTCTGGCTGTGCGTCAGTCTGTCAGAATGTCCGTCTGGCTATGCGTCAGTCTGTCAGAATGTCCGTCTGGCTATGCGTCAGTCTGTCAGAGTGTCCGTATGGCTATGCGTCAGTCTGTCAGAGTGTCCGTCTGGCTATGCGTCAGTGTGTCAGAGTGTCCGTCTGGCTATGCGTCAGTCTGTCAGAGTGTCCGTCTGGCTATGCGTCAGTCTGTCAGAGTGTCCGTCTGGCTATGCGTCAGTCTGTCAGAGTGTCCGTCTGGCTATGAGTCAGTCTGTCAGAGTGTCCGTCTGGCTATGCGTCAGTGTGTCAGAGTGTCCGTCTGGCTATGCGTCAGTGTGTCAGAGTGTCCGTCTTTCTATGCGTCAGTGTGTCAGAGTGTCCGTCTGGCTATGCGTCAGTCTGTCAGAGTGTCCGTCTGGCTATGTGTCAGTCTGTCAGAGTGTCCGTCTGGCTATGCGTCAGTCTGTCAGAGTGTCCGTCTGGCTATGCGTCAGTGTGTCAGAGTGCCCGTCTTTCTATGCGTCAGTGTGTCAGAGTGTCCATCTGGCTATGCGTCAGTCTGTCAGAGTGTCCGTCTGGCTATGCGTCAGTCTGTCAGAGTGTCCGTCTGGCTATGCCTCAGTCTGTCAGAGTGTCCGTCTGGCTATGCCTCAGTCTTTCCGATTGGCTGTGCAGTCGCCTGTCCGCTTGACCTTCTGTGGGTGTTTGTCTGTCTGACTGGTTGAAAGACTGGCTGTGCGCCTCTTTGTCTGTCCAAATGGTTGTACATTAGTCAATCTCTGCTTCTATTTGTCTGTCTGGGTCCATCTGACTGTGCGTCTGTCTATCTGTCCGTCTGTCTATCTTTCTGTCCGTCTGACTGTGCGTCTCTGTCTGTCCGCCTGTCCGTTTGGCCTGGCGTCTGTGAGATGGTGACGGAGGGGGTATATTGGATGGATGGAGGGAGGTGGATAAATGTCAAAGGCCTCCGTCGGTCCGTCGTCGATGGGGACGCAGCTGGAGCCATCGACGGAGACCAAATTAATTCTTACACCTGAACTACTACTATTCAAAACAGTCACTACACATTCGAACGACGATCAACGACGACGACGAAGCATCATCATGGCGACATTCGTATGATAATGACGACGACGACGATGATGATGATGACGACGCTATGGATGATGACGATGCTGCTGATGATAACGCCGACGATGACGATAAAGATAACGATGTCAAATATGATGATGATGATGATGACGATGATGATGATGATGATGATGATGATGATGATGATGATGATGACGACGATGATGATGATGACGATGATGATGATGATAATAATAATGGCGATGATGATGATGGCGATGATGATAATGATGACGATGATGATGGTGATGATGATGATGATGGTGATGATGATGATGGTGATGATGATGATGATGATGATGATGATGATGATGATGATGATGATGATGATGATGATGATGATGATGATGATGATGATGATGATGTGGTGGTGGTGGTGGTGGTTGTGGTGGTGGTGGTTGTGGTGGTCATGATGATGGTGGTGATGATGATAATGATGATGATGATGACGACGACGACGATGTCAAAGACGATGATGACGATGTCAAGGATGATGACGATTTTAAGGATTCTTAGGCTGATGATGACGATAACGGGTTGATCTAAGTGTTGATAAAATAATTATACTCTGCGCCACTTAAATCGATCTGAAATACATAGATAAGTTAGGTTATAATATTATGTTGCATCTTAAATTCAATAATTTTAATCTACAAATTAAGCATTCTGATGTTAAGTTATGATAGTTATCCAAGCAGTATCGTTAACGATAACGGTAACGAAAATGTTCTTTAACGAAAATAAAATGATTTCGTTAACGATAACTATAACTATGACTAAAAATATCATTAACTATAACTGTAACTAAAAAGAAAATAGCACTAACGAAAATTCATCGTTATTTTCGTTACAAAAAATACAATCAAAGCGGGTGAGTTATTAGTGTGCATTAAAATTAACATAGTACTGAAATGTGCCAATGGTTGCGTTTTCAATGTGTTTGGTGATTTTTGCGGGCTTTACAACATCCCGCTTTGTTTCTGGGTGTCATTATATATGAAACATTTCTTATTGTAACGGAGTACTAATTAAACTAAAATCCAGTAAATACAACAGTAACTGTAACTAAAATGAAATCTGTAAGGAGAATCACACTGATGTAAGTGATCTAAAACACTCCTACTTCACATCAGTTAGATAATCATCTTGCAGCATTTATTTGAGCTACTTAAGCTGTGATAGAGTGTCATACATACATAGATACATACACAGGCCTACATAAAACATACATACTTATTTACATACATACCTACATGCATACATACATACATACAAACATGGATGTATATAGGTATCCATATATACATACACACTTACACACATACATACATACATCGACACATACATACATATATACTTGCATACATACATGTACTTACATACATACTTATTTACATGCATACATACATACATCCATGCATACAAACATCCATCCATACATACAGACATGCATATACAATGTATACATACAGTGCATACACAAATACATACATACATGCATCATATTAAACCAACCACATAAATTATACAATATACATAAATTATCTAAAATCAGAAAACTAATCGTGATCTTTCTTTCTGTTGCAGCACAGTTTGGTTGATCCTGCATGAACGTCTATGTCCATCTCTGTAGACCGATCATGGGGTCGTTCCACAGCAGAGGGGGGCCAGGTGGCGGCCCGATCCTAATGACCGGTATGGGTCCGACAACCGGGGTCATTCGCCTCATCTGTGAACCAAACCCGACGCTCGAGATCCGAGGCAAGCGACTGTCTCCGAAGGCAAAGAACTCGGAGAACAGGGAGAAGAAGAAGACGCCAGAAACAAGGCGACAGGACCGATACGTAAAAGGCAACCACACGACAACCGTTGTCAGCACAGACAACCATCACAGCAACAACCACAACCACAAGACAACAACCAAAGCAACACAACGGCTCACCCCCAGTAAGATTACGATGCAGTTTCAAAGAGGGAGACAGACAGACAGACAGACAGAAACAGGGATAGAACAACGAAGGCGGAGTGAGATGGGACAGATACAGAGGCACAGCAACGAAGAGAAACGAAAGACAGAGTGAAAGGTAGAGGGACAGGGACAGAGACAGGGACAGGGAGACGGATACACACAGACACAGACATAGACTCGGATAGAGCAGCTACGGCGGAGGGAGAAGCATAGGAAGGAACAGGGTAAGAAGGACAAGACTTGGACTGGAAGAGGGAAAGAGAAAAGGGACAGTAAGATAGGAGAGGAAGAGGAAGAGCAGGGGAGAGGAAGAGGAAGAGGCAGGGGAGAGGATGAAGAAGAGCAGGTGAGAGGACGAGGAAGAGCAGGGGAGAAGTAGAAGAAGAAGAGGCAGGGGAGAGGATGAGGAAGAGCAGGGAAGAAGAAGAGGAAGAGCAGGGGAGAGGATGAGGAAGAGCAGAGGAGGAGGAAGAGAGAAAGAGACAGGGGAGATGATGGAGAAGAGCAGGGAAGCAGAAGAGGAAGAGTAGGGGAGAGGAAGAGGAAGAGCAGAGGAGGAGGAGAGGAAGAGACAGGGATAGCAAGAAACTGAATAGATGTAATTGATTTCGTGTCTGTCGTGAAATCTCACAACAGCTATTTGCACTTAGGATGCACGCTGTGCACCCATATCATGCACTGGTCAAGTGCACTGCACTCAGACCGAGGTTGTGCTCCATCACAGGTTGACCTATTTTTAAATTCTACCTCTGTCCGCTTCTTGTAATACGTAATACGTAATACGTAACTGTAATACGAAAGATCTTAGAATAGCCTAGACTCAAATACGACACAACCAATTATTATTACTATATGAAGATTTATAAAGTGCAAGTTAATTTATAAAGTGCAAGTTAATATGACTAGAGGCAGTGGCGGCGATCTTGTTTGACAAGTGGGGGGGGGACATGAAATGATCTGGTCAAAAAAAGAGTTTTTACCTGAACTGGTCAAAAAAGAGGTTAAAACATTTTTTCACGCTCACGCGCGATAAAATTCATTCTAAAAAATTTCGATTAAAATTGCTGACCTTTTTTGGTGTTTCTTCAAAATTGGGGGGGGGGGCGGACAAATGTATGGTGTGTTCCCCCCACTCTAAAAGGTGGGGGTCTTGCCCCCTCGACCACCCATGACTAGAGGCACGGCAATTGCGCTAGTAGTATATAGCTAGGCTTAGTAACTTACAAATGCCTATATATAGCAGATGCGAGTCGTCAGGTCGGCGACACACCGGAAGTAGTGTCGAGCCCAATCATAGTCGTTAAGAGTGGCTTAAGTTGTGGTTGTATGGTGACGCTGATGTTGTTAGGCTTAATTCAGATTAGCCCTAAAGATCGGTTTTCCTTTTCATCCAATTCATTATTTTATATCGCAAGCAGTATACGAGTATGGAAAATGTGTCTACTTCTAAATATATATTGAGCGCCTCTCAGTTGTCTAGATAGCTGAGAAAGGCGCTATGTAAATGCTCTGAATGAATGAACGAACGAAAGAACGAATGAATGAACATATGAATGGAGAAATGAATGAATGGTCTGCTTTCAATGCGTTTAAAAAAAACTTCCGTTTGCAATGTCGATTTTGATTCATTTTTATGTAAAAGTTGCTCTGCACATCGTTTAATTGTCTTGACCTGCGGTCGGAACTTGTCTACGAGGTCGTACACTTTCAAGTGCTTTTTAAAACCATTGGTCCGACGAGAGAACAATTTCTCTTTCTGGAAACACAAGAACTGTTTTATCCTGGTTAATAATTATTCTCGCTCCTATAATTGACGTCAATCCAACACGGCGCTGAGCCAACATGATGCCAGAGGTAACTTATAGGCATCGCTGCCGCAGGTACAAAGGTCTTCTATGGATGCGGTATAGGTATATATATATATATATATCCCCTTCTCCTCGTGTATGTATATATATATATATATATATATATATATATATATATATATATATATATATATATATATATATACATACACGAGGAGAAGGGGAAAGGAGGAGGTGGAGAGGAAGGGGATGAGGAAGAGGAGGTTAGGAAGGGAGGAGGAGGAAGAAGGTAGGAGGAGGAAAAGTAAGAGAAGAGAAGAAGAAGAAGAAGAAGGATTAGTAGGAAGCACAAGAGAAGGAGGACAACGAGGAGGACGAGGAAGAAGAGGAGGAGAAGGAGAAAGAGGAGGAGGAGGAGGAGGAGGAGGAGGGGAGGAGGAGGAAAAAGAACAGGAAGTGGAGGGAGGAGGAAGTGGAGGAAGAGGAAGAAGAGGAAAAGCAGGAAGAGGAAGTGGAGGAGGAGCAAGATGGCAAGGATTATTATGCAACCTAATGTGGCATGGGTTCGCTCGTTCATCAGAGTTGAGACATATCTTTGTGGACAAGCGAATGTCATCCAAGGATCAGTTGACAATCGAGTCTGAACTATGTAGACGCATAACAGCGGGTCACGCACGCAGTGGTCTTTGATATTTGCGACCGACGAAGTGCAATATCAGAAGCTACAACAGTCCATCGTTGATTTCTGCTTCTCAAGAAAGAAAGCCTAGACGTACGACATCTAAAGATAGATCCACTGCGACGGATTTGGCAACGATCGAGCGTAATACAGCAGAAATGCAATTCATATTCTATAAATAATGTCAGACAGAACAAAAAACCAATGGATTTGCGTGATCGTAAAGCTAGGATAGTTTTTTCCGGAAGTTCAATTTTTCAACGGCTGTTTGGCGACATCGCCGATTTATCAAGAAACTTCCAAAGAATTTTTGCAGGCCTACTGAATAGCAGGGTGCATACATGGATATATTATATATGGCTATACGTCACATAAGACAAACCTTCCATTGACTCAGCATTTGGTCACTTTTCAAAGCTTAGGCTATAAAGGCTCTGCTTGTGACAACACAGCTTTAAAGACCGTGCCGCATATAATAGGCCTATCATGTAGGCCTAATGGAATAAACGCTTTTATCAAAAATAGTTTATTAATACGCATTTATTAAGCGCTAATATTTAATGACCAAGCGATCAATCTATGGGGATGAGCAATTGTGAGTGAAGGACTTGTTCAATGTCCCTACACAGTAACCGTCTCAGAGGAGACTCGATCAAACCCGTACTCCGAGTTACAAGGCAATCGGTTACGTGTTTCACTAGAAGAATTGGAGTCAGCTGTTAATAATAATAATAATAATAATAATAATAATGATGATGATGATGATGATGATGATGATGATGATGATGATGATGATGATGATGATGATGATGATTGATGATGATGATGATGATGATGATGATGATGATGATGATGATGATGATGATGATGATGATGATGATGATGATGATGATGATGATGATGATGATGATGATGATGATGATGATGATGATGATGATGATGATGATGATGATGATGATGATGATGATGATGATGATGATGATGATGATGATGATGATAATCCCAGAAATTCATTGTTTCATGTTTGAGGTAGTTTCCAACGCCCTCTGAATTTCATCCTTTGGGTAAAAAATAATAATGATAATGATAATGTGATGACGATGATAATAATAATAAAATGAGGATGATAATAATGTGGATTTTCGAGTATGTTAATATAGGCCTATTCAAGTGGCAGTCGGTGGTGGTTAGCAGTTGTGAATGAAGAACTTGGTCAAGGTCCTTATACAGTAACCGTTTCTTAGGGTGACTCGAGTCCGTGCTCTCCGCCTTACAAGAGGCAAGCGCTCAAACCATTCATCGACGAATATTGGGTGGACACAGCATAAGCCAATTCAAACTGAAGCCTGGCCAGTTGCCCAAAATGACGTCAGGCAGCGCTCATTAACATAATAGATCGACATGCGTGACGTCAGGCAGCGCTCATTAACATAATAGATCGACACAACAACAACAACAGGACATAAACAACAGTAACAATAAACTTGCTCAAAAACACAGCAAACGATCAAAAATGTGTGCATCCTTCAGTTTCTTACAAGGTATAAGTCATACCTTTATCAACAAATTCTGAAAGTTATACGTAAGCCTAGATGGATGCAACTACCATCTGTCTATTGCTGCGGTTTGTCAACATGGTTTAGGTTACTTTATAAACAATAAACGAATATCATCATCTACATTCTACAACGTACGTCGACGGTATGCAACTACTAAGCTGCTAGAGAGCTGCCTGACGTCATGTGAGGCAGACAGCCGTCACGTGCAGGCATCATCTTACACTATAACTTCAGCTTGTGCATGCCCAATATACGTCGATGAAACCAATCACATTAAAAACTACCGATTTCTTTGTTTCATCTTACCTTGCCATACAAAGCTACATAGTTTTCTTGGCTAATACCATCAAAGATGTCCGTTTAAGAGATCAGTTGTAGGCCTACTCTTAACAGCACCTTCTATACTTACGTGGTCGATCAACTTCTCCACTTCCACTTTGCCCTTTTATCCTGTAGGCCCTAGATAGGTCGTAGAAAGGTCATAGAAGGTCATTGAAGGATGTAACAAGACGGCCGATTTTACGGAGTTACCAAAGGCACGTATACATTAATTAAATTAATTTCATGACCATTTTGCGTCACTAGTAAGACTGTTTTATGGCTGTTTTTCGGCGCTAGTTAAGACGTTCTTGGTTGTTCTGTTTGAAATGCAATCCCCGGCTACAGAGACATCGTAATGATGATTTCATTCCAACGGCTTCTGCCTTTTCGCTGAAAACGAATTAAACCCGTGATTAATCGACTTTCATTACCAAGTTAATTACATGCTTGGCTGTTCGATTATCGATCGACTTGATTGGTCATTGATCAGATGAACTAACAAACAGTATAAATCGCTATGCTTCACCTGTGCCCAGTCATCGACCCAGTCGATGCGATAACATCAGTCTTCTTAAGCGGAGTCCCTTTGACCTTGACCGTGTCGAGGTCTACGTGCGCAGCACAACGTATTCACGAATTCCTTGTCAGTGGCATTTAAACTACGGCATGCGAACGGTCCTTTACGCGTAATTACTTATTTAGATTTACTGATGCTTTCTCATTATGTGGGCGGAAGAGAGAGACAGACAGACAAACAGAGAGGCAGTGACAGACAGAGACAGACAGACAGAAAAAAAACCAGAGACGTAGACAGAGACACAAACAAAAAACAAAGACACAGAGACGGAGACGAAGACAGTGACAGATACGGAGACGGACACAGAGACGGAGACAGAAACAGAAACACAAACAGAGGAGACAGAAACAGAGAAATGGAAACATGGCGAGTGAGAGACAGGAATGCAGATGAATAAAATAAATGATATATATATATATGTATATATATATATATATAATTTATTTGGCCTCACGAACAATCAGTAACAGTGCGCATCAGAGGCCAGCGTAAGAAAGTGGAGTTAGCCAACGAGTGACATTTCTTTTCGTTTATTATTATAATTAAACGCTGCGTTACAAGCCCAGCACTCAACCACTCGTCTACACATAGGCCCCTAACCCACATGAATCGTCGTTTCTTTGTTGGCAGATGGCGCTGCCCGAGTGACGTCAGAGAAACGCAGACGGACCTCGAAGACGTCGAAGACGTCAGAGGACGAAGGACGTCAAAATGACGACGATTATGACAACGAAGGTGACGCTTCTGCTAGTAGATCATCACGAGTCAATCTGAATCAGTTGGACCATTTGCCGGCCATTGATTCACCCGAAGCCATCAACGTCAGTGCAATCAGGTCAATTCAGAAGACATTCGTCACTGTCTGTCTGTGTCCGTTTGTATGTCTGTCTGTCTGTCTGTCTTTGTATGTATGTATGTATGTATGTATGTATGTATGTATGTATGTATGTATGTATGTATGTATGTATGTATGTATGTATGTATGTATGTATGTATGTATGTATGTATGTATGTACATGTATGTATGTATGTATGTATGTTGGCGTATGTATGCATGTATGTAATTGTAATTGTAATTGTAATTGAACATTTATATAGTGCCACTCAAATCAGCGGCGCTCTCGACCCGCATCACTGCCGAAACCGGCAAAAAGATAGGTTTTCAAGCGTCTACGGAACTGAAGAGGAGAGAGGACAAGAAGCTCTTGGCGGAGGGTCTGGGGAAGACTGTTCCAGGCTGAAGGACCCACATAGGCGAAGCTCCTGGATTGGGCCGTGGCGGAGAGCATACGCGGAACAACCATAAGGCCACGGGCCGAGGATCGCAAGGAGGCTAAATGAAATTTGCCTTCGTATTCTCATTCAAGCCCTCGTCACCTCTCGCCTTGACTACTGCAACTCTGTCCTATCCGGTATTCCTTCATCGACACTACTGCTTCTGTTCTATGTATGTATGTATGTCTGTCTGTCCGTCCGTCCGTCCGTCCGTCCGTCCGTCCGTCCGTCCGTCTGTCTGTCTGTCTGTCTGTCTGCGATTACGATGGCGATGATGGCGATTAAGGTGATGATAAAGATTATATTATGCTGATGACACCCAGCTTTACATAAAACTCTCTGGAAAGAACATTGGTAACATCAACATTAAAAGCGCATCATGCGGTCGTGATATCCAATCCTGGTGTGCATCTATAATTATATATGCATCTGAAGCTAAATGCCACTAAAACAGAATTCAGTTGGTTCGACAGTCGAAACAGTCTGGACGACGATAAACTATTGAAAACTCTCAATCTCGACTCAAACTGTTCTATTCCACCCTCCGATGTGATTCGCGACCTCACTGTTTTGTTAGACTGTTAGACTCAATACATTTCTTCTGCTGCCAGAGCATGCTACTTTCACCTTCGCCGAATTCGACAAAGTTAACGTTGCCTAAATGAAATTTGCCTTCATATTCTCATTCAAGCCCTCGTCATCTCTCGCCTTGACTACTGCAACGCTGTCCTATCCGGTCTTCCTTCATCGACACTACAACCTCTATCATCATTCTGTTCTACACACTGCCGCTCGCCTAATAAAAGGTCTGGGTCCAGATGTCACATCACGCCAACCCTGCAACAACTACACTGGTTTCCCATCCGCGCCCGTATCGCCTTCAAAATCTCCCTCCTCGTGTGCCATATCCATTCTGGAACCTCTCCCCGTGCCTTCTCACCCATGGTCTCGCCATATTTTGCTTCCAATTCTAGAGGACTCCGATCGGACGCGTTTGGTGAGTGTGCACTGTGGAGTTTGTATAAAACCAGCCATCAAAGCTTTTGGGTAACAAATGCATATGGAACTTATACATAAATAGCCCTACCTGTAATTTGCTTATATTTTCAAGGGGCAGGATTCCCAAATTCAGATACAAATTTTTAGTGTGTGCTCTCGGGGGCGCATTGCATATAATTCTCAGAGCACGCTTCTGCAGTAGCATCAAGCAAGTCAAACGAGTGTCACAGTGGTAGGTAGATGCCCATACAAGGTTGCAATATTGAATCAAAATTAAAAACTCATCTAGGCCTATTCACATTGCACTATGACTAGGAATGCAGCGCAACGTGCTTTCGTGCAAGAGTTGTCTTGTTAAAGCACGCTATAAATCTTTAGCTGTACTGAATTGTATACAATAATATTATTATACTCTATTTAAAGCGGGCGCGACTGATAATATAAACAACAACAATAATAATTCAGTTTCCTTTGGAACAGCCTTGTCACGTGAGTATTTCGTATTTACAAATTCATCTGCATTAAACGGTTCTTTGCGTTTCTTCGCACTTTTTGGCGTTTACGTTATATTATGCTTTGTCCGCCTAATAGACCTGTCCAGGTATTTCTGATTCTAAGTTGGTTCCTTTGTCTAGGTTTAACTACTGCACAAACGTTTTACCCGTCTTACGTGGCTAGGCTACTTAAGGAGCTGTGTTAAAACCAATATATGACTTTTTTGTCCTGTTCATCAGTGTATTCTTGCATCGTGGTTTGAAGTATGCATTCTGAGAGTGTGCGAAGGTTTGTAAACATTAGTCATAGACGTAATATGGGGGGGGGCGGGGTACGAGGGGTACCCGTACCCCACTTTTTGGACTGGAGGTACAGTACACCACTTTTTGAACAATGCCAATCAAAATTTTATTATTGTGCCTTCCCAGAGATCGCAGTCTCCGCCTTGCTTCTTGCATGCAAGAAATTGGTACCACCACTTTTTGACCAAAGTTACGCCCCAGACATTAGTTGATTTTGAACGAATAATTCGAGTTTTGTCAACGGTAAATTTGAATGTTTACCTACGCAGGCTCGCAGCGAAACTTTTACATTAGGCCTAATGATGTGATTATAGTCATAGTTACGTTGCAAACCCGTTATAACAGCTGCTCTGCCTCTCCCTGGTCTCTCTGGCAATCGGACTCGGACCACCAACGGACATCGATCTCTGGACAACCCCTCTGATACGTCGTAGCGCTCGTGAATAAGCTCGTGCTTTGTGCTTAGCTTTACAGTGGCACCTTAGAAAATTGGAGATTATGCATGGCTGCCAAACCGTGTGTATAGTTAAGATTTAATTGTACTGTCATGTTTCAATGTAATCTTACTGCGTTTGTCAGTTTGAATTAATAAAGGAAATTATTATTATTATTATTATGATTACGATTGCTTAGCATAGACAAATTTTCTGGAAGACAATACCTTCAATACCTTGAGCTGTAATAGGCTGATAACTCCAATTCACTACACATTGGTTTTCTGTGGATTAATTTGCTTACTGATGAAATTTCTGTTCTTAAACGTTTAGGTTATTGCATTCCTCATCACCATCTCGTCTGCAATACCTTACAAAACACAATAAAATATTATATAGTAATATCCTGGATGTTTTAATTGTTATTTTAATTTGTTGTTATAATAACATATTTTTTATAGTGCTCACCTCTTCCAGAGAGACTCATCAAAGATTGTCTTGATCTAATTGCTAAACTGAATAATTTTCAAATGCTTGCGGAATAGAGGTTAAGTCACATGCCATAATAATTGGGTTTACCAATACGGAGCATAACCCCTATGCTCCTTATTGGTCAACCCAATTATTATGGCATGGTGCCCATGTTATACGATGATAGGCAATCTATTCCAGCAATTTGATTACTGTACCAGTGTACCTGATTATGTACTTTGGTGAATATGTTGTCTTTTCTCTATGTCTTTTAATTGTGTTCAGTCGCTTATGTCATTTCATTCTCAATTGCGTATCCACTAAAGGCTGCTTCTCCGTCTTTCTGAATAAAACCCCGATTACAGCTTGGTTTTGGTGTGTGATCGTTTGATGCCTTGGGCATTTAAGAGTTCATGATAGAAGTTAGTGATGAATAATGATAATCGTTGTTGTAGTTGGTCCCACGATCTGGAATGACCTTCCCCCTCTACTCAGGGCCAAACTAATGACTGGCTTTTCCTCATCAGTCTCAAGTTACCTAAGGGTATTTCTGTTTCCCCAGGGTTTCTGTGCTGAGAGTGCCTCCGAATAGTTATTTGATGAGAGGAGCTTTATCAATTTCTAAATACAATACAATAATAACAATAATAATAATTATTATTTAGTATTTATTACTAGTATTACTAATTATCTTAATTAATTAATAATAAATATTATTACTATTAATATTATTATTATTGCCACCACTAATCCACCATCAACATTTTAAACATTGTTATCCTATAGAAAGAAGAATATTCCCTGAATAACCGCATTCATTGGGCCCATAATGGTTCTGCCAAGTTGACAAGTTGATTATGATTAAGGTGAATTTAATTGTAAATGTTAATACATGTAAAAAGTAAATTGTGTTCTGTGTACACGAGGTCAGACTCTGGTTTATCCAATCGACTCTACTGACTTGACCTCGTCTAAAATCATTCTTCTTGTTTTTTCTTTTGAGCTCTCTTCTGAATTCAGAAGAGAGCTTGTGTTATTTTATAACTAGGTTTAAACAACATACAGCTGTTACTTTCTTTTGAAAATATTGTTAGTAAATATCCTATGGATAAGTATTAAGTACTATGCTGGTTCATCCGGAAGCTGAGAAGGGTTGATGCAATTTCATCATCGTTTAAGTTTTTATGGTGCTAAATTCTGAGAAACCTTTCCCGGTCCTTCCAATTTTTTAGTTAATTTAAAGATTTTCATGCAAATAAGGCTTGATGCCCCTTTTTCAATCATCTACATTTCTAGCCTGTTTTTCTTCATTTTCAAGACTTCTTATCAAGTACCCTTTCAATTATCACATTTCATGTTAAATCTCATTTTGCCACAGTTTTAACATGCACATTTTAGATTTTTTAAATTTATTGATTAACCCTTGCTGAAACCTTTTAGAGTAGCCACATAAATGGCCTATATCAGATTTAATGCTAGGGCCCAATCGCATTCACCTCCTTTTGGTTTGCCTTTGAGTACAAATATAACTTTAAAATATGTAAAGGGACTTTTTGACTGTGTTGAAGATCTGAATATGCAAGCAAGGATCTATGACAAAGAAAACCGATATAGAACCACTTTGGAGAGAAGCCGTACAAATGCAATCTTTGTCACAAAGCATTTGCAATGAAACAATCTCTGGAATACCATACAAAGAGCCACACTGGAGAGAAACCATACCAGTGCAATTTATGTAACAAAAGTTTTGCATGGAAATATTACTTGGATTACCATGCAAGAAGCCACACTGGAGAAAAGCCACACAAGTGCAATCAATGTCACAAAGCATTTGCAGCGAAACAATCTCTGGAATACCATACAAAGAGCCACCACACTGGAGAGAAACCATACAAGTGCAATATATGCAACAAAAGTTTTGCTAGGAAATATCACTTTGATTACCATACAAGAAGCCACACTGGAGAAAAGCCCCACAAGTGCAATCAATGTCACAAAGCATTTACAACAAAACAATCTCTGAAATACCATAAATGGAGCCACTCTGGAGAGAAGCCATACGCATGCAATATGTGTCCCAAAACATTTGCAACGAAAAAATTCCTGGACTTCCATACAAGGAGCCACACTGGAAAGAAACCATACAGGTGCAATATATGTAATAAAACGTTTTCAAGGAAACATCAGTTGCTATACCATACAAGGAGCCACACTGGAGAGAAGCCATATACATGCAATATATGTCACACAGCATTTAGAACGAAACAATCTCTGGAATACCATACAAAGAGCCACACTGGAGAGAAACCATACAGGTGCAATATATGTAACAAAAGTTTTGCATGGAAATATTACTTGGATTACCATGCAAGAAGCCACACTGGAGAAAAGCCACACAAGTGCAATCAATGTCACAAAGCATTTGCAGCGAAACAATCTATGGAATACCATAAAAGGAGCCACACTGGAGAGAAACCATACAAGTGCAATATATGTAACAAAATTTTTGCTAGGAAATATCACTTTGATTACCATGCAAGAAGCCACACTGGAGAAAAGCCACACAAGTGCAATCAATGTCACAAGGCATTTGCAGCGAAACAATCTCTGGAATACCATGCAAAGAGCCACACTGGAGAGAAACCATACAAGTGCAATATATGTAAAAAAATTTTTGCTAGGAACTATCACTTTGATTACCGTGCAAGAAGCCACACTGGAGAAAAGCCCCACAAGTGCAATCAATGTCACAAAGCATTTACAACAAAACAATCTCTGAAATACCATAAATGGAGCCACTCTGGAGAGAAGCCACACAAGTGCAGTCTGTGTCACAAAGTGTTGACAACGAGACAATATCTCAAACTCCATAGAAAAAGACACACTGGAGAGAAGCCACATAAATGCAGTTTATGTCACAAAACATTTGCAACGAAACAAACTCTGAAATGCCACACAAGAACCCACACTGGAGAAAAACCATACAAGTGCAATATATGCCGGAAAGCATTTACACAGAGTAGTAATCTTAAACGTCACTCGACAACCCATAATGGGGAAAAACCATTCAGATGCAATTTATGTAGCAAAGCATATGCGCAGCATGGCTATCTCAAAGGACATACAAGAACACATACTGCAGAAGCATCATACAAGTACAATTTTTGTCACGAAGCATTTGCTCATGCTGGGGAAAACTTATACAAGAGTGAATTCTGTGAAAACGGTGTGGAAACATGCTTTGGAATATCTTCAGGGATGAGATTGAACTTGTCTACTAAAGACGGCAACTGTGTTGAAGGAAAAGAATTGTCAGTATCAACACGTGTGCAAGAACTTTCATTGAGGCAGAGTAAAATCCCCAGTCCAAAAAAAAAACATTCCTCTGAAAATCACTTCATTGCTAGTGACGATATAGATGACTTTATTTCTAAACCTTATGGCTGTGGATTATGTGCTGAAATGTTTGATATTGGAAAGGTATTTTTAGAACATTGTTATAATCACTATTGTGATGATCCTCAAAAGGACACATTTCTTGAACTTTTCGAACTGCGTCTTTAAAGCTACTTTCCTGAAGTAGATAAAGCAGATTAGTTATCAAGTATTAGTTTTTGTCTGTTAATTTTACATCTGTTATATGCAGGACCGGATGAACATATTGTAGACCTGGTTCCAAAATTGTATATAGGCCTTTATAATATATGTTTTACCAAAAAGTGTTACAAAAATGTAAATTATAGAATAGATATTTATTAATTTAAAACTGTATATGATGTGCTTTCATAATAGAAAAAGTGTTGTACAATTTCAGATTCAATGTTCATAAGTGTTAAATTTGTCAGTCTATCTTGTCCCATTGTGGATCTTAAAGCATTTTTCGTGCGCTTTAGGCGACTAAACGATATTTCACCACTGCAGTTAGACACAGGAAGTGTAAGTCAGTTCTCAATGCTGCCGCCAGAGTGATTGCTCGTCTTCCTCTCTTCGTTTATGGTCAGTCAACTTCACTGGCTCCCTCTCCTAGCATTCAATCTAAAGTTGTTGTCCTTAAGTCTAAACTGGGTACTACTAAATATCTCAGGGACCTCATCTGCCCCCCCCCCCCTCTTTCTGCAGCTTCTCACCGACCTCTCCGCTCTTGCGACCGGCATGTCCTCTTTGTTCCGTGTTCCAGAACCACTCTAGCTCAAACTAGATCTTTTGCCAACATAGGGCCCTCCCTGTTGAGTGCCCTTCCTTCCTCTCTACGGCTCTCTTCCTACATCTCTTTCTATGCTTAAACCCTTTTTCTTCCCTAGGAGCTTTCGCACTGGGAGCGCTGCTGAGTGACCTTGCATGATTGAAATGGCAAGGCCCTCAAGTTGGTCCCAGTCCGACTCTGATGATAATGACGATGATGAATACGCTAGTGGCGACGAAAACGACGATTACGAAGCTGGTGCTATCTTTGTATATCCCATAAAGGTCATGCATTTTAAAAAGAAAATCTGTTCACCTTGACAAAGCATAGGCCTACAAATGCGCAGTCAACAGAAGCTATATTGACAATACCTGATAAAAAATGCGTTGCAATTCTACCGATAGGCTTTGCTTTCATGTAGGCAGGGACGTAACTAGCGTTGGGCTTGGGGGGGCTTAAGCCCCCCCAAACGAAGTTGAAGCCCCCCCCCAAACAAGTCAAGCCGTTGTATGCTTACGGCTAAAATTCGTATGAACACTGTATAAATGTTGCCATGTTCAAGGTTTAAGCCCCCCCAAACGAAAAATCCTAGTTACGTGCCTGCATGTAGGAAATCATCCTTATATATACCGGTTAATGATGAGGAAGAATAAGAGGAGGAGGAGGAGGAGGAGGAGGAGGAAGAAGAAGAAAAAGAAGAAGACTGATTACATTCGAGACAATATGATAACAATTACAATGATGATAATTGCAAGCATTATCTTTCACTGAGACCCGTTATGCTTTGATAGGTTCTGTCAGTCTTGTTGTCAAGACCTTAAACCTCAAGACCAAGACCTTGAACACCAAGACCAAGACTTTGAACCTCAAGACCAAGACCTTGAACCTCAAGACCAAGACCTTGAACCTCAAGACCAACACTTTGAAACTCAAGACCAAAACCAAGAAAAATACCGAAAAATCACAACCATATCCAGACTTCTATTCCTTACTAAAAAATTGTCAAGTCGGACTACTCGCTATTTTAATTAAAACATGAATCTTATTTTATTAAAACAAAACAACTCCAAACGCAGACTGCAGAGAATTCCGAATTCGTATTTACAAAAGTCCTTCATGCGAAATGTTATTCCAAATGTCTGTTGCAATTTATAAAAACCAATTCGCTCAGAATTTTCTGACCAAGACGTGACCTGTGGGGCCTCATAAAAATTCTGCCATGTGAAAAATACGTTCTACAGTGCTGAATTCACTGGCACACAGAGCAGCCTTTAAAGTACCGGATGTAGGCCCTAAATGTACAAATTGTGAGTCTGTTTTGAAATCATTCCATGGTAAATAACCGGAAGTCAAAATAGATGTCAAAACAACAGTAAAGCCTCACTCACACTGTGTAAATACTAAAGCGCCTCTGAGTAGTTCCCTTGAGCGCCTCTGAGTAGGTCCCTTGAAGTGGCGCTATATAAATTTTTGAATGAATGAATAAAGCAATTATATTAGTAATTATTGGATAAATTTTAAAAATCCTTGCGTTTTGTTAAAAGTCTTCATATTGTCAAATGTCTTGGTCTTGGTCTTGCAAAACCAGGACCAAGACTTTGAGCCTCAAGGCCAAGACCTTGAACCTCAAGACCAAGACCAAGACTTTTGATCTCAAGACCAGGACAAGACCAAGACTTTTAAAAACGAACTCGAGTGCACTCGATACCAAGACCTTGGTCTCGGGGACAACAAGACTGGGTTCTGTGCATGTATTGTATTATATTTCAAAACTTGTAAAGCGCCTCTATTCAGTGTCCACTAATGCGAAAGTCCTCGGGAATGAAGGCAAGTTTTAAGACAACGAAAAGCTGTGGCAAGACCACCAGATAGGTTACTAGTGCAGACTGGACCAAAGGAGGAGGCTAATTCCACAACGAAGGACCAATACTTAAAAGGAACGAGACTTTGGTATGGCCGTTCTAACTCGGTATGTGTGCGAAAATAGTATGTTTTGCTATTACAAAGTGTGTAATTAATATTGTCGAGTGTGCAGACGACTTGTCTGGAGTGTGCAGTGTTTAATATGACTTTTTGAGAGATTAGCTTAAGTCAACTGCACCCGATTTCAGTTTATTACCCGAAATGTTACTTACCAGTTCGAAAAAACTTTTGATGAAGAGTCTGCAGTTGACATTTCTGAGTAGTAATAGGCACTGGTTTTTTGGCGCATGCAGTTATTAGAATTGCTTGTTTCTGCGTGTCACAGAATGAAGTACATGATGAAGAAGTTGAAGCGTGACGCTATTTCCAAGACAGACATTATCAGAAACATCCAATACGTCGTCAGCGTCCTAGAAAAAGTCTACGACAGCGAGAAACGGTATACGCTGGGCTAATTCGTTTCAGTACTAATTAAGTAACAAACAGGTTCATTGAGTACTAATCAAGAAAGAGGGACCAAGGTTTGTAGGTCATAGAATACAAAGTTATATCGGTCACCTACAACACACTCCAATCCTCTCAGCCCTCCTATCTCCGACAGCTGTTCACGGTCCAACCACTCCGCTCAACCGGCTCCTCTTCTGCCCTAACACTTTTCCGCCCTTCCGTCACCTCATCACTAAAATTTGCGAATCGTTCCATAGCCATAGCTGTCCACCTCTTTGGACCATCTCCCACCAGTACTACGAGAAATATCCGACCCATCCTATGAACTCACCAAAACCTCATCTCTTGCTATCTCTCCACAGGTCTTCCATTCAAAACTGAAAACAACGCTCTTTCACAAATCCTATCCTGATTCATCCTCTTCCCCTTACCTCACTAGCCGTGCTGCCGTTTCAACCCCAAACACCACCCTCCTTAGCCGTCTGTCTGCGTGATTGACCCCTTTCGACCTTGACCTGGAAACGATTTCACCCACCCACCCCGCCGAACGTTTGTGATTTGATTGAGCGCCTGCGAATAAGCTGGTTCCCACGACTTCGTCTTTGTGGGCGCTGTAGAAATTTCGAGATTACGATTACGATTATAAGCTAAAGCTATTCTTGGCTCCTATTGCACAGCACTTGCTGATACAAGACTGTAACTGTAATAGGCCTATTTGTTTTGTGCAGTACACAAATTCCTTCAAATTCCAACTAGATTATGGTACACAAGCACACAACATGCAAGGGGGAGCCAGAGAACTATCCGGGAAAATGACCCCTTTGGATATGGGGAGAGGCCACGCCATTGGCTTACTTTTTACTAAGAAGTTCTTAACATTCCATAGCAATAATTTTGAGCGGTTCGGTAGACATCTAGAACCACTGTAACGTAACCAGGCATGAGCCTATGACTGAACGATCCCCCTATTTAATTTTTTCACACTATGCCTGTATATACTTACTCCACTTGGACAACGGTAAATATGGACACGGTAGTCGACTGGTTAGAGCGCTCGCCTTGTAATGCGTAGAGTACGGATTCGAGCCTTCCCTGAGATCGTTACTGTGCTCAGAGGGGTCTACACCGTAGAAACCTTGGAGCAAATGCTCCATCCAAGAAATAGGGGGGGAAGATCTGTCAGTGTGTGTGCCACCATTTTAGGGGGAGGGAACGGGAAGGGGAAGAAGAGGGGGAAAGGGACGTTGCTCCAATGACTTAGGGGGGATAGACGCCCCTGACTGTGCTGGGACCTTGAACAAGTCTTTCACTCAGGACATGTTCAAACGCCATCGATTGATGCTTGGTCATTACTAGTGGCCCTTAACGAATGCGTTATCGTGGAGATTTGTATGGCATAGATATTTATGGATCGTCTGGCTGATCTGTTTCGTTTTGTTCTGGTGTTCAGTCGTTTACTGGAAGAAGAACAGGAACTGAATGAAGTGGTTGAGACGGATTCCGTTTCCGGTGTCATCAAGGAGTGGCTGACTTCGACCTTCACCCGGTCCTTGAGTAACATGGTCAGAAAACCCGACGACCGAGTCATCAAGTTTCGAAGCGTCGCAAATGCCATTCGAGCCGGAATAGTTGTCGACAGGTAAGAAACACTGTCCAAAGCTGACGTCTCACTCTTACACGTCTGCATATATTATTCATTCATCTGTTCATTCATTCATTCGTTAATTCATTCATTCGTTTATTCATTCATTCACTGAGAGCACTTATATAGCGCCCCTCCAAGATATCTACTCAGAGGCGTTCCCAGCCCAACTGCGGAGATAAAGAACAGTTTTCAAATGCTTGCGAAAGGAATACGCAGAGTATCCAGTTAAAAGAACACGCATATAATAATTATTATGAAGGAAGGTTATTCCATGTGCTCGGTCCAATCACTGAAAAAGCAGTATACGTACCTGGTTTTAGCCTACATGGCTGACCCAGTCTGTTTGTACATGCATTTGATCTGATGCAGGAGAATATACAGCTGGCATAAATCACCATTTGATTTCTCTGCAGGATCTATAGGCGAATGTCAAGTTCTGCTGGTCTACACGTACCACCCAACGTTCTTCTACAGATGAAGGTACGACGCGCTAAAAAATGTTCCTAAGCTATACAGACTTTAAGTAGGCCTACCAGTTGGTCTTAGGGTTTCTTGTCTGCATTGCCATAGAAGATTACGCCTATAGCGCTTCACGTGTAGTATACTTCATGTGCGGTATCAGAAAATACACACATAGGTCTATAGGCTAGAGATCATGTAAAAATTTGTTATTTGTTGGCCATTTACGTTTATTATAATTTAATCGCTGTTTTCTCAGATTCCATCTCTGACTATCTAAGGAAGTCTGAGCCGGTCTCAAGCAGGATAAAGCCTAAAGGAGGAGGGTTCCGCGATGGGCTTGGAAACATTCGCGTTTCTATACAACGACCGTATAGCCTAGGCCCACTATGATGCTCATTTTCAGTGAATTGATCGGGTGAGATCCTTCACGATCGCTGCTCCTTTGATTGAGCGCCACGCCATTTAAGGTTCCCACGTATGAGCCATTTAAGGTTCCCACGTATGAGCCATTTAAGGTTCCCACGTATGAGCCATTTAAGGTTCCCACGTATGAGCCATTTGAGGTTCCCACGTATGAGCCGCGCTAGCTCGAGATTTAAATCTTTCAAATAAGCCACCATTAGGAGGCGAACCTGCATGGATTCCCACGCACATAGGTTCATGGGACTTGCTCTCTAATCAATGTAGCTATAACTGGGCTTGTTGCCGGTCCCACTGTTTGGAACAGGCTTCCTCTCGAAATGCGGTCTCTCCATCTGGACTCGTCCACCTCTTTCTTCTCTACTCCTAAGGCTGTTCTCTTTCGCCGAGGTTGGGCTGGGAACGCCTCTGAATATTTACCTTGAAGAGCGCGCTACATAAATGTCTAGTTGATTGATTGATTGATTGATTGATTGCTTGATTGCTTGATTGATTGATTGATTGATTGATTGATTGATTGATTGATTGATTGATTGATTGATTGATTGATTGATTGATTGATTGATTGATTGATTGACTGTTAGACGTCGTTTGTGTTCTGCTGATTCAGGACATCGACACTTGGTCTTTCGATGTCTTCCAAGTGAACGAAATTGGAGATAATCATTCGCTCAAGTACATCGGCTACGAGGTTCTCCAGAAATACGACCTCATCAGAAAATTCAAGGTTCAATGAATTTACGAAATCATTCTTCAGTAGGCCTACACAGCAGAGATATTAGTCTAGGATGATACTTTACATGCACTCATTCATTCATTCATTCATTCATTCATTCAAGTATTTATATAGCACCTCTTCAATGGGCTACTCAGAGGTGGTCCCGACTCCAGCACGGCCAAAAAGAACAGTTTGCAGTCTAGAGTAGAACGTATCATTCAGTGTATCGTCTTCTTAGAATCTCACAATCTGCGTGAGACGAGCCTAGAATTCATTCATTCGTCTGTTTATCCATTCGTCAATTCATTTACTAATCCAGTAGTCATTCATCCTTTCTTCTGTTCATTTGTTCATTTAATCAAGGCCTATGCCGCAAACATCAATAAATCCTGAACCGTATAATATACAGGCGACAGCGTATATTGCCTACACGCGTGCAAATCTAAAGGAACTAATTGCACGGGCGATGCAATCGTTTAAGACATGCGAGTAGGCGCTACATGTGTCGTGTTTCATTCATTTTTCATGTGGCGATATCTTCAGATTATCCGCAAAATGCCAAAATCTGTAGCCGTCCATTGTTTCATGTCACGAAACCTTTGCATCTCGTAAGCTCGTAAGTACAGGCCCGGTTCGTCTGTTAGGCAAACCAGGCAGCCGCCTAGGGCCGCCGATTTTTAGGGGCCGCCAAATTTTCCATTTTTCCAAAAAAACATTTGAAAAAATAATTTCTGCAAATTCATAAATGAAGTAACGTTGGATTATTTTTAAATTATTATTCGCTAGATGAAAGTATTATAGTGTTGGTGTAATAAATTATGTTCTATTAAGGTAGGGTTCACCGTTAAGTTTTAATCATAAGTTTTTCCGGAAGTATTGAATCAGCATTTCAGCTCTAGACGGTTAGACCATTTTCATTATTTTAAATTTTTTATTTTAATGAATGTTTGAAAATAAATAATGTTAATTTGTTATTTCATCGCAAAATAAAAAGAGCTAATGACTGCGATATAATATTATATTATGGGTAGACGGGCCGCTCAAATGTAGCTTTGCCTAGGTCCGCCAATTGTCTTGAACCGGGCCTGCGTAGGCCTAAGTATTTCACCATTAAGCCTCTCAGAACTCGAAGCCTTTGTTTGAGCGTGAAGAACCCTCGAGGGATATGGGGAATTTTTTCCCAAAGTCGTTATCTGCCCTCTTTTCACCTGAAGTAAGACTTCTGGTAGCTTATATATATATATATATATATATATATATATATATATATATATATATATACATATATATATATGTTACAGGGAATGTGTATTTTCAGGGAATATGTATATTCCCTGAAAATTTCAGGGAATGTGTATAGAAGCGGGATCTATGATGAAAATGTTACTAAGACTAGAAGCTGGATTAGCGATGAAAATGTAACTAAGGCTAGAAGCTGGATTACCGATGAAAATATAACTAAGGCTAGAAGCTGGATTAGCGATGAAAATCATATACATATTCCCTGAAATCTTCAAGTGATTTCTATACACATTCCCTGAAATTTTCACGGAATATACATATTCCCTGAAAATACACATTCCCTGTAACATATATAAAACCCCAATAGTTAGAATGCAGAGGCCTATAGAGTGATGTCTCCACAAATATTTAAATATTTGAGAATGTTTGCTGAAATGTAAGCCCTTTAATGAAGACAGCAACAATAACATAATAAGTACCGGCCTTAGGGGCGTGCGAACCGTGCGGTCGCACGTGACCCAGAACTTGGATGGCGCGAAACTGTTAGAAAATTAACACGAACAAGACAACCTCATAGCAATATTGTGGTTTCTATTAAATCTTCTCTTCTGTCAAAAAATATAAGTCAACTTCTTCTTAAAGAAAAGAAATTAATAAACGTCCGAAGTACTGAAGATCTGGTGAGGTCATCAAAAATTTCTAGAACATCGTCGAAAACGGAAGACGTTTTCCTCCAACTTCAAATGCACCGCACAAACTTTGCAAGCGCTAGCATAATTATGGCAAGGAATCTATTTAAAGTTGAACATAGTGGGGAAGATTCATGGACTTTAAACTGTAAAATGCATCCCAGTGTTCCTACCAGCATATCCGTATGAATTAGATGGGATCCGTGCGGGCTCTAAACGGGTCGCATGTGGGAATATGAGTCCTAAATGGGCTCCATGTGCATGGCAGAGGCGGCGCTAGACACTTTTTCTAATGTTTGATGACCTCACCAGGGCATAGCCAGGGCAGTCATACAAGTAACCAGTGCAGAGGGCGAATTATGGAGAGCGCGGTAGCGCGAGCTTAAATGTTGACCATAAATAAGATCGCGTTACCGCGCTTGCCATAAATCGCCCCAAGCACTATTATATTTGTCTATAATAGTCAGGAGGTCAGATGAGCGAAGCCCCCGGAAGCTGAACGCTTTTTGACATTTGTAAAGCAAATTTTAACATTTCAGTGAATTAAATGAATTTACATATCAGGATATAG
>OY744603.1:29811654-29821654 GCA_963556255.1 Allolobophora icterica | reverse complement strand
AGACTCGCAATTGTTACGTACGTCATTTCGATTATGGAACACGTCTATAATTAGTAGATTTAGAGAATAAAGGCCTTTAATTGTTACGTCACTTCAATTATGAAAAAGTCTATTAATGTTATTAAGTAAATTTAGAGAATAAAGGACGTTATTTCAATCGTGAAACACGTCTATTGTTTGTAATTTTAGATTTAGAGAATAAAGGCCTTTCTTATGTCACTTCAATTATGAAAAAGTCTATTGTTATTAGGTTTAAATCTAGGAAATAAAAGCCTATTGTTACGTCATTTCAATTATGATCGACACACGTCTCTTCAATAATGAAACACGTCTATTTTTAGTAATTTTAAATTATTATTATTATTATTTCCATTGATTGTCATTATCATTATATAATTACTATTGTTATTGTTATTGTTATCATATTTATTATTTCGCTTATTATCATTATTATTATATTTATTTTTATTGCTATTATTATTATTATTATTATTATTATTATTATTATTATTATTATTATTATCAGAATGGTCATCTTTATCCTTATTATTCGACATTGCGCATAAATGCCGTCAAATATGGATTAATTGGGCGGCATTGGAATTATTTAACAGTCTTGAAGGGGAAACAATTTTCAAACGATGCGAAATTTGACATATCCCCACTTTCTAGACCAAAGTTACGCCTATAAGCATGAGTAATTGAGTATGGCTAGTGACATAGGCCTATAATGCGACAATTAATGCGACAGTTAATGCAAATGGTGTAACTTGTGTTACTCAGTGTAACTTGATGTAGTTTCATGTAATGCGATCCGGTGTGATATAGGATTTTCGTTTATGTGTTGTTTAGCTCTGAGTTTGCGCTGTTGTACAACGACAAAGCCGTTCTTGAAAATCACCATGCAAGCTCCGCCTTCAGGATTCTCAAGGACGAGAATAATGATATCGTTTCGAATCTGACAAGAGAACAACACAAGTAGACGACAGTTCTATCTACTCCACACATAGATATTCACAAGAGGAATACAGGCATACATACAAACAGACAGACATATCCACAGAGACATACGGGGACTCCATCACAAGAGGAACACAGACAGGCACAGGCAGAGAGAGATATAGACAGACAAGAACGCAGAGCATGTTTTAAGGAAAATTTATCACTGCCCAGTCTATATTGGGTCTCTACCACTGTCCGGGAGTCCATCGGATGGGCCCCATCCATTTTATCTGGCGACTTAAGACACAAGACTTTGTCACTTTTTGTTAAATAATAAAAATCATAAATAATTGTGAATTACAATTCATTTCCTGCACAAACAGCCTTTCATCGCTGCACATTTTGTGTATCACTGCACGTTGAAAAAAGCCCTGCAAGAACGAGAGAATAATACAGCACTGGTGAATCCAGAGGAGCCAATAACTTGCCTGGGTCCTTCCCATAATTTTATATGAATTTAGAGGTAGACTGGTAGAGGACGTGGTTTATCGGTAGGATTCCAAAGTTCGGTCATATTATTTTCTACTTATCTACGAGATGTGCTGCATTGGTTGCTTATGCTAAGACGACGCATTGAGTTTAAGCTCCTGTTGCTGACGCGTAACTGCCATGGCCGTTGGTGTCCTACTAAGTTAGACGGCTGTGTATTTTGCATTTCAATGTCATCTGTCCAATGCCCTCGTTCTCTTCGCCCCTCTGCAGCACAGTCATCGTGCTCACCGTTCTCGTTATCCCGCACTTCCTCTGTGCACCATTTGTAGCTTTGGGGTGGCTGGCTCTGTACTCTGGAACGGATTGCAATGCGCCTACTACATCAGCTTCCTACTGTTGCTCTGCTTCAGTGATTGAAACCCATTCTGTTTAATCTTGAGTTGTCAAGTCGGGAGCACATTCTGTGTAGTTTTCCTGTAGAGGTGCTATATAAATGTGCAATAGCCAATTACGATTAAGATAATTCGTTTTGAAGCGATTGACGCTGTGTAGGCCTATTTTACAGTGGCGCTGTAGAAGTCTCTTTATCCCATTAGAATAGAAAAAGCTAAATGACACTGCATATACAGAGAGAGAGAGAGAAAGAGAGAAAGAGAGAGAGAGACAGACAGACAGACAGATAGACAGACAGACAGAGAGACAGACAGACAGAGACAGAGACAGAGACAGAGAGACAGAGACAGAGAGAGACACAGACACAGAGACAGAGACACAGAGACAGACAGACAGACAGACAGAGACAGACAGAAGAACAGTCAACAATTAGACAGACATATAGAAGAACAGACAAACGGACTGACATATATAATACAGGCAGACACGAAGACAGTGAGGCTCAAGGGCCTACAATCGCAAAGTCGTTGAATGTTCTCTTGTTGCAGGGAATTTCGAGCGTTGGTCATCGAGATAGTTCTGTCGACGGACATGTCTTTTCACTTCCAACAGCTCAAGAACATGAAGAATCTACTCAGCCTCAGTGACCCGTAAGCTGTCTTCTCTACTCACCCTTTCCCCCAAGCGAATCGTTTTCTTCCCTTCATTTTCCACCAAAGAGCCCAATTAGTAATAGCAAACAGTTTCCAATATGTATATATGCATGAAATAGTGATAGTATATACATAGGCGTAATTTGTGGTAGGTATGAGAGGTACCCGTATCCCCCACTTTTTGGACTGGGGGTACCGTACACCCTCCGCACTTTTTGATAATGATCAATTAATATTTTATTATTACGCCTTCTCAGAGATCGCAGTCTCCATCTTGCTTCGTGTATGTGAGACACTGGAACCCCCACTTTTAGACCAAAGTTACGCCCCTGTATGTACGTGGGTCTATGTGTGCCATTATTATTACTACGAAAATTTGTAACACCCACCACGTCACACATAAATATATTGCCTTCACACCTGGATAATACCTTCTCATCAATTGATAGCGGAAAGGCGTTGCAATTATTACAATTATAAATTACTATTAGCCTATTATTATTATTTTTTAATTTATTATTATTATTATTATTATTATCGTTATTATTATTATTATTATTATTATTATTATTATTATTATTATTATTATTATTATTATTATTATTATTATTATTACCCAAAGAATAAAATCCAGAGGATATAAAAATTATTCTGTGCAAAGGTGAGTTTGTTGTTGTTGTTGTTACTGTTTATTGGGGGGGGGGGAGGGCCCGTAGAGTAATGGATAACACACTGGCGTGAAGAGCAGTAGGTACCAAGATCGAACACCGGAGGCCCGTAAGGTTTATTCAGACTTCCACTCGCTAGGTGGCGGCGGTGGTTAAATGAATAGTAGGCCGTGATGGCGCCCTGTTGGCTGCCGTATTAACAGTTATATTCGACTGCTGTAAAACTGTTATCATGTGCTTCTACTGTATACATGTATGTAAGGCGCCCTGCGTGGCTGCCGTTTCTATACTATATGTATGTTCACTGTACAGCGCAGAGCGGTTAGCAGGCGCTTAAATAAAGAAAAGATAATTATGATTATTATTATTATTATTATTATTATTATTATTATTATTATTATTATTATTATTATTATTATTATTATTATTATCATTAGTAGGGATATGTGTACTAGGCCTACTACTATTATCTGATCATCATCCGTTTTTCAAAGGACCATTTTCTCCAACATCTTTCGTGTCAGTTTCTAATTGTTTCTAAATGGACAAGTTACGTTCGTTATTTGGTTTGTATATATTATAAACTATAGGCCTACCACGTAAAATTATAGGTATCAGTATGATAATAAACATGTATAACCATATTAATGAGTGGTACAATTAGTGAAAATGTACGTAGTGATGGCAGAATAGGGCAGATGGAGACGAGATGTGATCTGATTGTCTTACTGCCATGTCTTGTTTTCCAGCAGCATTGACAAAACCAAAGCTCTGTCGCTGATAGTCCACTGCGCAGACATCAGTCACCCGGCCAAGGAGTGGCGACTGCACCTACAGTGGACGAATAGACTCATCGAAGAATTCTTCAGACAGGTTCAGACACACCCCTACCCTCTCTCTACCACTGTCTGTCTGTCTGTCTGTCAGTATGTCTGTCTGTCTGTCTGTCTGTCTGTCTGTCTGTCTGTCTGTCTGTCGGTCGGTCTTGATCCTTCTCTCAGTCTGATCTTCCTCTGTGAATCTGTCTGTATAACTCTGTCTATGAATTCTTCTCTTTCTGTCTCCATCAGTCTATTTCTTTTTATATTTCTCGTTTCTTCTCTTTGTCTCTCTCGCTCTCTGCCTCTCTGTATCTTTCTGTATATATGTATGTATCCGTGTCTAACGGCGTCTATAAGTATGCTCGTTCCTTATGTTAGCAGAATATGCTAACGAATAGGCTATTTAATTCCAAAGTGAAGATGCTCACGACAGGGGCGGATCCAGAAGGTCTATCAGGGGGGGGGGGCAAAATTTGTTAGTCATCTCCCAAAAAAGTTGATGACCTTTTTTTTAGTCATTAACCTTTTAATGTCTTCAGTCTACATCTACGGGACCAAGCGTTCTGTGTACATTTTACTCATCCACGCCTACAGGGGGGAGGGGGCACGCCTGTGTAAACATCATAAAACGCCCATCAAACACATGTTAAAAATAAATAAAAATTTCAAATGGGGGCCATGGCCGGATTGCCCCCCCCCCCGGATCCGCCTATGGCTCACGAATTATATCGAGTTAGAAAGATGTCAATACTAGTCTGGGAAACAATAGCCTAATATTAGACTGATTTCTTTTGATGTTTGACTCGAATTAATTGTGGGTGCATTTGTGTCCAGGGAGATAAGGAGAGTGAACTCGGTCTTCCAATATCACCCCTCTGCGACAGAAAAACAACAAACATCTGCGAGTCTCAAATAGGTAAACTGGCATTACAGTAAAACGGACACCACTAACAACAACAACAACAACAACAACAACAACAGCAAAAGCAACAATAGATGCAACAACAATCTAATCCTATGTATGTGGATATGGATGCATATTGATTGAATGTATATTGATTGAATGTCTGATTAAATAAACGCAGGGCCTACTAGGCCTACGTAGGGGGGGAAGGAAGCAGACTGCTTCCAATTTGTGCCAGAGGGGAACTTCCCCCCGCCCCAATGAAATGGATGTTGCTGTTCCATTGACGATTGTATGACATTATGCCAGGGGCGTAACTTTAGTCTAAAAAGACAAATACTTTGGTTTAAAAAGTGGGGGGTACCAATTTCTTCTCCACTTTAGCTTTTCGCATGGCGCCCATTTTGAACATATTCCCTGCCAGTATTCTCATTAATTTTGGGTCTCGGTTTACCTTTGTATCTAGGTATTTTCGTACTTTTGGTGGTGACTGCGTTCTCTGAGAAGGCACAATAATAAAATATTGATTGGCATTGTTTAAAAAAAATAAAAAGTGGGGGTACAGTACCCCCAGTCCAAAAAGTGGGGGGTACGGGTACCCCTCGCACCCCCCACAAATTACGCCTATGCATTATGCCCTGGACATAATCTACGTATCTTAAGCTATTCATACGTCACGCATGAATGAACATGAACCGATTACTGGCATCAAAATCAGCTCTCTGCATTTGCTTTTCTGCCTCAGGTTTTATAGATTTCATCGTAGATCCTACCTTCCAGGTGATGACCGACATGCTCGAGAAACTGTCGGCGCCGATCAAAGAACAGCATCAGGCAGAGGACGTCAGAGCACAAGCGGCGGCGGCCAAGGCTGCAGAAGAAAGGAAGGCAAAGAAAGCAGCAAGTGGTCTCCCCTCTGCTTCCACTTCATCCAGCTCTTCGATCGACAGCCAGCAGAACAACAGTAAGAAATTGCGACGAATTCTATAGGACATTCTCAGAGTCCATTGATCAGTAGCGGATCGAAGATTTGATGTTATAGTGTGGCTAGGTCGAAGTACTAACAACATTAGTTTAGATGGTGGCACTGGTGACTGCTCGTTAATCTGTGCAGTGATGAAACTTGCTCTTGTGAAGACAATTTCTTCTTTTGAAGGACAATTTCTTTCTAGTCCCACTGTTCTGACTATAGCCATGATTCATTTACCCCATAAATTTCACTCTTGCTGGCCCAGTCCTCCCCAAACTGCAGACAAACGCATATCACTCTCTGTCTGTTTGACACCGCTTGTCCGTACTCAAAACCCTGGGTGGGCCTACATCTAACGACATCGACACAAGCAGGGGGATAGCCTACATATCATCGTCAAACCAGCTTAACCTATAATCTTCATGCGATAATTACTCGAACAGTTTTGCATGTGAATACATCGAGTGTTAATTCTGTTTTTTCAGCGACGGAGCCGTTGAAAATGAGTCAGATCTGGATCAACAGTTTCGCGAGTAACAAGCAGCGGTGGAGAGACAGAGCTGAACGAGGTAACTGTATGACCATTCTTGTCTCCTCGTTCAGAGGCAAAAGGCTTACATGCACTGCAACTGACATAAACATCCTTTATGTTAAGTAATCGTAAAAGTAGTTGCATTTTAATATAGCAAAAAAACTGCGCACAGACTCTTCCGACCAAGGCCATGATCAAACACAACGAGACAACGAGATGGTGATGGTTTTGGTGGTGGTGGTGGTGGTGGTGGTGGTGGTGGTGGTGGTGGTGGTGGTGGTGGTGGTGGTGGTGGTGGTGGTGGTGGTGGTGGTGGTGGTGGTGGTGGTGGTGGTGGTGGTGGTGGTGGTGGTGGTGGTGGTGGTGGTGGTGGTGGTGGTGGTGGTGGTGGTGGTGGTGGTGGTGAAAATGATGATGATGATGATGATGAAAATGATGATGATGATGATGATGATGATGATGATGATGATGATAATGATGATGATGATGATGATGATGATGATGATGATGATGATGATGATGATGATGATGATGATGATGATGATGATGATGATGATGATGATGATGATGATGATAATGCTGTGTCTTGAGTATTGAGGGCTCAAATGAAGGCCATCCTAAGAGAAAATAACAATGGGCATTTGGACATTGTATAATCTTCTGTTTATGAAAAGTGGAGGTAGGCAGGGGCGTCGACACCATAGAAACCTTGGAGCAAATGCTCCATCCACGAAATAAGGGGGAGGAAATATCTGTCAATGTGTGTGCCACCATTTTAGGGGAGGGGGAGGAAGGGGAGGGCGGAAGAAGGGGAAAGGGGAAGTTAATCCAATGACTTAGGGGGATAGACGCCCCTGGAGGTAGGGTACCCTCCAGTGCAAAAAGTGGCAGTAGGGCCTACGGGTACCACTCGTCTTCCCGCCCCCAAATTACTCCTGTGGATGTATAGGAGAACGATCGTAACAGTGACAGTGGATTTCATGTTAATGAACCAACAGAGGCACAGAAGGCGGCAGAGAAGAAACCAGATCCTGATGGAGGAGAAGACAAAGGAGTTTCAGCGGCTGAGGAGGCTGAGTTGGAGACAACGAAAGAACAGGAAGACAACAGCGACTCTGCACTCACAAACACAAGACAAGGTCAGCTGTCTACAAAATCTATTTCACGCTTTCGTAAATTATCCATATAATCAGCAGAGCTTATTCTAAGGAATTTTCTCAACTGCACATGGGGGCGAATTAGGGGGTCTGGGGTTGTGCCCCAGTGGGGTCCAGGGGCAAAGCCCTTCGCTCCCTGAAGCTAATAAGATTGGCATTTCAAACAGTGAATTCGCCCCATTTTTGGCAATTTTTAGTGCATATTATTATTTCAATTTTACGGCTTCCGAGTGGACATGATTAATTAAGGCTGTTAAAAGACAATTCATAAAACGGCATTATGCCAGGCTGGCCTAAACTCTAAGTAATAATAAGTAAAACAGAGTTCATCTGTCCTCCAGTGGCAAGAGATATGGACGAATGACAGTTGAAGACTGTGGCAGACTGATGGCCTTTTAACGATCGCTAATATTCGCTAGGCTATAGTGTTCGGAAGCGAAGTATAGAGTTGTTGTAAAGACAGAAAGGGAAATTCAAATGTGAGAAGAATCCGGGTTAGCTTTCCCATTCAAAGGCTTAGGCTGCAGTTTCTTACTGAAGGCATTCACGCGCTTATGTCTGATCAAAACCAGACTGAGCCTCAGCGCACAAAATAGTGATTCTGAGAGAAATTCAGCCCTGTAGCGCTATGATCAGATTACCTTAGTAATCTGCACCTTAGTAAAAGAAGGAATCGCTTTGTTATACATGTCAAAATGTGTGATTTAGTTGTGTGTCATGTGCGCGTGCATCTGTTTCTGATGATTCACAATGACGAAACACAATCCCGTGAATATCAAAGCTTGCGTTGTAGTAAAAAAAATTGACTCACAGTCGGGACATTTAAAGATTCAAAGGCAAATTCAAAACTGAGTCTGTTAATAATTACGACGGGGGAGGATGGCTACCAAGACAGCGGCCTCTCTGTTCTAACCTATCTGACAGCATTACGCGGACGTTCAATAGCATCTTCATCTCGTCCACCGTTTCTCCAGCTTCTTTTCATTAATCTGATACTCCTACTTCAGCCTTTTTCGTCTCTTATTCTCCTCTTAATTCTTTTCATTAAACTGATCTTCCTACTTCAGCAATTTTTTCTCTTTCTAATTCTCCTTCTCTTTCTTTTCCTCCTTCTCCTCCTTCGCCTCCTCCTTCTGCTATTTTGTTTGTTACTTCTCCTTCTTCAACTTCGTTTTCTGCTACTCCTTCTTCTCTTCCTTATTCTGCTTCTTCTTTTTCTACTTCCCTTTCTCAGTCTTCGTCTTCTTCTCCTCCTCCTCCTCCTCCTCGTTCTCCTGCTCGGAGCTGGCTCCTTCTGCTTTTACTTCCGTGCTTGTGTGGCTGCAAACACGAGCGCATAAGCCTACTGTAGAACGAAAGACACATTAAAGCAACAACAGTACACGCTTTTGCTTTAAGGGGATATTTAAAGTTTCCGGAAGCGAACATGCAGGCAGAATGCGACTGATCTTTTGGTCAAGATAACACCGCGCCACTGTTGTTGAACCAAAAGCATTTTGATCTCTGAAGTTAGTTAGGCCTATGCCCGCCTCGGTGTGGAATAGCTTGGGAAGTTGGGAGACGCTCTGCGCATTTACGATTTTCTTGTATATGCCTTGCCAAGTTGCAGCCACACAAGCAAGAAAGCCCTATGGTCCGACTCATTCGTAAATGTTTCGTTTTAACTTTTTTATGTTACAAACTGCCAACTGCAATTACTGCTTGCGTTTAATCTCGTTTGACTAATCGTTTTTGGCTTATTTCGGACTCGGCGAACCAACAGCTTGGTTTAAATATTCCATTATTAGCTGCTTTCATTAGTTTATACATTTAGGTCTACAAAAAGTAACTGCACAACATCTTAATTTTAACTGCACAAATTTCTTTCCTAACTACACACTTTGTGTCCAGCTGCACGTTAGAATAAGCCCTGATAATCAGTGCCTAAAATGTTCCTTCAAAGGCGAAATTTGAACTCAGTGAAGCATGTCAGAGGTCCAGCGGATTAAAACTGCGATGGGGTTAACTTTGTGTGATAGAAGTCTAGGCTATTCACAGAAATATAAACTAAGTAAATGATTAACTTTGGGCATAATGCTGGACCGATCATAGCAATCGTGTTAGGCCTAACTTGCACCGCTGTGTAAACCTGTGGCCAATGTACTACTACTATCAGCGATCAAGACTACGACTCCAAAGTCATTTACATTTCTCAAGTAGGCTATACCGGTACTCTCTGGTAACCAAAACTCGAGGGTACGCGTACCCTAAAATAGAATACGTTAAAATACGTACGTACCTTTCAAAAAATACAATACGCGTATGGTACGTATCATACACGAAAATTTTATTTATGGTTTACTCGGCGACCCATTGCCTACGTATAATCTGACGTCAACAGTATGAGTCATTGAAACCGGTACTTCCGGTAGCGTAGCAGTAAATTTAATTCGATCAATTCTTCGGTTATAATTAATTTAATGCAAATT
>OY744603.1:29654154-29806654 GCA_963556255.1 Allolobophora icterica | reverse complement strand
GGGGTTACCAATTTCTTTTCCACTTTCACTTTTCGCATGGAGACCATTTTGGACATATTACCCTACCAGTAGCTGTTTATGAAACGCTGATGAGCTTATCTCCATACCGGCGATTTTATCGTCTATAATGTTTATCTAGGCCAGTCACTGGCGGCGATCTTGTTTGACAGGTGGGGGCCCTTTTTGAAATGATCTGGTCAAAAAAGAGTTTTGAACTGATCTGGTCAAAAACGAGGTCAAAATTTTTTCGCGATCGTGCGTGAAAAATCTGTTGATTTTTTTAGCGTTTCTTCCAAATTTGGGGGAAGATGTATGGTGTGTCCGCCTCCCCCACTCCTAAAGGTGGAGAGTCTTGTCCCCCTCGACCCCCCCTCGGGATCGCCGCCCATGCCCCAAGTCCAAAAAGTGAAGGGTTACTGTTTGACCGTGGCTGACATAACGCTCACATCAGCTATAGGCCTATATCAACCGCCATTTACATTTTCTAGCGCTATTATTTAACTGTAGATGTCGTAACGGTGACGTCAATCCACGTGAAATCGGCGCTCGACGACGATGACAACGAGAAACCGAGGAAGAACAAAAAACCGGATGAAGATGGCTACAACAGTGACCTCACGGATTCCGACGATCTCGTCCTCTCTTCAGCTTCCAGCATCGCCGACGAAGCGGAACTCCTCGAAGACGACGCCAAACGCAAACCGCCGGCGGACAGCTTCTACGATCAGAAGAAAGACCAGTAACCTCTGATCCACTTCCGTCATCGACCGGAGACATATCATTTACACTGTACAAAAGAAACATATATTTGACCACGTGACACCAATCTATGATTGATTGATGGATCCATCTTACTTACCGGTGCCCTAGGTGTTTGCATGCAGAGACGTAACCAAAGGCTCAATTATATAGTCTCTCTGCCAACAGAAAACTGGCCTACCGAGAAACACATGGGAAACGACAGTGAGAAAGACAGGCAGAAAGAGATAGACAGCCACGAAGAGGGGGAAAGACATCAAAAGGCAGAGACAGAGATAAAACAACAGAGGGTACAGAGAATACAGTGAGACAGACAAGCAGACAGACAGACAGAGACAAATGGGAATGGTGACAGACAGGGAAAGAGAAGGAAATAGGTAGGCATGTAGAGGGGTAGAGGGAAAGAGGTACGTAGAGAGACTCGAGAACTCCACCGTTAACCATTCTGCCTCCAGACAACGCTGGTGCTATGGCTTTGTTTATCACACAGCACTACAGCAGCTGCACGGAAACCGAATGAAGGCGTCCATGGATATTCTTCGATCGTCTAGTGTTATGCTCAATTTAAACGCCTTGCACATCCGCAGTCTCAGTGCGTACTTTGCACTTCCGATTTTCGCCATTGCTTTACGAACAGAGGGATATAATTATATCAGACTTAACGGTTTGTCCAAGTGTCCGTTTTAAGAGTTGTTATAGGTGTTTAACGTTTTCATTTCTATCTCATACATATTCAGTAGCTTTGTTGTTGATGCAACGTGAACCTCTGGATTCTAAACCAGACTGTAAAGACAAACAACATTTTGGAATAGTATGTATATCTGTAATAGGGCGTAGATCTGTCTTCACAATGCCAATTACCCGGTGACACTATAGTCTTCATAACAAAAGCCGCTAACCCTAAATAATTAATTAAGCAAATGATACCGCTAGAAGCTTAAATGTTTATACTTTTAAACGTTTTTCTTCAAAGCAATAAACAGAAACTCAATTAGAATTATGGTTGTAAGTCAAATACATTCTTCAATCAAGAACAATCGTTGGCATCTTGGTTAAAAGCATATTGGAATCAGTTGAAAATTAGCCTTAATGTAATCATGGGCGTCCGGAGGGGAAAAGGGGCACTTGCCCCCTGGATTTTGCAAATTTTTTTAATGAATTTTTTTATGATTATTGCAACAGCCCCAACACGATTTTCAATGCGAAAAAAAACAATTATTTAGGTAAAGTCCTTGATCATTATTTATTTTTAAAAATTTTTCTATGCAAATTTGTTCTATGCAAAAACGTCATTTTGCCCCCCTGAAAAAATTCCCCCTAAAAATTGTTTGCCCCCTAAAAATTCCTGCGGACGCCCATAAATGTATTGCTGCCTTGGAAATCAAAACCACACTATAATACAACAATGTTGCATTAGATAACAAGGACCTTGTTTATCAGCACTAAATTTCATGGAGGATTTATTATATATGATGGTCGTACCAAAATCTGCATATAAGAGTGTGTATTGTAATGAGGCCAATGCTTGTTAATAACCAGCTTAATATTAATAAACACAATCTCTTGTTTATTAATATTAAACTGACATTTTGTGACGTTTTATTCTAATTGTGAATTCTACCATGCTACCATTCTTAACACTGATTTTTAAACTGTGATTTTCTTGAATTTAAGTAAAAAACAGCAGTTAATCATGACTTTAACCAAATGCCTGGCCAAACAAGAATCCGCCTATTATGGTTTAAGAGACTGCTCTACGTGATATTTTGCAGGTAAGAACAGCATGCACCTATTACAGCAATTTGCTATTAATTTGAACTAAAAGAGAGGATTTTATGTTGACACTGGTTGCCTTTGCCAAGGCTTGATATTTGAAATATCAAGCCCATCTGCTCACACATGATTTAATGTAGTGTAAGCATCCGTTCATTTATTAAATTTTTGCACTCCTAAATAAAGACTTATCGCAAAATGCGTTCAGTCAACCTAAATGTCCCTTGAGTAGCCTAGGTTGCCTACATTTCTCAAAAAAGATAAACTTACAACTCAATTTATACCAAAATTAGGTAAACAAAATTTGAGCCCGATTGCACATGCAAATAATCACTAATTACATTAAAAACAAGTCTATAAAGTAAAAACAGAGTTTGAACGCTATAATCGACAGCTGTTGGCTGAACGTGGAAAGAGAATTGCATCTTTGATGTTCTGAATTCCAAGCAAAACCTGAAGATAGCGCTCGAACCCAATGCCAAATCCTCCGTGTGGAGCAGAACCAAACCTACGCAAGTCCAGATACCTACCACACAAAACAGACAACAGTCTACGTGAAAACAATGACTTGTATATAATAGAAATATTCAGGTAATAAACATACACATATCGGTATCTCTTTCTAAACAAACTCAAAGAAAAACATATCAACCAAAATCTATCACAACTATCAGTTCCAAAGACTAACAATCAAATCAATCAATCGTTTCTTGAATCAGCAAATCAAAAACTGCATTACGATGATGGTACTTAGAAGTCATTAGGTTTGAAATATCAAGCTCCTTCAGTGCTTAGACCAAGTAACTAGAATACAATGTTCTGTACCGGTAGCCTATCTACAGACATGTGTAACTTCTGGCTTAGTAGTGGCGCAACACACACCTTTAACCAATGCTTTAAACCATTTTCTCAGCCAAATCGGGACAGTATGGATGCTTCCGAGTAGATTTCTAGATGGAAAACTGTAAAAATTCTCAGAGAAAATGAACGTGTGCAGTGTTTTGCTGACTGATAAAATTCCAGTTCTTAATGACATTTAACATCACATAAGCTAGCACAGAAAGTGCCCCTAATTAGTTTGTTCCTGAAGTGGTGCTACACAAAATTTCCAACTATAATTACAATTGAAGCACCACTGATTAGTTTACTCTTGAAGTGGTGCTACAAAAATTGTCACCTATAATTACAACAGTGCATCTTCTACAGCTTGAAAGGCAAATCAATTCCTTTACTTGCTTCATCCAGGCTGTTTCAATCATTAATAACATTTAAATTATATGTTCTCTGGCAACAAACATTAATTCCTTCTGTTAAATATAAGCAATTGATGATTAATGGCTAAGCAAATATTTGAATAATAAACATTAGAGTAAATAATTTGAAGTTACTACAATAATGTATGTAAATATCATAATATATTCTTGCAATTCAACGAATGATTGGGTAATAAATGATTGCATATAAAGGCCAAGAGTTCAACCTACCAGTCGAGATTACCCTTAAACGCCGATTGACTCAGTCTCTGCTCCAGAACTTCCAGTCGCTCCTCACGTAAACTTCCACCACAGATTTCTCCAACTCCAGGAGCCAAGAGGTCAACTGCTGCCACCTACAGACACCTCACAATCCAACTAAGCAGGCCAACAATGGGTAAGATAAGGCACTAGAAAGCTACCTAGAAAGACACCATATTAGGTATCATAGTAAACAGTAGAACATTTTACATCCACTGTCTATTTTGTAAAATGCGAGTGTTTGACTTGCATTATTAAAAGGTTACTTACTTACTTACTATACATAATGCATGCAGCACCTTTTAAAAGGATTTAAAATGTGCCATTAAGTGTCTACATGCACATATACATACATACACACATACAAACATACATAACTGTATTTCAAAGAAACGTATGCATGCATACATACATACATGCATATATACATACATGCATAAATACATGTGCATACATACATAGACATCACAAACATACATGCATACACTCGAAACTAGCCATAATGTCACCTTTTGGAGTCATAACAAGAAGCACCTCATAACATGATCATGTAACAAGGAGGTTATTTTCTATGGATGTTCTGACCACATTATATCAGAATTCAAGCTATACTGACATGCATTATAACAAGTCTCTAGTGTACATACATACATACTCGAACATACGTACAGATATAAACACACAAAAGACTGAATTCAAGGGTTTGTCTGATTACCAACGACTGCACTCACTGTTCTGTTGTCGTCATTCATCCTAGCATAGAATGGCTTAATGTTGGCTGGATAGTCTGTCACAAAGACAGGCACGTCGTCACAGTGTCTCACCAGATGACGCTCGTGCTCCTTGTGCAGATCTATTCCCCACTACAAAATAAGCACCTGTATAACTACTGCATCTATTCAATTGGCAGGTGAGTAATTTCAGTCACTGCTTCTGCAGTCAGAGTCTTCGAGTCTCAGCTTCAAGTTAACAGACTGCATACACCGTAAGTGCTCTCTCTTTTTTTCACTTTCGTTTCATCCTTTTAGGTGATAGAAGCCAACCAATCCTATCAGTTTCTGATTATGATTTGGTCTTACTTGAGCCCAAAAAACCAAATTGTTAACCTAAAAAAGCCAGTTTTTCATGATCAAAATACAATACAATAAAACACAACTGTATTTGATAATGTACTCCTTCCAAAGTTCAGAAGAGCACACATGACCATATGACAAAGCCCTCCTTACAAAGTTCAGAAGCACACATTGAAGCTGATTAAACATTATGAGCTGTAAGTAGATTTCAAGAGGCAAGTTTTCAGTTCATAGGGACCGGCAACTTTGAATGAACACCGGCCAAAGACAAGACGTGAACCACGAACAGCATACATGTACTTTTCAGCAGATACTGATTGAAGACAGGATTGACCTTTGACAGAGCTGTGGAATGTAACCATGAAAACAAGTAAGATGACAGATTATTTGCATGTGCTTTGTACATGAGGAGTGCCAGCTTGAAGCAGATACGCTCACAAACAAGAAGCCAGTGCAGACTGACCGAAACTTTGTTTTCGAATTGGCTACTAGTCCTCTCCAGAATTTCTATAGCTTCAGAATATGTCATTCTGTCAACAAAAAGGCATAAAATGCAATTTAAAAATTAATTTCAGATATGATGAACATAACAGCAAAAAACTCAATTTTAAACAGATATGTCTTGAAAGAAACGTTAGCATAAGGGTTATATGTTTAAGGTAAGGTTAGTGTTACAACAATGAACATAAATATCATTCAAACAATAGTTGCAATAATGACAACAGAAATGCTGTTTTCTTAACTATTCTACTTATTATTATTTACGTTAAGCAAGTTTTATGGTGCTGGTATATAATACACAAGCCATCAACCAATGACATGCTAAGATGAAGCCACATAGGTCAATACGAAAAAGTAAGTTCGATAAACATAGGCAACATCATTATAACACGGTCTATTTATAAGGTGGTTCTTGTTATGGCTCCTAAAGACACGATTATAAGAAGTTACACGTTGCTGATGATTCAATGACATAACAATAGCAATCTGCATATTTGGGCTCTGTATTTGTGCAGGAACTCCCAGTGGAGACTTTTCTACTTACCTGAGCCTCGCTTGCTTATTTCTGACCTTTTTCTCCTTAATGCCATTAAAATCATTTAGGCTAGATAATAAGCATTGCAATTTTTAGATACTCAAAAGCACTATGCACCAAAAACATTTTACACCAGCACCATAAAAGTTGCTAAAAGTAAACAATAATAAGTAGAGTGGTTCGGAAAATGAAAAGGCAACGTAAGTGCCACCTGTTTTAAAGTATTAATGAAATTTATCTGCTGCCTCTCATAGCAAAATTTAGTTAAAAATAAAATACCTAAGGAATGGTTTTGTCACAAACTTTTCTAGAATCTCCTACAAAATCAAAAAGAAAACACACATTCAGAGTCAGTGGTGTGTCCTAAAAAATGAAGTGGGGGAACGCCTGGAAATTGAAGTAGCAACTGTAGCAAAAAGTGCAATCTTTGGTAGGTAAGTATGGAAAAAAGTGGGGGAACGGCGTTCCCCCGCGTTCCCGCCCCACTACACCACTGTTCAGAGTATAAAAGGTAAAAACTGACATCACATGAAAGCCTGAACTGCTTAAGCAGTTTCAGCAGCATAAAAGTTGCTATTTGCTTTTACTGGGGAGTTAGACTTTAAAGTACAATACTATTATAAGATGGTAATATGTCTCTCTATCATGAAATCTGTTTCATGAAAATAGGTCTCTCTAGTGTAAGACCAATTGCAAGGGCTGTACAATATCTAAAATTAGAATAAATGCTTTATGTTCTACCAAACGTTTACAAATGCATTTACTTAAAATCTGTTAACCAACATACCATATGTTTACTGTTTGAAGCATTATCTGAGAAGAATTTCATATCCGGTTGACATGAATTCAGAACTTGTTCTGATGTAAACTTCAACATTCCCTCTATAAACTACCAACAAGTATGTATAATTATACAACTTTTATACAATATGTATAATTATAATTATTGCTGGAACTAATGAATTCAACTGAAAAGTAAAGGTAGCTGGAAAACAACAAGTCTTCAACTGTCTGGGAAAGAAGAAATGAGAGAAGAGACAGAACAGAACTAGAAGCAGAAAACTCCACAGAAATGAGCAAGTGTGAATGAAGTCGCATGCATGGAAAACACGAAGTCCACCTACAGCACATGTATCTGGGCTTAAATAGAGTGCATATTACGGTAAGAATCTCTCAAAAGTGCTGATACTTGTGACATAAGTTTTCATGATATAAGACAACTATGGTAAATGATACTGAAGCGAAAACAATCATTCCATCAGATATATAATTTGTTCAGCAAACCCAAACTAATCTAACTCATAATGCCAATTCAATCTGATTTCATCTCATATAATAACTTTTACACCATTAACTAATGCAAATGATAAATCCTAGCCACAGTCTTCCTGTGAACATTCATACTGCTTCATTTAACTCAATTCAAGTAACACCAGTTTAGCTAGTCATATTCACAGTGCTTTTGATGAACATTCTTAAAATGCAATACACAAAGCCCACAAACATATACAGAACCTAGCATTATATCAGAAGTTCACTTCAGGAGACAACTGAGGAAAACCAGTTGGAAGTCAAAAGATGTGAAGTACACAAGGGAGTGAAGGGCAAAAAAATGGTAGAGACTACTCCACACAACATTACCACTTAAAACGGCAGCTCTGATTTATGAAATGAACAGATTATTTCAGGAAGTAAACGCTCACTTTGAGACCTACTACAAAACGACAGTTCTCTTTTATTTCAGTAAGTTAAAGCTATCTTTGTAAACCTTCTACGAATTTTCATTTAGAAGAATCAATGAGAGGATTCGTCATGAGATAAAGCTCACTTTATTTATGTCCTGGAGAGTTTCAGTGAATGCTATCTCTGCCTCAATCATGTAGAACTCTGACAGATGATGACGACTGCGTGAATTCTCGGCTCTAAATGTCGGTCCAAACGTATAGACTTTAGAAAATGCCCTAAAAAGAAATAAATTTGTAATTCATAAGAGCACATACACAGTACAATGCGCAAAAATAACTGTCAACCGAGGATGAGACTTCCTTGGTTGGTTTTCGCATGGATGCAAATGATAGTCAGGGAAGTAAGGACTGCTTTTAAGTGATTCTTAAACTGCATTAGAGTAATTTCCAGATACATATACACACAAAAATACTAACTGAACGCAAGGCTCTAAAGGCTCCAGTAGTTTATCTTCTATATATCCCTCTGTACTTTTAAATGAACAGGATCATAGATAGAAAAACCAATGGCACAGAGTATATGAAAGTTTAAAAAAATCTAAGTAGAATGAGCTAGGAGTGTGAATCAAAGAGGTTGACTGACCCGCTGAGAACTTCCAAATGCAACTGGCCAGATACTGTCAGGAAGGTGGGTACACCAAAGAAGTTATCCTCTACAGAGTCAGTTACTTCTGATCCTCCATCTTCCTGCTCCTCTTTTCCATCCAAAAGGGTCTGAAGGATCTGCTTATCAGCTGGCTTACAACAGAAAGTTCAACATGAAGATGACAATGACATATTTAAAAAGTTATAATCAACCAGGAAACGGAGTTTCACTGAAAATCAACTTCAGTGAACAATGAAAGCTGGGAAGATTGACATTAACACAGTCGATGTTAACAATCTTCCAAGCTTTCATTTTCACAGCCTTGTAAAACAATAATGGCTATTTAGTTAACCTATGCAACACTACATTATTTAATTCTAAAACAAACTTTATCTGATATTCACATGTGTTTACTAAATACGGCATGAATACTGAAACTCATATTGGATATTTGAAATTTAAATTGTAAATGTTATAAATAACAAACAATTAGAATTGTAACGCATAATAGAAAGAAGTACCTCGACTCTGAAGACTTCTCCAGCACCTTCACAATCATTGGATGTCAGAATAGGTGTGTGTACATGACAGAATCCCTCTTTCTAACATCAAGTAACACTCAGAAATAATAGAATCAGTGACCAATATGACATTTCAGACTGTAACATGTACTTCTACAAATTTATGAGTTTTAATTTTAACTTTAAACAAAAGTAGGGAAGTAAGCAAGTAAAAGCAGACTGGCTCTAAGGAAACATCATAACAGAATTGCTGCACAGCTCAGTTTAACTCTTGGCGAATGAAATGCCCAGTAACAACATAAGAGAAACCATTTGTAAGTAAGTAATTTACTTGCCACATTCATTAAAGTAAATGAACATAACAAATGTATTTATTGCTGTATATAGTCACCTGAAAGTAGTCATCAATGGCCTTTGATGCAACACTTCGAACTCTGGCAAGAGCGCCAAATGTTAAAGTTCTCGGCCGTAGATGAGGAAACTGTCGAATGTAATCAAGCGAGTGTCGCTTCCTTGCTTTAAAAGGGTAATCCTGTTATAAAGACATAATAAAAACCATTCATTGCATCACAAGACAGTCAACCAACAAGCACAGGTGCAACGAGTGATCTCAGATGCAACGAGTGATCTCAGATGCAACCAGAGATCTCAGATGCATCAAATGATCTCATTTGCAACCAATTCTCTGAAGCAAGCAGTGATCTCAGGTGCAACCAATGAACTCGTGTACAACTGATGATCATCATAAGTGCAACTGATGATCTTAAGTGCAACCGATGATCTTACGTGCAACTGAAGATGTCAGCATGTGCTTAAACCTGCATAAGACACATAACAAGTGTTTCATCAACCAGTCAGTCATTTTTATTTATTTCCTTTTCTTTTATCAATCGATTATGCTAAACAACTACATGTTAAGGACTTACTCAAAGTCTCTGTACAGTGACCAATGATCTGAGATCCAATGATCTCAGAACAGGCCTGGACTGTACAATCCACATTAGAAGGCCAGCACTCCTCAATCAAACCAGTATCACATACAATCAACTACAAACTGAAAGTCACAAACAAAATTACAAACTAATTCACATAGAGCTCAGCCTTATAACTAAACTAAACTGCTTGAGAACAACCCAAATCTTTGGTATACAGTTATTATACAGTTATTATAACCACAGCTATTATAACCAAAAGCTTCTTACAAGGAAGTTACAGCTGCCAAGAACAGTAATTTTTTCGGCCTTCACTTCAACTGGCTGTTGCGTGGGTTGTAAACTTCTCACCACAGATCCTTCTACTTCCACACAACTTCCAAAGGTGGCAGCACTGCAACATCACCAGAAGAGATGCCATATTAATAAATTAATAATTAAGCATACATATATACAAATTTAATTAAAATTGAATATATAAATAAATAAAAAAAGCAGAGGTGATTCTAGAGATTTTTTTTGGGGGGGGCTAAAAATTGCTCTATGTTTAGGAGATTAGGAGGCTTTGTTAGCAACATTGTAGGCAATGTATGGTAAACAGGAGAGCTAAATGTGTATATGGGGGGGGGGGTAACTTTCCAGCTGTCGGCAACAGCCCTCCTAAAGTAGAAGAAGATGATGATGATTTATATAGCACCGGAGTACAGCCAATGCCAAAGAAAAGGGTACTGTACTTGAGTTCAAATAGTCAATGACAGTCAAATGATACTTTTATGAGATGAAGTTATGATATAAAATCATTTCTATCTCAGACAGTGTCCTTGATTACATTCTCTTGAAGCAGTGTCATACAAATTTTTGATTACAAGGACAGTATTTCACATTATCTAAAATTTAAAGCCAAAAGCCATAATTCTAAAGTAAAAGTACGTGTTCTTCCAGCAAGGGTTAGTGCTTTGAGGTACTTAAAAGCCTATCTGTCATATTTTCTAATCAAAAGTCTACAAACTCTTTCTGACACTTTTCCATACCTTGGCACTTTAATCACAGGTGCAATAATCTGAAGGTGCGTACAAGACGAGCCATCGTTAATGTGAAAGAAGACATTCTCTTTGTGTTCACGAACAGATCGTATCCAACCCTTAGCACAAACACAACAACAATTGTAATCATAACTGCACACTTATGTAGCTCCTATAATAAAAAACTTACAGGCGCTCCTGATCTAACAAGATAAGACCACCATCAAAAGAATAGTCTTCAACCACTGGTAACACCCAAGCACAAAAAGGCACAAAGCTCATGTTGCACATTGCCTGGCAGCCTGCTCCAGAAGAAGGGACATGAACTTCACCTAAGCCCTGGGCACTGTGCATGTATGTAGTGTAACATACATAGATTGTCAGACTGCTGAGCTCAGGATGCTTTAACTTTGGCAAGAAAATGTGAAGGAGATGTGATGTCATAGTGGTTACATATTGTGTAGTGCAATGTTTACAATGTAAAATTGCCACAATTTCTCAGCACCATGAAAAGCAGCTAGGCAATCATTCGTTCTGGGCTCCTTGGTGTTTTCCATGAAACTATTGACTAGAATCCCAGACTAGTGCACGAGTCCCTGTTATTTAACATAATCTATTAATTTTGCTTACCAATGTACACAGCCATACAGCTTAATTTGACAGGAAGAGCGAACTGATGACGATCGTTTGGAAATTCGATCCCTACACCTGGTACACTAGAATGAAAATAGTGGACTACTTTGAGAAACGATGAGTGGTACTTGTGAGAAATCATGACAGAATATCTTGCAGTAAATTCGGGGCGGGGAGATGGTTGAATGGTAACACACTGGCACGAAGATCAGAAGGACGCGGGTTCGATACCCGCTAGCCCCACAAGGTTAACTCTGCCTTCATTCCCCAGGTGGCGATTGTAAAATGAGTCGTTGCGCAGATGGGCTCCTTGCATGGCTGCCGTACAGTTAAATTCGACTCCTGCTAAACTTATTATTGCCTGTTACTACTATATCATGTAAGCTTACTGCGTACCTGTCACTTTAAATTAATAAACGAAGATTATTATTATCAGTAGTAGTAGTACAGCAGCGTTTAGAGCGTTCTGATAACTGTCTCTGTCGGCCGACGTTCGGTACATTAAGATCCTCAATTATCGCTCGCTTGACTACATTCACCTACTTTTACAGTGACGGTCGAAGGTTTTAAATCGTTCGGTTCCGTCGACAGCACTTCTTTCACTGCAGTTATCTGGTGACCGTAAGACAATTTGCAGTAGAGAAACTGCTTCTGTGTGGCTTTCACTTTAAATGGTACACGCAACAATTTAAATAAAGCCATGTTTACAAATCTATTGGTCAGTAAGTAAGTGTTAAGGAATTCGCAAGCAACTAGAAGTAGACTGTCACAACTCAAATGAAAGGCCTGCAGGTCACGCGGCATTTCTAAACTTTTCCAAAATTTCATGGTATTCAAGAGTAAAAACTCTAAAATGTCAAGCAGTCATTGTCTGATTTAGATGGACATTCTGGCCCACCAAAACCTAACCTCTTGCTATCTCCACAGCATAATTACCAAAGATCTACGACTCTAAGATCTTTGTAATTACTGTGCTATCTCTCCACAAGTCTCCCATTCAAAACTGAAAACAATGCTCTTTCACAAATCCTATCCTGATTCCTCCCTTCCCCTAACCTCCCTCGCCGTTTCAACCCCAAACACCACCCTCCTTAGATTTATACTGTGCTGTCTGCCTGATTGACCCCTTTGGATCTTGACCTGGTACCGATTTCACCCACCCAACCCCCATCTACCGATTGTGATTTGGTTGAGAGCCCACAGTTTGATAAGGTGTTTCCCGCGACTTCGCAATGTGGGCGCAGTAGAAATTTCGATATTACGGTTACGGGTTTTAAATACTAATGCGTGAAAGTTCTTCTTAATCTCCTAAATTCTTCTTAATTCCAATGTCTGACTCCGTCTTTGCATAGTTCACTCGGAACTATGAATCGTGCGATACCAAATTCGTCTCTCGCTGTTGTCAGTCTTGCGATGCAATAATAATTAGCTACAATAATTATTACGCTTCAATTCCCCTCATTTGCATAATAAGATATTTCATTCATTAAGTTGCTCGCCCTATCTCGTTAGTTCGAACAATATTTTATTGTGGTTCCTTTTACCACTGGCTTCTGTTAGTAAAAGTCTAAAAGAGCAATTAGTAATTTTTATTTGAATTATAAGTTTTACTTTATTAATTACTAATTAGGTACTATTTGCGGAGATTAATATTATTGTGGGCACGAGAACCACGTGAGGAGTGGGGAAGGGTATCTGAGTCACATGACTTTTTATGCTTACTTACTCATCAGCAGTCGGTGTGGGCCTTGTGCGACAGAGATAGTGGAGGAGCTGATCATTTGAGAAGATAATTTGAATATTATTGTTACAGGACTTTGTTTTTATGAGCATTATCTGCAGTTATCCATTCCTCGTCCTTCGACTGAGAATTCCAGATTTTAATTGGCGAAAATGGGTTGCTGTTGCAGCAGAGAAGAGAATTCGTACGACGATGTACGTAAATATCTGCCGAAGTGTGCAGCGTTTTCGACGTCCACTGTAGCGCACGTTTTCCGTTTTAAATTGCACATTTTGCAAACCATTAAAGTGAATAGCTAAAATGGATAAATTGGGTGTCGCCATTCCGATTTTTCATACGCAGGAGAGCCTGAACCGTATAATCTGTAGTGAGAACTAGTGTGTAAAACGTTACTCGCCTCTAGGCTCAAACCTGTCGTATATATAATATGCAAAGCAACAAAACTTTAACTGTAGACCAGTTCTGTGGGTTTCTGAGACACTGCAGTTATGAAAATTAATGGTATTAACCTCCCCATACTTTAGTCCAGTTGTAAGTTTTACTTTGTAGCACGAACTTGTTTTTTTAGCTTACGATTGTTTTTCTATTTATTGCAGTTATTATGCACACACAATATAAGTAAATGTAACTCTGCGCAAACAATCTTCCCAGGCTCGGAGCTGCGGCTGCTGGACCCACCACTACTGAATAGGCCATTTACTATCGGGGTCCCTAATTGTGCAAACCATTCAAGGTGACCATGTATAACAAGAGGTCTCAACATAACACTAATAGGCCTAGTTTAATGAAACAAGTTAAATGTTACGGTTGCGCACACGCACCGCAATAAACCTCGCTGTGCAGAATTCTTTGTCTTGCAAATATTGCAAAACACCGACTCGTCCTTGCAGAAATCTTGTTCAACTCGAACAGATTCATTTTATAGCAAGGTGTTAAACAAAACTTAACCGTTTTAAAACTGCATGTTTAAAGTCTATGCAGCTGTTTAAATAGTCGGAACCGATGTCACAAAAACTAACCTTATTGGTATCATCAGTGCTTTTTTTCTAGAAAAAAAGGTTCCGGAACGGAACACTAGGTTCCAGAACGCAACATTTATGGGCGGGCTAAAATCACGGGTAAAACGGGGTTGGGTGTTGGTAGCCTGGTAGGGGTCTGAAAAAACACTGAAAACAGTTCAAAAACACTGAAATTAAATTAAAATAACAAAATTATTGTTTTTATTATTAAAATAAACAAATATTTTTAGTAGCTAAAAAGAGGTGCCGGAACGCCGTTCCGTTTCGTTCCGGCTGAAAAAAAGCCCTGGGTATCATTGGCGCTAACTAGTTCGTTTCATTATATGAGTGTTGTTAGCATCACTGATGCACAAGTAAACCCTTTTTCCATTTAACTATGCTTATCAGTGTCCGTGTGTGACCTCTTGTAATACATAGTCCCCATCTGTAAGGATGTATTTCATTAATATTATGGATCCCGATAGCGCAAGTTTGCCGACCATTTTTCTGCAGGTAATCTACCAGTTTGCCACACAGTACTGCATACGTGAAAGTTTTTAATGAAAAGTGATGATACTGCACGCTAAAAATTTGGGATGAAATTTTCAGTTAGCTTAATTTATGAGTGGTAAGTTGGCCAGTTGGTGTTGGTCCATGGTTACATTCTGTAGCTCTGTTAAAGGCTCCTTTCTGATCATTATCTTTAGTGCTTTTTTCTAGAAAAAAGGTTGCGGAACTGAACAATTATGGAAGGGCTAAATTGAGGCTGAAGCCCAACAAAAAACGGGGTGGGGTGTAGTCTCGGTGAGACCTTCCCCAAGAAAATTTTGACGTCTCATTAAATTAAAATAACTAAATGATTAATTTTTATTAAAATAATTAAATAATTTTTTAATAGCTGGAACGCCGCTCCTCAGCGTTGTGGCAGAAAACAGCACTGATTATCTTCTGGAAAGTGTCTTGTTCCTGGTACAGTGGGTACACGTCTTGTTTTTGGCTGGCATTCTTTACAATTGGTGGTGCTTCCTTCTGGAACTCTGTACCTCAGATTTACAACTCTCTTACCCAGGGGCGTCTACACCAGGGGTTCTCAAACGGTGGTACGCGTACCCCTAGGGGTACGTCAGGTGTCGCTAAGGGGTACGCGAAAAAAATTGGAAAAAAAGAATTTTCTATGAGTTTATTCTCATGTTTCTTTGGTTAGCTATTTACTGCTGAAGTCACTATTCTACATCCACCATACGCTTATTTTTCTTTAAAATTTCTATGAGTTTATGCCCATCTTTCCTTGATTAACTATTCAGCTATTCTACGTCCAACATGCGCTTCCTTTTCTTAAAAGTTTAAATTTTCTATGAGTTAATGCCCATCTTTCTTTGATTAACTGTTCTATGTCTATGATATTTTTAATGTTGAAGAGGTCACAGCCGTGTCATTTATTTTTTCACAACAAATAATTATTATACAAGTTACTGCAATACTGCATAGTAGCATTATTATTTTAAAACCAACAATGGATAAATGGTTGGAAAAACAACCGCTTAAAAGAAAGCCAGAACCTGTCAACGCACCGTTAACACTGAATCAATCGAGACTGACACTCCAGACGCCAGAGTAGAACCTAACGAGGACGACGGCACTGGAACGCAGCGTAAGATTAGACGGTATGACGAGAGCTATTTTTATCCTTTGGATTTACGTGGAATGGTGATGAAAATGAACCGAAACCTCAGTGTGTCATCAGCAGTGAAAAACTGTCAAATAATTCAATGAAACCTTCTCTACTTCAGCGACATTTCAGTACAAAACATTCACTTGAATTTTTTTAACGAAGAAAAATGGAAATGCTACAAAGTAAGAAAAGTTTAAAGTCGTTTACTGCAGCTAGCTCACAATCATTAGAAGCATCTTATTTGGTCAGCTTGCGAATAGCTGAAACAGAGAACCGCACAGGATTGGGGAGAGTCTAATATTACCTGCTGCCAAAGATATTGTGACTTTTCTGCTGGGACAAACTGCTGCCAAAAAACTGAACATTGTTCCTTTGTCGAATAGCACCGTTTCCCGACGCATTAAAGTTTAGCTTCTGAAGTAAAGAAGATCCTCATTCATAGGATCTAGCAAAGCAACTTTGTTGCGATTCAGTTAGAACTTAGATGAGAGTACAGATGTTACAAACTTTGTTTAATTGATGGTGTATGTTAGATATGAACATGAACAGGCCGTCGAAGAAGAATGTTTTGTTGGGGGTACGACAACACTCGATTTTTTTACTTGGGGGTACAATAAAAATAAAGTTTGAGAACCCCTGGTCTACACCATAGAAACCTTGGAGCAAATGCTTCATCCAAGAAATAGGGGGGAAGATCTGTCAGTGTGTGTGCCACCATTTTATGGGGGGAAGGAGTGGGGAGGGGGGAAGAAGAGGGGAAACGGGACGTTGCTCCAATGACTTAGGGGGGATAGACGCCCCTGCTCTTACCAAGGCTTTCCTTTTGCTTTAAACTTAAATTTTCCTCTTCTAGTCTGCTTTGGTTAATTTGAACTGTTGCTGTGCTTCATAGTGCACTTAAGCAACTCGTGTGGAGGGAGTTGTATTATCGAATTGCATTTCTAGTGCATTGTATTGTTGGTTGTGTTATTGTGTTGTGGTTGCTGCTCACTGATAGAGAACTTCTACCAGAAAACATCTTCAACTGTTCTGTTTAATCCCAACAGAGCAAACAGCGCAATGAATTTGGGATGCTAAAACAGTAAATTGCCATATGGAGTCCTATGCATATGACACAAAGCTGACGTTATGCAAAGCTTTACTAAATCATCCTTGGTGGTTATTGTTGTGTAAGCTTTATTTGGAACTGTGTTACAGATCGGCTACAAAGAAAGAAGGTACCTGTCATTTTGACAAGCTAACATGATTTTGGGCACCATGTTTTGAATAATCACTTCTAGACCTATCCAATTTTAAACCAGTACTGATAAAGAAGCAGTTTTATTATGATGGATCTTAAGTCTTAGCTGTCAGCATCCTATATACTAATATACTTGTCCTCAGAATCCTGTTCAATAGCCTCCCACCAAAAAGACTATGGTCATTTTAAATACATTTTGCTGATTTTCTTTATCTCCTGAAGTCTTGCTTTTCAGACTCAAAAGTAGATTTCTTAAAGTTCAAATTTTTTTTTATTTTTGTCTTTAATTTGCCAACATGCAAAGACTTGCTACACATAAATGTTTTGTCATTTAACACACTGGCGTAAACTTGTCAAAAATATTGGGGGGGGGGGGGATTTGGTTATTCATTCTACAATTGTTGCATTGGGTGTACAGTCCATCTAAATTATTGGGGGCACGTGCCCCAGCTGCCCCCCAGAGTCTACACCTATGATTTAACATCACACTAGTATTCTTGGCTTGACTGCTGTAAACTGACCTGGCACTGAAATTCATACAGCAATTTGACTGTTGCTGATGAGCACTAGGGAATTGTGTTTCTCTGATGCGGCACAAAGGTCATAATTTGCATATTAAATTTTGCATATGCAGTTGTTAAATTCAGCCGAATCCTGACACCTGAACTCTTGCACCTCTGATTGGAGATCTGCCACCTTAAATAGGAGATCCACCACCAAACAGATGAGAACCGCCACCTAATTGTATGTTTGGTTGTAAAAATCAATGATATGCATCATCTTTGACATGTGTTTAGTTATATCTAAATAGCTTGTATCAGTTGTAGATTATCCAGAAATACTTCGGTTTTAGCTTTGCGAAACTTTGGAGATCTTCTACCTTTGGATGAGCAATTTAACCAAATTTGTGCATACGTACATGACATGTGTAACGTTTCCATAATTGCCAGAGTTTTGCCTTGTTCAAAGTGTTGCTGGCATTCCGTCTTCCTCTGTGGCAGTTTCTTCTCAATCTGTGGCATTATTTCTGAAGCTCTGCATTTTTCTCAATCTGTGACACTTCATCTCAGTCTCCTCAATCTGTGATATTCCTTCAAAACTGGCCTTTGGCATTCCTTCTTACTGTGTTACATTTCTTTGCTGAATTGCTGGCACCATACTGGTTTGGTGGGATTGCTTCTTTTAGTCTCTGCTGTTTTTATTGTGACTGCTTCTTTGCTGCCCTGTTTATTTAAGCTGTAATAATGGTCCAAAAGTGATAAGCAAACAACGAAAAGGGCCGGTGTGTTAGATCGCTGTCAGTGCATTAATGATTCAGTTCAGATTTCTAGTGCCCCAACTTTATTGACAGGTCTAAGGATTGTACAAAACGAGTCATCACTTGGATTTGCGCTACTTTGGACTATTTTATGTTTATCAGTATCAACGTTCACCACTCATTTAGCATGTGAATGTACTGCATAACTGAATCTTGAATTAATGGTTATCATTTGTTTACATAATCATGTATGTACCACTTAATGTATGAAGTATGGTTATCCAATTATATTTCCTGCAGGGACCTGTGTAAATTGAAATGTCTAATACATTGGCCTCATTGAACAAATCATAGTTTGTAATTGAAACCTGTGTATCCTTTGCCTGCATAGGTCCCTCACTTTGGAACCGACTTCCTCCTTCTGTCCGCACCACCATTCTCTCTGGTAGCGTTGCTTCTTCTTTTTCTCACCTTAAATCCTGCTTTTTCTCTCGGGGTCTCGCGCACTGGGAGCACCTCTGAATGGTCTATACCGCGAGGGGCGCTTTACAAATGCCCATATACAATACAATACAATGTACATTTGAACTGTGTTATTTTGTTAGATCTGCCGAATTTGTATTCATGCCGTAATAGTATTCTATAGTTGAGGCCTGTACTCTATCCACTGGTCAAGTTATAGGTCAAAATCTGAAAAGTCTGAACGATTAGAAAGTGGGTTATGGTGGATAAGCAACTTTGAAGTGATACATATATTGAGCCTGCACACGTATTAGCAGAGCAGGTTGAAATGGGTAGCAGAATTAGCAGCTCAGGTTGAAAAGAGCAGCAACTTTCATACTTCAGACCATGTCCCCACCCCCCCCCCCACCCCAGAAGCACTGGAAGCCACTTCTGTGTGAATTCAGGAAATTTTAGGGTATAGCTAGAGTTAGGCTATGTGATGATTGCATAGAATATTTGAGTATGAGGACTGAATTTTGAACAATTTTAAGTGAGGCTGGTTTAAGTCTAGTTACATATAAGATGAGAGAGTACGAACTAAACCTCTCTGTTCCATGAGGAACCCCGTGAGTTACATGTAAGATGAGACAGTTTGAACTAAACCCTCTGTTCCATGATGAACCCCATGAGTTGCTAGATGAGGCTAATGTGTTATTTTTTCAAGGCCATGGCCAGTAAGCTGGAACCTATACAGTTAAAATTGTAAATTTGCTTTGTAACTTCTCAAAAAGTGAGTGACAATCAATTTGACTAGTGACAACTGATAAGTGCATATACCTGATTCCCAAATCAGGCTTGACAGAACTTGTTTTGTGGTTGAATGTTACTTTTAACACCTAATTTTTTTACAATTGTTGCAATGCAAGTTACATGTTACAGTTGTAATATTTTATTGTTCAGGAAACTGATGCAAATGAACACACACGGTTGATCATCCCAATCAATGCCGATCCTCCGGAGCACACACTGAGGTTGGTGCTTATACACTGAGGTGCTAAACATCTCTGCAATGTGGTGGGCATTTAATATCAGACATTTTTAATTTGTGATTGTGGAAAATATTAAGATTGGAGATTAATTTTTTCACTGTTGAAAATGTTAGGCTATTAAGTAAATTCTGTTAGATAAAATGTTGAACGGGTGACTGTGTTTATTTTGAAGTAATTCACCGCCGTTGACTTCTTTTACACGAAGTAATGAACACGACGTCCTCTCAAAAATTCTACATCAGACAGCAACGTAAGTCCACTTTTCTTCTCTCAGCCTGTCTCACCTGTAGCTAAGCAGAATAACTTCAGTCATGTTGAGCATGTCTGGTTACCAGCATGTTGTGTGCAATTATGCATGTCATATGCATTTGATATGCATTACTGTAATGCAAAATTGTGATTTAATAGCTTGAAGATCTTAGATTTAACTTGGCTTTAGAACTTGACCGCATAATAATATGGAACCTGTTTTGGTTCCACAAAGTAGTTCTAAGGCAATTCCTGAGGATTATCAAGAAGATAATGATAAAACTGAATTTGATCCATTGTGTACGTCTAATTTCATTTCATGCATGTCAGGTTTTCACTGATTAAACTGGGTGTTATGTTCAACCACAAGTCTGGAAGCCATTTTACAGTATGTGCTGAATATCCTGTAATTGTATCTTGTATCTTTGTAAACTTGTTACTTTTTTGAAGCAATACTCTGTTGAAATTGTTATCATTAGGTGATGTTTTGTTTCAGTGCATTTATCGATATCAGTGTAATGGATGGAGGTACTTTATATCAACAAGAGCAGAGAACAAGAGCCATCAAGTACAGGTGAGCTTTAGGCCAATTACTGGATACAAGTTGAATTGGAAATAAATAGCTGAGGGATGTTGGAAAAATTGCAAATGATGTGTATTGCTAATTATTTCAATAACTTAATTTTTTGTAACTGCTTACATTTGATGTACGTGTACATGTACAATGCTCTCGATTGCTCTTCCTTTCAAGTTGCTCCTCCGCCTCTGCTCTGTTGCGATTTTCCCCATCCTTCCTTTCCACCACTCATGGCAAATTTATGAGGTGGCATAGTAGACCTATCCCCCTCCAAATTTGATTTTGTCATCAACTGCTGTTTTTCTTTTTTCTCGGCACACCCCACTATTATTATAACCCTCTTCCCACAATATTGAATCTTGAATCCTCTATTGACCTCTGTAATATAACATCCTCTGATTCTGTTGTGGTTTTTTCCAGTGAACGATTGGATGGCCTTCTAGGCAGCATATCAATTCCAACGAGTCCAGTACATCTTCCACCTGGAGTCGTTAATCCATTGCCAGTCTTAATGTCGCCGTTGTGTGTGTCAGATGTTGACATGGTAATATTATTGAGCTCATTACTATTACTAAGTTTATTCTTCAGCAGCTGAAGTTGCTTGCCATGACTGTCAGTATGAGTCTGCATTTCTTATGCATTTGAAATTGTCAAGTCGAGAGAATCAAGATGCGGGGAATTGTCTCGTTGTTTGATAGATCATTTTCTGCATGCTGTTTATACGAGTGCTTTTATTATGTGGAAGTGTATTGCAGTTTATGTTTACATCGTTGTCTTTTTGTGTTGCTTAGGTTCTGACCTTATCACGCGATTTAGATACTGCTTTAGAGACGATGAGGCCAACACAAGCGAAAGACTTGACCGTTAGCTTCTGATCTGTTTTTGTCTCTTGCAAGTGACTAGCAAAGCATGACTGTTGCCAAGATGTGTGACATATGTGTATGTATGAATTGACTTTGAAAACGGAGTACATGTGCTAAACAAGAGTGGCCTGTTTTTGTTCGTAGTTTGTGCTTAATATCCGCGCTGTGCCAATCCAAGTGTGCTATGAGTGAGTCATCCGTGCTGGTGCTTAGTTGTTCATAATATATGTAGCACAATGGCAACTCGTGGCATTTTGGAAATTAGTTTAATCTGACTTGCTATGCATCTAAGAAACATTCGGCCTTTAGTTGAAGAAATTCTAAAGAAGAGTTATTAGCAGTTTACAGAATGGCTTTTTCTGGTCCTAGTGCATCAGATGCACTTTCAAATAAAGCTACGGCTTTGTTGCGGCATATGTAGCTGATTCAGAGATGGTGGTAGAAGTCGATCGTTCACAGTATTAAAGAGGTGTGAGAAAAATGCTTATGTAAAATGGTTAAAAATATAATGGGCATTTCAGTTGTGGCACAAAAATGGTCCGAACAATGGTTAATACGGATCAATTTTTTACATTTTTTTAAATTAATGAACTTGGACATTCTGTTACTATTTTGTGTGAATTCTTTGAAATTGAAGCTTCCCTTCACATATTCATTGCAGCTAATTGCTGTTGTTTACTGGCTGGTTTCTGGATTGTAAAAAATTATCACAGCTAATTGCTGTGTAGTTTGCTATGAAGGATCTGTGGTTTCTGCTGGCTTGTACAAAATTGGAGAGCACCAACTTATCTAGGTGGATAATCAAAAAAATTTTGACGTGGCAGTCGACTGTTGAATGTCGCAGTTGTTTTTAATATTATTGGAAAATGGAGACAGCATAATTTTCATAGTATGATGTTCCATGCTGAATGAATTATCTGCTTAAATTAAATTTCATGTACAGGAGTATCATTGTCTACACAATGGCACTGCATTAATCTATGAAACCTAGTCATCATTTAGCTTTTTAACCCAAGATGTATGAAGATTCCAGAATATTGGAAAATTTAACCTGGGGCGGCGTGTCCACTAACATGTATGGAAAACCAATCCCTCTCATCGTGCTGTGGTCAATTTAGGTTCAGTGGCATGATGGGCCATGTGATTAACTATGAAAAAGTTCATTTGAGAAACCTCAATCACGGAGTTTGTTTCAATAAAATTTACGCATTAGTTAAAAATAAATGCTATGGGCATCATACTGTGTAAGCTGCCCATACCTCGGGGTTGGATTTTGTCAAACTTGAGGTTCGAAAGCAGCTCGGACCATGTGGAATAAGGAGCATTCTGTTGCAGCATTCTGTTGCAATAACAAAATTTGCAACTAGTATAGGGCCGGTCATTTATAAAATTTTGAGAATTCTTATCGCTTTTTTAATTTAATTATCTAGTCATCCCAGAAAATATCCAAACTGCTCGATCACAAAGCGTTTGAATTTGAGAGGAGTTGAACTTAATGTCATGACGGTTGTAATTTATTACTGCACGTAGCTTTGTACATAAATGTAACGACTGCTAACTTCTGAGTTTTTGACTTTTATATATGTATGAAGGTTAAAGTTGTATTGCAAGTTAATAAATAAAATAACATTGTAAAATAGTAGTCAAAACGAGTCTTTCTGAATACTTCAATTAGTTGATAATTTAACTTCTCAATCCAAAAAAACTGTACATTATCAGTAAGGCTGCAAGCAGCAAAATTAAACTCGATCAAACATTAAGAAAGTTTGCAGAGACTAAAACCAGTAAACCATACGAATTCAAAGCATGCTCATTGACAAACAATAATGGAACCAATCTTTGTCGGAAAGTGCAAAACTCCTAAACCTTGTAGTGTACAATGAATCGGTATGTGTAAATAGTCTGATTAGAAGACCATCATCATGTTGAAACATGTACAAGCGAACACATGGCAGATGTTTAACGTCAATGCTACTTGAGACAAATGTCAGAATCAGAATTCCGTTCACTTATTGACCGACTGTCCACGAGAATCATACCCTAATGGCAGTTCTGTGCCACTAACGTAGTTTCTTCAATGCATTGTTGCACGTTTGGCTTCAGTTGCTGATGGTAGACGTTTCTTTACTGGAGTCTGACTTCTCTTCAAAGTGAGCAGAAAAGCCAACAGTGATTGGTGTACGTTTAAAATTCGTCATCAGCAGTTCATCAGTCTCACGTAACCTATGAAAAGTTGTTTGCAATGCACCATTAATTAACAACTTCCAATAACCAGAAATTCATACATCTCAATGCAACGACTACTGACGCATGCTTAGTGTTGGATATACTGGCCCAGTTAGCTACATCGGTGAGAGCGTTGGCTGCGCGTCTAATGCGACTCTGTGTTAGAGCGCACGCGGACCGCAGTTCGCTTCCCGAAGGTGGCTTATTTCAGAGATTTAAATCTCGGGCTACCACGGTCCCAACACGGGGACCTTAAATGGCGTGGCACCCATTCAAACGGGCAGCGGTGGTGAAGGATCTCACCCAATCAATTCATTGAAAAATGAGCAGGGTCAAGGCCATATATGGTCGCTATAGAAAATAGCGTACATTTAACAATGATAATCTAAATACATGCAAGGAAGACAGACTCTGCTTAATGCAAAGTGGTGTTATGTCCCCATAGGGGTCATCCATAAAGGACGTCCGCAGTGAGGGGGGAGGGCGGGGTCATCGAAATGCGGAAAAGGGGGAGGGAGGGTTATGACCAGTGCGGACGTCCGCATATAAACTTTTAAATTTGATAGTTATTTAAACACCACATTGTTTCAACCTTCCTGAAAGATGAAAATGTCAGTGAATTAAAACTTCATGCATGGTATAACCTTTACTGAGACTTTAGAGGCTTTTATTACTGGACATCCTGCGATATGAAACCCGAACTGTCACTTAAACGTGCACAGGTATTGTTGAATAAGTGTGAAAATAATGACGACATTAAAAATTGGCTTAGACGTTCGGATGTCCGCAAAGGGGGAGGGAGGGAGGGTAAGGTCAAATGCGGACAAGGGGGAGTGAGGTGTCCAAAGTAGGTCATATTTTGTGGACGTCCTTTATGGACGACCCCATAGCTACGTGTATTAAGCTAACATGTCGTAATGGTTAACGTGCCACACAAGAACTGCAGTGTAGTGCTAACAACTTTTAGCATTATCCCTTTTTACATGTGGCCTGGTTTACACGCTGTATCATAAAGCATATCCCCCAACAACTGCACATTAATAAGTCCAAACTTTTCTATGGTAATTCCTTAATAGACAATCCTGTTGTATCAATATATGATGATGATATTCGTTTATTGTTTATAATGTAAACACATGCTGACAAACCACAGCATGGAACAAAGTAGTAGATAATGTTGAGTATAGTGTTTGGGAAATAAAGTCTATATTGTCTTTATTGCACACATAACCAATCAACTGTTTACACGATGTGTCCATTCACAACATTTCCTTTTTCAATCGATTTGCTACAATTAGCAACTCTACTGTGTGAAGCAAGATCACTAATAACAGGCTTCTAATTCGAATGTAAGTAATTAACAGTGTTATTTTCGTTCCTAAAATCATTTTAGTTTTAGTTTCTATTTCTGCCAGGTGTCAATCATTTCTATTTAGTTTCAGTTTTAGTTTTTCATTTTTCAATCATTTTCGTTTCTATTTCGTTTCTATTCCTCAAATCATTTTAGTTCTAGTTTAGTTTCAGTTTCTCAAAACCAAATCATTTTAGTTTTCGTTTTTCAAATCATTTTAGTTTTAGTTTTCGTTTTTCACATCATTTTACTTTGAATGTAAGTTCTGAAAAAATAGGTTAGCATACCTTTAATGAAGAAGAAATTACTTGAGACCCTTATTAGCGGAACTTAGGTCCTTTCAGGTGCCCCAATTGTGCCAATCCGAGCATTCATAGCGTAAGACGATATATGTATAACTTGTACCGTAAACGTTTTGATGGACCAATAAACTGGTGCCTTGTGGTTATGGTTATGCTAAAGTTGGTTACAGACTCTAGTCGCTTTATATATTCTGTAGAATCAGTGGTGTATAAGGTTCTTTCCTTGAAATGCAGGCATCCAGAGTCTGTATTGACATCCCGTAAATACAGACTCTCCCTATCCTCCACTTTACGCTTAGACTGTGTTTTCTTGTTTCTATCTTCCTTTGAATTTAAGAGTGTGTGAACCTCGGCATGGTTATGACTTATGTGTGTTTTAAGATTTGTTGGATTTTTACCTGCAATAAAAAATTACAAAACATCTTTCTTGTTGTGATTACTACTGTATATTTTCACATACTAAAGTAAGGGTGTGTAGCCAAAAGACGAATGCGGAAAAAGTAGCGAGCAGTGATATTTTACTTCTTTGATTAATTATACTTCTAGTTCTTATTCACTTCTGTTGAGGCAATTTTACTTCTCCTTCTACTTCTAATTTTCAAATAATTTTACTTCTAGTTCTTATTCACTTCTTTTGAAGCAATTTTACTTCTCCTTCTACTTCTAGTTCTTAAATAATTTTACTTCTAGTTCTTATTCATTTCCATTAAGGCAATTTTATTTTTCGTATATTTCTCAATTAATTTTAACTGCTACGTTAGTTCTGGTTTCCACATAGGCCCTACTTTTAGGCCTACTTCTCCATGTACTTGGGTGGTTTTGTACACATTCCACAATGTACTAAGCTCTTGTTGTAATTCAAAAACGATTTTACAGACATGCAGCTTATTGGATCAGTCCACAGCCAGTCATCAATCAAAAATTTTAAAGTTCTTATTTAGAAAAATTCTTATTTAGAAAAACTCGCATGTCTAAAGATTGCCTCATTCTATTTCTACAACTTGTTGACAAAATCCCAGCTAGGCTACTGAGAAACCATAACTTCACCTAATTCGAGATTTTTGGGGTACACTGACGGCGATCTGGTGTGGCAGGTGGGGTTCAAGGGACACTTCTGAACTGATCTGGTAAAAAAAAGAGGTGAACACATTTTTTCGCACTTACGTGAGAAAATTTTTTTGACCTTTTTGTGGTGTTTCTTCAAAAATTGGGGAAACAACTGTATGGTGTGTCCCCCACTCTTAAAGGTGGGCGTCTTAATTGTCCCCTCGACCCCGGGATCGCCGCCCATGTAGGGATAAATTGCGTTTCTACAGAGCCAGAATTCAAGTGAATTATGAACTGCTACCTGCTGCTTAATGTCCTGCAAATATTTATCAAGTTCCATTACCATTACACATCGGAATTTGCCGTTTTTTCCAGTGTTTGATTGGTAACTAAAGAAATCCTACACCGCACATTCCCTTTAGCGACCAGCGAAACGTTTTGAGAAATTCATTGCATGTAGGAACGAAACTTTTCTCTCAGCTTGTGAACAACGACAAAACAGAGAAAGTTTTGAAATATCGCACGAAAAACTAGAGTTAACGAGAGTGGCTACGAAATTCACGTCGCGCGCGGAGGTTCAATGTGCATTTTAAACATATTTTTGTGGAGTAGTAATTAAGGGCCAGTAGACAAAAGTTTCTTAATTTTCGTTCTAAAAATAATTATACTTCTTATTCTTATTCACTTCTGAAGGTCTTAATTTCACTTCTTATTCTATTCTCGTTCTTAAAATAATTTTTATTCTACTTCTACTTCTACTGCACGAAAATCCAAAAATTATTATTCTTATTCTACTTCTTATTCACGAAAATATCACTGGTAGCGAGTATGATGCGTAAATTGCGTAGTTACGTACCAGCTATGCGAACCTTACACGGCTCTCCTTTGTCATTCGGTACTGTAGGCCTATATCGGCTTTTGTCGTTATCTTCTTCATTATAAAGTATTCCCGTACAATACTTACGCGTCTCCTACCGGATAAAAGGTTTACTAGACTCGTTATTAATAACAAATTTCGTAAACATGCACCGACAGTTTGATATAAATTGTAGACCGCAAACAGGAAGTTGTATCCTGATAATAATTTTAGACATGTAGACATGCGCCGTTCAACTACCGCGCCGATAATTTAATAATAATATTGATTGTTTGGATTTTCATTTTCGAATCTCGTTTTTAATAAAATACATGGTTGGATTTTCAATACTTTTCGTTCCAAAAATCATTTTCGTTTTAGTTTTTATTAGTTTTACATCCATTCTTTTTCGTTTTTATTTAGTTTTCGTTTCCAAAATCTTTTTCGTTTTCGTTTTTATTTCGTTTCCATTTCTAAAATCCTTTTCGTTTTAGTTTTCGTTTTCGTTAACGATTGGCTTTTCTTTTTCGTTTTTATTTCGTTTTCGTTAACGATAATATCACTGGTAATTAACCTTTATTTGCATCTGACAAACAGAGGGGTCTATCCAATCTGAAGTAATTGGAGGAACTTCGCCCTCCCCTCCCCTTTCACTCCCCTTCACTCCCCCAGCCACTGGATTGCAAATTCCAAAGCAGTCAATTGAAAAAACATTCATAGAATTTATCTTTACGGTGTTTCGAGTGCAATAACTTGACAAACCAACACAGTTACTTGCAACAAACAATTCAATCTTAATCCACTGGCAGTAAGGACATCATCCACACTCCACAGTCTAACTGAAAATGGTATTATGTTGTCAAACTCACTGTCTGCAGCCACTGTAACTGTCTAGATTATGTGAATGAACCAAGTTAATGATGACACACACACTGACAGACCTTCCCCCATTTCTTGGAAGGAGCATTTGCTCCAAGGTTTCCATGGTGTAGACGCCTCTGCTGACAAGTGCACATGCACGTAACATATGTAATGTATCCAAGTCATCAATTGTAAAAGAATATTGAAAGAGCACCTCTTGGGAATCTCTGAAAGCATCGTTATAGCAGGGTTGCTAGCATTAAAGTGTTAATTCCAATGTCCAGTGACAAAGCTACTCACATTGCTTCAATGCGTTCACTCTGCGACTTTGTAGTGTTGTTCACTGGTTCAACGGAAGTGTTGGGCAACACAGAAGAGGGAATTGGTTCTGGGTTAGAGCTTTGTAATGGCTTTGCAGCAGGTGATGAATAACTAGTCGTCCGATCAGAGCGAACTCTATTTGCAACATTTGTCACATCATCTAAACCAAAAACAGTATCTTTAACCACTGTGCTGCTGAAATTAAGTCCTAAATAGGTTTAAATTAAACTACAATTACTGGTACTACAGCTGACAATGAGTCACAAGTTCATAAAGAAATCACTTGGGCAAGTTCTAAGTTTTTCAACCTTTCCAATGTTATTAACAAGAAATAAAATGTTGAATACGTTACCAGGTACCATTAATACCAATTTCCTTGTATTGCTTTAATTCATTTACCTATGAACAGAATATTCTATCATAGTAGCATACCAAAGCTGCATTGCTACAAGATGGCTAAACGACAGAATGAGAAAAACTTACCATCAGCCACTACGCTGTCCAGAGCAGGAAAGAGTGGTTTACTCTAAAAAAAACAATATAATGTAAATGGATGTTAATGTTGAGCCTTTGTAGTCTCTTGTATATGCAGAAATCAAGTATAAAACTGTCATGTTAAACAAATCACACAAACACTGCATAATGCAAAAATCATACATTAAACACAAGGCTTTTTCAGCTCGAACATCAACGTTAAATTGATGAATAAATTAGCATTTTAAGTGACCGAGGGTAAGGTTTAGCCAACAGAAAGTAGCCTGGTGGCCAACTAATATCTTGGCTTTTCAGCAGCGTCTCAGCATCAAATTACATTGATTTGCTGTCGTGCCTGTCCTGTAACTAGATTCCATGTTGCCAAGGACCGATCAATATCGAGTGAAGCATATAACCAGTGCAACAAGTGCCTAACCTAAACTACAACAATGACAGCAGTCACAAGACTTGATAACGTTTCTTCTGTACTATAAACAAACAAGGAACTCCCATCACTGTTTATTTAGAACAATCTACCTATTTTTAACTGTATCTTTATTTCATTAGTATTCTGCTTTTCTAAGATACTTGGACAATACTACTTATGCTGGAATCATTAATGAAGTCAGTATTTGCTACTAAATCAAGATCAAGGCAAATCAAGGAGGCCAATAGTAGACAAGGACAAACCTTTCAAGGCCAGATTAAGGTATAATAATCATAGTTAAACTATGGAAATACTTGACATTAATGCATCTTAAGCTGGTGTTGATTATATGGAAATCACTATAACTGCAATGTGCAAAACTGTGAATCACCTGTTTTTCTAAGAAGCTTAATCGGTTTTCGATTAGCGTCAGTCTAGCGACAATGTTTTCTAGGGAACGTTCCAACCACTGAGAATTTGAATTCATCGAGGCAGGGTTACCAACACTCTTGTCACACGAAAGATGTGAAACACAAGCATCGTCCTGACTCAGACGTTCTTCCAAGGATGCCACTTTTGATACGACTACTGATAACTTTTCACAGACGTTCTGCAGAGTTAAAGAAAACAACCATGTCATAAGTCTCAAATGAATACTCCATTTTCATTAGGATTGGTTTTAAATAACAATGGAGCATTTCTCATACCCTCATCACTATTTTTCTGGCAACTGTCACCATGTAACTTTCTTACACTAAACATGCTTAAAATAAGTTGAACTGAACTGAAACACACTTAACTGTACACCAGTGGTCTCCAACTTTTTTCAGTGAGCAGCCGCATTTAGAAGTTTAGCAACTTTTAGGAGCCGCCATGGTTTTAGGTCGAATTTAGGAGCACAACAAATACTAGCGGATAGCACTATTAGCTGCTAGCGTAAATTATAATATATATTGTATTATATGGACCGACACATAAAACAATGACACCATAGAATTTTAAGCTCAAGCAACAGTCCATTTTTATAGCGGAATTTTATTTCGTCACATAGAAAATGTCATTTCCTGGAAAGCTCTGGAGAGCCGCTAAAGAACTTTTCGAGAGCCATGGGTTGGTGCCCACTGCTGTACACCAATTTAAAATACATTAAAATGCAGAAGTACCATTGCAAAGTGACACAGGGGAAACCCTAAAGGGATTGTAGGTCAAACTAACAGAGAGGACTTATTTTATTCATTATACAAAATTATTTTACAATCAATTATTTCAGTGTGTGCATGCATGCACACACACACAAAATAACTCACTGAATAGGAAGTGCAGCAGACCTACCATGCTACTAAAAGCAATTAGTATACATTACATACCCAGCACCTCCTTTGTGATTTTAGCTGATCAAACATGTGTGTGTGTGTGTGTGTGTGTGTGTGTGTGTGTGTGTGTGTGTGTGTGTGTGTGTGTGTGTGTGTGTGTGTGTGTGTGTGTGTGTGTGCACATGCAATCAATCAATTAATCATACATTAATGATTGCCTGATGACTATTGATTCGTGTCTCGTTCAGTATCATCCTGTCATGATCAATTTTGCCTGAAACATCCAGCGCTTGTCCATTATCAAGTCTCAGACGAGCATCAGCTCTCGATTCTGTTTCTGCGAAGGGTTTTATTCCATGACCAGCATCAGAAGAACTCATTGCTGGTTCCCTAGTCACAGCAGGCAATGTCTCACTGATAACAAGTGGTACCAGTGGAGATGATGACCCTTGGTTGGAATCAGTGTGCAATGATAAACGCTTCATGGGTTTCGGATCTGACAAAAACACCAATCAAGTTCAATAAGAGGTTTGTTTCCTTAATTTCAAATTTCCTTAATTTCAGAATTAACAATATTTATTGGTCTTTATCTGTATGTGATATTGAATACAAGCATTTATAGAGTCCCTTTTAGAATCTTCAATGGAAGTAGTGTTAGAAAATTACTTGATGCTGGCTAACTAATTATTGAAACTTCGGTAACAATGGCTTTTTGAATACCTTTTCACGCACAACTGTGACTAGGGTTTATTTGGAATATTGCTGCCTTCCCATGCAGAGGAGTGCCCTAAGCTCATTCTTAGGACTCGGCAGTTAAAAGCTCCTAAGTACTTCTGTGGCCTAAAGCCAAACCCTCTTTCTGCTCTCTCTTCCAGCCCTCTTCAGTCCGCGGACCGCCTTGATCTCCTCGTCCCTCTGGCTAGGATTTCGATGGCTCAGCATCATGCTTTTGCCTTTTTGGCCCTTCTTCATGGAATGATCTGCCCCTAACTCTGTAGCAAGATATTGTTTCGGATCTTCTCTCCGCTACCAGAAGACCTTCCTTTTCCCTCGGGGCTGTCACGCTGGGAGCGCCTCTGAATAGTCTATACTGTGAGCAGTGTTTTATAAATAACCATATATGATATGATCAGATATGAATGCTTTACGTGAAATTCTCTAGATTAAAATATAAATGTACACATCATGCTCATAGATAATAGCCTTAGTGCTTAATAGGCATTAATGCAGCTGTTTATAATGCTAAAAATACAACAGGAATTTATTCTCATGTCATATATCTATAAGCATTTATCTGCACATTCATTATAAAGCTCTCAAAAGTGCAGAAACATTACAGGCCAAAAGCACAAAAAAGACTTGAGATAAACTGGAAAATGTTTATTATCCCTTTACCAGATGCACGAGAGTGGATTAAAAACAACAAAGGTCAAACTAACAATCACTATTGTTTGCCCACAGTACAATTTAACAATGGCATTAGCAGATAAATGGCAACTGGCCCAAATTCAGAAATGGAACTTGATCCAGTTCCAAATAATTCTTTCACAAAAGTCATGCTACCCATTTTCAGTTAAACATTGCAGCACTGACTGTGACTTTTGGAGCAGTGTGCATCCAGAAAGCAGTATTTTAAAAGTTCTCACTTTTGACAGACTGGTTGAATTCAGCAAGCCGAGGACTTTCGGTCGAACTTGTCTGATATTGCACTGACTGCACCAGAAATACAATTTCAACATTTCAGTCAAAAGATATAAGAAACACACGAAATTACATGAGAAATTTAACACCCAAAACAATAAGACTCAGAAAGGTATTTTACAGTGAATAAAAATATGTAAATTCAACCAAAACTGAAGACCATCATTATTCTATCTAGACATTTATATGTTTATGGTGTGGTTTAAAATGATTTAAATCAGTAACAAATGTCTAATCTTTCAAAAGTGGATTGCGTTATTACACATTAAAAAATTTCTTTAATACCTGACCTTCTAATGTTACACGCTATGTCATTTTGAGAAGAAGAAACTGCACCTGAGATGTTGACTTTCTGGATGATGTAATGTGGACACTCTGGTTAGACCTTGGGTTCTTTGTCGTTGCCTTACCTCCTGCCAGAGTCTTGTTCATCTCCTGGACCTGGTGCAGGATGTCACAGCACATCATCACCTTGCGTTCACCAAATCCTGGATTAAAGAACTGCTCCTTAGTAATCGTTGGCTTATAGCCGAACAACTCCCTTAGAACCTGAATACAAAAGAAACATACTGTTTATCAAGAGCTATAAAAACATTATTAACATAAGGAACAACACTGAACAAAGTTTACACTGCAGAACATGCAAATATCAATTAGTAACACCTGGAAGAATTTGAAAGTTTTGAGCACAGCCAACCCCAATCTAATAATGTATTATCTGGTGGCTTGCATGTAGTTCAGAACGCTTTTATCTGTGTTAGAATTACTGCAATCGGTTTAAAACAAGACTTACAATCTTACACAAACACAAAATGATTAAATTGAATTGTACTGGTAAGTGTGAAGGTTACAAGAGGAGAGAATAGCATTCTATTTTAACTGTTGCTACTCTCTAGTTTACTCTAAATGCAACAAAAGTAAGACAGAAATGAAAAGCCCTGAAATGATAAAAGTGATGGTAATATATGACAGTGGCTTACTTTAAGAAGAGAAGTGACATATAAAATGAAGAGTCCCATGATGGTTAATGTAATGGTTATGATCACAGGTGTCAAACATTTGGTAAAATGTGCCCAGGAGCTGAAGTCCATTTACAATTAGTTACTTGACTATGAATTACTCCATCCAGCAAATGTTCATCGACTGCATACTAGTCAGTCTTTACGACCCCTTACGCCTAATTCAAATTTGGTTAAGCAGTCACTCAAACCAGTCACAATATCAATGACCAGTGCACTTATTTCTATTTACTTCTAGAGACTACAGAAATTGGCTATTCTGTATGCTTTATTGATTGAAAATATCCCTTGCAACCCGATACCTGCAACGCCGTGGCTTCACAGGTGACATAAAACTTCACAATAATTAGCTGTGACTATTACAACAGTCTAACCAATATGGATCTATGGTCAGGTTCAGGTATGTGCATTCGTGTCTCGGGTACCACCCCTTGGGCATGTGCCTGGTCCGATGGCCCCACTGACAGGCCTAGTGACAATAACTCACCTGCTTTCATCTGACACCTCAAGTCCCATCTCTTTAGCTGTGGCTGGGCTGGGAGTACATCTGAGTAGGTCTCTTGAAGAGGCGCTACATAAATTTCCAGAATGAATGAATGAATGATGATGATTGTATATATTAAAAAAGAAACACTTTTGCGTGTCACTAGGCAAAGTAAAGCAATGTAAGGTGAAGAAAGGCAAGTGCTGGTTTATGACAGTAGTTCGCAGAGGTTGAAAGATTTCTGCTGAAGCTCAAACAGAACACCAATCAAACATAGAGACAACCTTTGAGTTACATAGCACATTTCTGAACCTCTGAAATGCAATGAATTGGAGTAGGCAGTGTTCTAAGCCAAACCTTGTACATGGTTTCGATGAAGCGCAGATCAGTTTTGCTGTACATCTCAAGGTGCATTTCAAGAATCTTCTCGGCCAGAGGATGGCTGTATTCAACGAAGGCATAATGGTAGATGGGAAGAAATGACGCTGGAATCCCACGACCTAAACTGGACACAAAACCAATCAACCAGTCAACACATTTGCTAAACTATAAAGATTGTAAATGCAATCATTACAAGGAACGTAACCCCTGGAACTGAACAATTATGGAAGGGCTAATATCAAGGGCAAAGCCCAAGAAAAAAGGGTTATCTGCTTTAATCAGCGCATCTTTAATGTCGCAATTCTGCACATCTGGCACGGAACGCAATGTTTTCAATTGTCGGAAATCTGCAACTCTGACACGCAATGAGTTACGAAAAAAAATTCCAAAAATTATCCGAGTCGCACCAAAAAAGTGACTCGGTCGCATAACCGGAAACACACCATTATTTTTTTGACCTTATGAAATACCAAATCTAAGATATGAATTATTTATAATTACACTCCTTAGTTATGCAACTCTATATAACTTGCAATTTCTGCTTTCCTAGAATCCTCCAAAGCATTAAGAAAGTTTTATTTCAATTTTTAAAACAAAATTTATATTCACAGTAAGTCCAAAAGCACTGATCTAAGGTTAACTCACAAGCCTAAATCTGAGAAACAGGAATGCATGAGATACAATTTACCTTTCAAAGTCGACATCACGGTCATACTTTATTGTCCTCAACTCAAACTGAAGCTTTCGTAGATTGTTCTTCAAATCTCCAGTTGCCATGGTAACTTTCTCGCTAGTTAATAGCCAATTCTGAGAAAAGAATCAAGAGTAAACAAAGCAATATAATCCTCTTAACTGTTTCTTGATTGTTTTATCGCACGAAGACATTTTATGTACTGTGATGACCTCCACAGTTCTGCAGTTAGTTTCATGCAAAGATCATGCGCTTCGAACCCAGACTGTTCCTCAATTTTTTAAAATGTTTTCTTTGCACAATAGGATGCAACCAATCTTCCTCACTTTTACACATTAAAAACAAAGCTATGCCTCTATTTGCCAGCTCTGGGAAACCTTACCTTACTCTAGAATGCTTCAATTCTACAACTATAATTAACCTGCTGTTCAGTATGCACACATCAGAATAAGTAAACAGCTGAGGCACCTGTGCCATTCGGTCAGAGCAAAAGGGGGCGGGGCAACAATTTGAACGAAGATAGACCGCTGGAACTGATGCATTTTGGGGTTACTTCCAGTACTATCCGAATTAACTACGTTTATGCTTCCAACCATGAATTCGATGACAAGCTTATAGGCATATGGGGGTTACTATGACTTTCTTATATCAACCGCATCGTTCAATTCTGCAGTTAGAAAGGGAACACAAAAATGAGCGTAGTTTCAAAACAGCACATAGCAGAGCAAGTTAGCACATGCTTTATCAACGACGAATGATTTATGTGCACAAGTAAGCCTATGACAATGGTTGCATGAACATGGAAGCTAAAATACTTCAAATTATCTTCCAAATGTTGGCATTAAATTAGCTATGAAATGAAAAAGTTTCTTACTAGATTATCAGTTTAAATTAAAATACATCCCACATCCCCGCCCTCACACGCAAAAACGAGATGCCACACTTTCCAGCTGCTACGCTTCAGCGCCACCTCGTGATTGATGGTAAAAGCAAACCACATTTTGTCAGGGATCTTCGACTAATATAAGAACCGGAGTCTCTGCTATTATAAGAGCGCATGGGGAGTTCACCCAAATGCAGATAAACCACAGTATAGATAATTACGTAATTATCTATACTGTGGATAAACGGTGAGGGCTTTTTCCTAGTCCCTCGGGCTCCTCTACTCATCACCCCACAGGCTTTCCACTCCAAACTGAAAACTCACCTCTTCAAGATGTCCCATCCTAGCAGTCTTGTTGTCCTCGAGACCAAGGTCTTTGGTCTCGAGTGCACTCGAGTTCGTTTTTAAAAGTCTTGGTCTTGAGACCAAAGGTCTTGGTCTTGAGGTTCAAGGTCTTGGTCTTGGTCTTGTTCTTGAGGTTCAAAGTCGTGGTCTTGGTTTTGCAAGACCAAGACCAAGACTTTTGTCAATTATGAACAGTCATTAATTTTAACAAACGGCAAGAATTTTTAAAATTTATCCAATAATTACTCATACAGTTATTGCTTTAGTATTTACACGGTGTGAATGAGGCTTCACTGTTGTTTTGGACAATTATTTTGACTTCCGGTTATTTACCATGGAGTGATTTCAAAACAGACTCATGATTAATTTGTACATTTACATCCGGTTCTTGAAAAGCTGCTTTGTGTGCTAGCGATTTCAGCACTTGTAGACCGTGTTTTTTCACATGGCAGAATTTTTATGAGGCCCCACAGGTCACGTTTTGGTCAGAAAATTCTAAGCAAATTGGTTTTTATAAAATTCAGCAGGCATTTGGAATAACATTTCGGATGAAGGACTTTTGTAAATACGAATTCGGAATTCTCTGCAGTCTCCATTTAGAGTTGTTTTGCTTGAATAAAAGAAAAAACTCATGTTTTCATTAAAATAACGAGTAGGCCTAGTCCGAAAGGACAATTTTTAGTAAGGTCTGGATACGACTGTGATTTTTGGGTCTTAGTCTCGGTCTTGGTCTTGAGGTTCAAAGTCTTGGTCTTGAGGTTCAAGGTCTTGGTCTTGAGGTTCAAGGTCTTGGTCTTGGTGTTGGTCTTGAGGTTCAAGGTCTTGAGGTTCAAGGTCTTGACAACAAAACTGCATCCTAGGCCTAATCCATCTGATCCTCTGCCTTCCAAGCTATCTCGTCCTCAACGAAACCCTCCAAAACAGCTGCTTTGCCTCTCTCTGGTCTCTCTGGCAACCGCACTCGGACCACCAATGGACATCGATCTCTGGACAACCCCTCGATCGGATACGTCGCAACGCTCGTGAATAAGCTGGTGCTTTGCGCTCAGCTTTACAGCGGCGCTTTAGAAAATTGGAGATTACGATTACGATTAGTCCCCGGCGCCGCCGCCATACGCTGCCGCCGCTAAGTCGAAACTAGTCGCTAAGCTATCGACTGCTATCGACTTCCTTCACTTAATATTTTGCTTGTTGTTTTAATCGCGGTTTCCAAGCTTCGCTTTGACGAAGACACCAGCAGTAGGACATGAGCAACACTTAGGCCTACAATACAATACAATATTCATACAATAGGCCTACAACATTCGTTTGTTGAGAAAACAAGCTGCAGCGCGCATGCCGCAACTATCACATAGTCCCAAATTGAAAACCTTACGGTGTGGTTATTGCTGTTATTTAATAGGGGCCTGCTATTATTATCACGTATAAGCATAAATTTTCTCTTCGTCAGTGAAGACACTGATCCGGGTCTGGAGACTCTGACGTACTTGAGTGGCGCTATATAAGTTCTTGATTACAATTACAACGTATATTATTTTATTAAAAGTAATTTTCAACGTTTACGAGTGATGCTATTATATGATTATATAACGTCTTTATTTAAGATCTTGCATGATTGGACTATCATGTTTCAATGCATTGATATGTATTAATAGGCCTAGTTACTATTTATACATGTATATCAATGTTTCAATGTAACCTTACTGCGTACTTGTCACTTTGAATTAATAAAGATTATTATTATATTGACGTCATTTCGTTTCCGCCCGCTTGAGTGTTGATGACGTCATCGTTATTGTCGACGATCGGAGATTTGCGAATTTTTGCGATAGTTTGCGAGTTCTGTCTGCAGTTGTGCTTGATACCCGAGAAGTTATGTTTCGTAGGTTACGTCAATTGCCATTTCGTAAGGCTTTTGTGAATACATCGACTTTCGATGCGGTCCGTTCTTCTTATCAAGTTCGACCGGTGGAAGAAGACTGCGAAGACGGAAGTCCAGCGCTGCCACCGGAAGCTTATCTTCGCCAGGAACAGGTATAATCTGACGCTTCTGCTAAAGACGGTTTCTTGTCATATGATCCTGACCCTGCTGAAGTCAATAAGGTCGAAATGCCGACAGCTAGATGCTGTGGCCTGTGGAGTGGCGCTGGATGTTGTCGCCTTTAAAGATTCTGGTAGGCGTCGCTTGGTAGAGGTGCTGGATGATGGCGCCTTTGTAAAGGTGCTAAATGATTGCGCCTTTCTAAAGGTGCTGGATGATGTCGCCTTTGTAAGGGTGCTGGATTATGTCGCCATCGTAAAGGTCCTGGATGATGGCGCCTTTGTAAGGGTGCTGGAATATGTCACCTTTGTAAAGGTGCTGGATGACCTCGCCTTTGTAAAAGTGCTGGATGATGTCGCTTGTGAAGAGGCTCTGGATGATGGATGATATCGCCTGTTGACAGGCGCTAGATGATGTCGCCTATGAAGAGGCACTGGAGGTTTCGCCCTTATAAGGGTGCTGGAGGATGTCGCCTTTGTGAAGGTGCTGGGCGAAATTGCCTGTGAAGAGGTGCTGGATGATGTCGCCTGTGAAGAGGTGCCGGATATCGCCTGTGAAGAGGCGATGGTGTTCGCCTGTGAAGAGGCGCTGGATGATGTCGCCCCTATAAGGGTGCTGGATGATATCGCCTGTGAAGAGGCGCTGGATGATATCGCCTGTGAAGATGCGCTGAATGATATCTCCTGTGAAGAGGCGCTGAATGATGTCGCCCCTATAAGGGTCCTGGATGACATAGCCTGTGAACAGGCGCAGGATGACATCGCCTGTGAACAGGCGCTGGATGATGTCGCCCTTATAAGGGCGCTGGATGATATCGCCTGTGAAGAGGCGCTGGATCATGTCGCCTGTGAAGAGGCGCTGAATGATATCACCTGTGAAGAGGCGCTGGAGGTGTCGCCTGTGAAGAGGCACTGAATGATGTCGCCCTTATAAGGGTGCTGGATGATCATGCCTGTGAAGAGGCGCTGGATGACATCGCCTGTGAAGAGGAGCTGGATGACATCGCCTGTGAAGAGGCGATGAAGGTGTCGCCTGTGAAGAGGCGCTGGAGGTGTCGCCTGTGAAGAGGCACTGAATGATGTCGCCCTTATAAGGGTGCTGGATGATCATGCCTGTGAAGAGGCGCTGGATGACATCGATTGTGAAGAGGAGCTGGATGACATCGCCTGTGAAGAGGCGATGAAGGTGTCGCCTGTGAAGAGGCGCTGGAGGTGTCGCCTGTGAAGAGGCGCTGAATGATGTCGCCCTTATAAGGGTGCTGGATGACATCGCCTGTGAAGAGGTGCTGGATGACATCGCCTGTGAAGAGGCGCTGGATGATGTCGCATGTGAAGAGGAGCTGGATGATATCGCCTGTGCAGAGCGATGAAGGGTGTCACCTGTGAAAAGGCGCTGGAGGTTTCGCCCTTATAAGGATGCTGGAGGGTCGCCTTTGTAAAGGTGCTGGATGATATCGCCTGTGAAGAGGCACTGGATGATATAGCATGTGAAGATGGGCTGGATGTCGCCTGTTGAAAGGCGCTGTTGTAATAATCATAATAATCAAGATTTTATTTTTGTTAAATATTTGCAAGTTCCGGGGGGGGCAAATGCCCAATGTGCCCCTCCGGACTTCCATGCATACATGTCAATCAGTCATGGGGCTTAGCTGGAGGCAGTCAGGAAATAAAGTATAATCAGTCCGCTACAACTAGGCCAACAGCATTCAGATGCAATTTAAGCGGCCATGTAACTTCGATATATCTGCAGGTCCATTCTTCGATAAGGGGCCATCCACATATTACGTACGCACTTAGGGGGGGGAGGGGGATCGGATTTTGGCAATTTTGCGTACGGGTGCGAACGGGGGGGAGGTAACAAAATGTGTACGTACCCAAAATAAATTTCTAATTATGACCTCCACATTAGCCTATTTATAACTCTGTATTATCCTATAGTCGTCCCATGGCATTTTATTACATTATATAAAAGCCATGTGCAATTATTCTGTGCTGTGAACGACACCTATAATGTCTATATTGGCCCTTCAATAATCTGGCCTAAAGTGCAGACAGGCTGCCTGGAGACACTTTCTGCAGCTGGTCATCGGGGGGGGGGGGTGCGCCAAATGTACGTACTCAGGGGGGGGTGGTGGAAGAAAGTACGCTTGCGAACAGGGGGGAGGGGGTCCAATTTTCCCGGATTTTTGTGTACGTAATATATGGATGGCCCCTAAGGACCGAACAAAGCAATCGATAAAAGCGAGACTTCGATAAAACAGCTACATGTGTTTGCATCGTTTGTGGCCAGGCCATGCTATCCGATATTACCGGAAGTTCGATATATCTATTTTGTTGTAATTTTACTTTTAAAAGTATGATGTGTGTAGTGTTTTACATCTACTCAGAAGGAACATGCAGAGCACATAGCAGACTTTTGTGGAGTGTCGTATTATGTACTTTACGTTTAGCTACCAGCTGACATCACCAGTATTTCTTCTTAAAATAATACCAGTGTACTAGCATACCAGGCTGGACAATTTATGGGGTATTATTAATAATGAACGGAATGGGAGCGTGCAATTCTAACGATATATATGTACATGTGCATAGGCCTCTATATCTGGGGTCTGGCATCAAAGGTTGCTCTGTAGCAACTAAGCACTCTTTCACAACTTCACCATAGTGAATAAGCGGCTTTTGTATAGCAATCAGAAATTCTGAAGATCTACATTTACATGCGTTTCCACGGCATTCCTGACGAGTCCTCTTTTAAAAGCTTTGCTTGCATTAGCCCGCTCCTACCTCTCCAGTACCACAAAGCTGTGAACATTTCTACATACAGCTGTACATGTATATTCAAAATTGCAATATATGCCTCTGTATGTCAACACACTCCTTATACAGCAGCAAAAAAGGTTTGCTGAGGGGCAGATGCCTCAGGCCTGAACCATGAAGGATTTTTCAAAGTAGTGATGTGATCAACATGTGGAAATACATAAATGTAGGCTTGAATGCACATGTAATGGTATGTTATGATACAAATGCATTACACACCTTGATTTTTTACACAACCTAACCAAGTGAATTGTAAGACCAAGTTTGAAGTGCTTAACACTACAGTAGTTTATGTTGCATACATTTCTCACCATACTGTACTTGTTTTTGCCACAGACGTCAAATATGCACAGCATTACCACGATGTAAAAGCAGCAATTCTTTGCTGAAAGTTACCAGACTTCAAAAGTAGCATCATAAAAAGTTGCATGGCAGTCCTCTCTAGTTAGCCCAATCTTGCACCTAATAACTTCAATTCATAATATCTGGACAACTTTGGAAATCTTGAGAAACTTAGGAAAGGCATTGCAAAATCAAACCACATTCACTTCAGCAGCAGTTCATGCAAAACTGCATGTACAATTCTGTGCTTATTTGCATACAAGGTACATTTATGAGAAAATCACAATCCAACATCATATTCCTGAAGCTTTTTATTTGTTGGATGCCAGTGGCAGACATACACAGGGTTTACTGTCGTTCGATTGCTCCATGAATAACAGCTAAAAGTTCTATAGATAGCTTCAGTTCATTAGAGTTAGATCTTGGGGCCACCACCAACACCACCACCACCACCACCACCACCACCACCAACAAGGGGAGTTTCCGCTGCCTTGGCTCCCTTCTGCTCAGACCATGGTTGTTCTGGGGCAGCTTGATCCTTTGGATCCAGAATGCTAACGTGATCGGGCAGCGGCCTCTTTGGACCAATCTTTCCAGTTGGATCCCACGGAAGCATGATCTTAATTTTGATGCCCAACACTCCTAAAAACACAAGCAAAACCAAGACATTTAGACAATCAGCCACTACCAAACAGTTTCTTATAAATGAAAATCCCATAATTAGCCAAGTTTATGCAGTAACTGCAGTAAAAAAACTTTCAGTGAAGCCAAACTCGGGCAGCTGTCCACAGTGGCAGGCCATGCTAGAATGTGCATGCTTGAAAAGGCTTACATACTGAACCTCAGTCATGGAGAATTCAAGCATTTTTTCAAAAATACAGCATACATGCAGTCACAATACTAGTGCCTAAAGATCAGGTTTTAATGCATTGTGCATTCACAAGGCACTTAATTCTTGGAAGACACAGTGCCGACTGGGGCACAATCACATTCTCTACAGCAAATGTATGTAAAAACATGTGTCCTACATAGTTGTATGTTTGTAAAGCATCAGTCCAAGAGAATTCCCAGCATCACATAAATGTTGGTGTTGTTGCATGAAGGTGGTGATAAAAACTTGATAATAGAATGATGGTGAAAATGGACTTGCCTTGTCTGAGGAGAACGTGCCTGACAGCCTGGTCAACAAAGTCATTCATTGGATCACCAGAGTGGATCATCAGACCATCCAAGAACTTCATTGACTTGGCTCTCTGTCCTCGTAGCTTGCCAGACACGATAATCTCGCATCCCTTGGCCCCACTCTCCATTATGAATCGCAGGACACCATAGCAAGCCCTGAAACCAAACCATGCCACCTGCTCTTATATATTTAGCAAATTAAAATACACAAGTTTTAAGAAAACTTTTTTATTAAAAGAAGATCTTAACGATACAGTCGATGCTGCATAAGCCCGTTGCCTCATGTCTGCCTTGAATCTATGCACTTAACCAGCTCGTGCACAGAAGAGAATGTTATAAGCCAGTGCTACTCAAACTATGGACCGTGGCACGGTGCCAGTCAGCGATTCGTTATCGGACCGCGGAATGATAAATGGAATCACAGTTTTGATAGTACTCAAATAAAATATTAAACTGTACACAGAGTAAAACAAAAAATTATAACATGATACAGTGTTCAAACATAATAAATGGTTTGAAACATGCAACAATAACAAAAGTATAATGGGATTTAAGCAGTGACAATAAATTATTATGAAATCTACATTTTAATACAAACTTCCCTGCCAGCATGACCACATGAAACACTCATGTAAGAACCACAATTCCATATGGGACCTGTATTGCGCCCATACAAGTCCCATCTAAAACACATGGACATGCTTGTAGGGACGTTATATATATATATATATATATATATATATATATATATATGTAATGTAAGTTGGTGTTAAAAAGCACTGATCTGCAGTAAGGTCTGTACTGTAAAGCAAGTACCGGGCTGCAGCATCAGTAAGTTTGAGAAGTACTATATTCTAAGCCGCCTATGCAATTAAGCGGCATTGATATATACAAAGCAATGCATAATGGGCCTGTAGTCGGCTATATGTTTGATACGCACATACCCGGAGTTGCTCATATTAAAATACCTTACATTAAAATGGGACTTGCCACATTCTATGCAAATAAGCCACTTTGACTGTATACAGAACATGAAATTTACAATTAACCTGTCACACAATTCTACAGAGACCCACATGCACAAATATCAAATACACATAAATAACATAAAATATTCTAATATTCGGTCTGAAAGGGGACTAGTTTTTAGAGTCTATGTGAAACAAGCTGAATTCAGATGAAATAAAAACAACTTATATAGCTATGCAATGAACAAACCAACACTCTATGTGTAGTCTAAACTCAATGCTCAAGAACAAAAAAAATTTCATTTATAAGCCTCATGTTCATAATCAAGAAACATTTTATTTCATAATGGCAGTCATACCTTCTGACTGCAAGGCCTCCAATGAGCTTGTACCTCAGAGACTCGGCCTGTGCAATGGCACACAGGCCTCGTGTAGCAACCTTCTCAGCATACAACTACAAACAACACACCAGCTAAATTTACAAACCATGATCCATCATGAATTCAGTTTTCTACCTGCATTATAGAGCACATATTTTACAGTTCTAAGCAATAACTGAAGATGCCAAACTTATACCTGTATGATTCAAGTGAACATTTAGGTCATCAATAGAAATTATATCTAGGACCATGTCGATAATTTTAACTGAACAATGATCAAAATAATGACTCAATCTGTCCTAGTTTTCTGGATGCCTCAGGATACCTTTGTTGAGGTGGCAAAGGCAAACATCCTATTATGTGAACCCATAAATGCACAAGAAATAAACTTTGTTACTGATAACTGGAATGTTAGAAAGCCTGCACAGTTCCTCAAGTGTTTTAAAGCATGTTACATAACCTTGGTAATCCTTGAGAAACAGCCGCTTGCTGTCGATCTACATTCATTCTGGAAATTTATATATGGCCTTTTCAAGAGACCTACTCAGAGGTGCTACTTGTATAGAACATGGCCATCCCAGATTGTGATAGGAAGTACAGCACTGCACTTACTGGAAAGATTATCAAGTAAACAAGTAATTAATCAGCAAGTAACCCGGCAAAACCTCAACTTCAACTGGATATCTCTGGATCCAGTTTGCACATTCATCTCTGCAGAAGCTGAACCACTCAATCACATCAATAGTGTTTGCCTCTTCGCAGTTGGGAATCTTTTTGGTGCCTCATCATTGCGGGACCAGTTACTGATTACTTATTCGTTTACTTGGCAGTCCTTCCGATATGTGTAGTGTCCTACTTACTCCCATCAAATGGGTGTGGCCATATTGTCTACAAGGAGGTCACCACTAATATGCCGTGTATTGAGGATTACCAAACACTGATTTTTAAAGTCAAAATCAAGGACTGATTTTAGAAAAACAGATTTCTCTAGATAATTTTGTTTTTGTTGTGTGATAAGGAAAGGTACAAAATTCAATCTATTCTAAATGCAGCCTGCATTTAACCAGTACTGCCACAATATACTTACTTCAACGGTACCTTCTGGGAAGTTGAACCTCTTCTGGACAACAGCCGTTAGTTCTCTGATGCGACGACCCTTCTCTCCCAGCACGTTCTGGGTACGCGTGGCTAGAATGATGATCTCAGTTCGGGTTGGAGTGACTCGGACCTCGACACCACTGTATCCATCCTCAGCCAACTCACGGGTGAAAAACTCGTTAAGTTCGGCCTTGAATACTCCATCAGCAACAAACTGCAAACAAGAAAATTACTGCTCAACATTTTATTTGCAAGAATGTACAGGTACTTTATATACTTTGCAAAGACAAAAGTTCAGAATAGCATTGACCATAACATTGTTTAAGTAGATAAACAAATCATCATCTGTCTATCACACAGTAACAAACTCTTCGTCACTTTTTATTAATTTAAAGCACAAAATGCCTGTGGATTTTACATAGCACAACTTTAATTTAAAACCACCACTAACTTGTTGCACTAACACCCTACACATAATGAGAAAACTTACACTGTGGCAAGTCTGCCCAATTGATATTTGCAATGGTTATCAACTCAGTGAAAATGGATGGGAAAACAAGTCAAGCCAAAATCGGTGGGGTGTCTTTACTCGTGCCATTTATGATTGGGAATTTGTATCTTTCTAGCAGTTGCAACTTCCATTTCATCATGGTTTTTGGAAATTTGATGTTAGGATTTAAAAGGTACTTGCACCTGAGCGCCATAACTGCATGAAAACTGAACGCTGTGTCTCAGATTAAATTACGTCACGCAAGTTAAACATAACACCTGCTTTAAGTTGTGTCGGTTTGATCCAAAGGAAGTAATTTTCTTAACGAAAGCAAGTGATACTCCACGCCGAGCTCCAAAACCTCAGGAGATAATTTAATCTTATAACATCCATCAACTGGACGTAACAAATACGATATTTTACCATCGATCATAATCACAAATAAACGAGGTTAACTATATTTTAATATAATATCAATTATTTGAGTGGAACACGTGTAATACCTTGCGTTTCTTAGAAATTTGCGTCGCCATACTGCCCCACGACCGCTACAAGTTTAGAAAGAAAGATTAACCCCCTCGCATTTTGCGTTTCCTCTGCAGCTGAAATCAACGACTACGAGTATATACATGCCCGATGATAGATATATTGATTTAGCGCCTTCATAAGCCCATTTCTAAGAGCACGTAGAGCGAGCGGTAGGCCTATGACCACAGTATATTTATTATTTACACTGTTGTATGACCATCAAACCCTATACATATTTCGCTATATTTGATATTATTTATAGATATGAAGTTTCAGTTAGCATTCCTAGGCCTATGTCCTATTTATTAATGTTCAATCAATCAATCAATCAATCAATCAATCAATCAATCAATCAATCAATCAATCAATCAATCAATCAATCAATCAATCAATCAATCAATCAATCAATCAATCAATCAATCAATCAATTAATCAATTAATCAATCAATCAATCAATCAATATTCGTTTATTACTAATACAAGCTGACAGAACGCAACTTGAATACAGTTATAAAGGATTAGATGAGTTGTATAAAGATAGTTGATATAAGTAATAAATAGGCCTATATATTTTTTATGTAAAACTCTAGGTATAAAGTAATAGTGTCCACTTTCATAAGGTCATAGGTTCCTATATACGTTATTGCAGGTCTAGGCCTAACATTTCTAATCAATTATTTTATAGGCCAACAAAGAAGTCACCTACTTGACGCTAGTATTAAACCAAAAAAATTGGTTTTAACTTGGCTTGGCTTACAGGCTTATCGGTGAACTTTCTAGGGATCTGAGCAAATTTTCGCTAACAGACAACATGGTCCGCTTTAAAAAAAAATTGACGTTTAACCACAGTAGTTTAACATCGTAGAGACCAGCGCAACTAGTGTACTAATAATTTTGTACTTTCTGTAACGCGCCTTCGTGCAAGATTTAGTATAATTGTTTAGGCGCGTTACAAATATCAGGTTATTATTATTATTATATTATTATTATTATCTTCCTCCAATATGTTGCTGAGTAATTAACTATTGTAATTGTAATTGTAATTGAACATTATAAAGCACCACTCAAATCAGCGGCGCTCTCGACCCGCATCGCTTCCAAAACCTGCAAAAAGAAAGGTTTCAAGCGTCTACGGAACTGAAGAGGAGAGAGGACAAGAAGCTAAGCTGTATAACACGGGTCAAATTCACGTAGCACTTGTATTTTCCCTCAAAACTTATTTCAGACAATATTCCTGTAGCGTAGCGATAAAGAAATCAGACGCTGCCATCCGATGTGGAATAAGTGCAATCAGCTGAGCGAATTCTGAAAGTTTGTATCAAGTTTTGTGAAGCTGTGGTTTTTTAATATAATCTTATGGTGCGAAATTTCAAAAGTTGAACAATAAGTAAGGAGATATGTCGTCATTTCATCAATCCAATGTATTTCTAGACTTTTGCTGTTATTTTATGCTTTATGTGCGAGATAATCCGTCACTACCGACGCACTGGGATTGTACGGGGAGACCCTCTGCAATCGTGACCACTCAATGTATTTGATCTGTTCTTGCACACCCGTTGCGGCAAAGGATTCTCGTCTGAGATTCTCTGTATTTACAATAGCTGGCCAATTTTAAAGATTGCCTCCTAACTAGTTTTCCCGAGTCCCTGCATAAGTTCTGGGCTACTTTCTGCCTTTAAGGGTTCTCACCATTTCGCCGTCGCCTCTGTAAGGCGTTAAATAACGATAATGATCATTTTGGGTAATTAAAAAGGCAAGTGTACTGAAGGAAGTCATCTTTGAAGTGTCATTTAAAGTCTGGCATTGTACTTCTTGACGCAAGTGGACGATTGGCTGCAGTTAAATGCCTCAGAAACTGTGAACTACATTTACAATGGCAGCATTTATATAGCGCCTTCCATCAGACTTTCTAGAGATGATGTTATCCAAGAATAGCTAACTGGGATTGTCTCAGAGCAATTGATAATGGCTAATAATAAACAGCGACTTCAATGCTACTGATATTAAATGGAAAAGGCATCAACCAATCTTCTATATAAATAATTAAACAATGTCTTAAGGTTAGTAAGAGTTGTCAAATGTTTTCTGTTTGTGATTTTGAGCTGCACTTTTAACATTGCTTCAGAAAATCAAATGGAATCTGGCTTAGCCAGGAACAGGTTTAACAGACGACACAGAAATAGACCGGATTCAGCAACTGCAAATGGCATGGGAATTATTTCAATCTCTGACAGTGATGCCAGAGCACAGTTAGTTGCAGAAGCACAGGAAGATGTTGAATCCGAAGAGGGCGATGGAGCAGATCCAAGCAAGCCATACATATTCCAAGACGAAATGAGAGAATCAACGCTGGTTGCTGGATTCCGGAACCTCTACGAAACTCGCCTTTTATTTGATGTTACGCTGACTGTTGGTGAGAAGGCTTTTCCATGTCACAGAGCATTCCTGGCCGCATCCAGCGAATATTTCCGGTGCATGTTCACGACGGATCTGGCAGAACGAGACATGACAAACATTTCGATCAGCGGAGTTGATGCTAAGTCAATGGAATTAGTTCTGAAGTACCTGTACACAGGTCAGGTAGAACTGACGGCCGATGTGGTACAGAGTCTGCTGTCCTGTGCCAATCTCTTCCAGCTGCGAGACCTTAAAGACGGATGTGCCGACTTCATAGAAAGGAAGATCGACTACGAGAATTGCATCGGAATTCACTTTTTTGCTCAAGCACATGGATGTCGTGATCTGGAATTGCAGGCATGGAATGTAATCATTGAGAGTTTTGAAGCCGTGACTGAGAGCCCAGAGTTTCTTGAACTGACTTCAGACAATCTGCTAGAGGTTATTAAGTATGACGATATTCAGGCGTCTGAGGAGGAGGTGTTTGAAGCGGTCGTGCGATGGTTTGACCACAAACCGGAGGAACGCAGTCAACACATCAACCTTATCATGCAGTTTGTTCGATTCTGGCTTCTTGACGAGCATTACATCTTTGATAAAGTCAAAACATGCCCTCTCGTTCAGTCCGAACCACAAATCAGAGCAGTTGTGGATGAGGTCATCCAGTACAAGTTGTTAAAGGACCGCTGGATTGAGACAGATCTTTATGTGGAGCCTCGATATGGCGCTGACTATTGTAGGTAAGATCTCTTCTGTCTGACATTTGAGTAAGCTGAGACTTCTGTATTCTTTGCACTTGCCAGCTGTGTAATTTAAAGAAAATGTTGAAAGCAGAAGGGTATGACTTTTAAAAATCTTTAACAAAACTAAAGGTCTTGTTTCTTGAACAGACTGACATTTTAATAGAAAATGTGCTGCTGGAAAAAAGTGATAGCTTGGATTTATATTTCATGGAAATGTCAAGCTGTACCTTTTTTTGTAAAATTGCTGAATATTAGAATTGGATTAACCTTGAATTTCATATCATTATTTATCATGTTTGTTTGCCGCTGTCATAATGAAATGTTTTATCATGTGGTAATATTTTCATCAAACTATTGTGACTGGCTTGAAGGCTAAACAGTGTTTGGTGAAATGTGCTGGTAAAGCATTTTGGAAGAGTTCCATTTGGACATGGCGAAAATACCAGCTTATAAAGAAGCTAAAACACTACCTGTAAAGTACTCAATAACTACTGTTTTTAAAAGAACAGTGAACTGGCAGCATTACTGTTTTAAAAGTGTACAAAATTCCATTTTCATCACCAATCCATCAACATACATAAATGCATCATTTATTGTTAATGCCATCTGAAATATATTATATAACAGGGTAACCCAGTTTGTCGTAATTGTAATCTCCAAACTTCTGAAGTACCACTTGAATGGTCAAATCAGATGGGGTTATCCAAAGAGTAGTGCAAAGGAGGTTTGAATCTGGTTCCCAGAGGGGCCCGATTAAGAGAGGAGGCAGAGCAGCTGTTAAGGCAGGTATCATTAGGGCGAGAAGAATTAGAAGGCAGAAGATCAGCTGAGTAAGGGTAGGAGTTTATAAAGGTGAGACTTCAGTTTTGAGTGGAAAACCTGGGGGGGGAGGGTGATAGATAGAGGAGCATGAAGAAGATGAGATGGAGGATGGATCATCATTGCAGCAGGACTTTTGTCCCTTTTCCAATGACCTTTTTGGTTGACCTTTTCAGCCCTAGCATCAACGGTTAAGCTTAACTTAATGTTATTAATAATTAGATCTGTTGTTTTTGGAAATTCAATAAAGGACTTTTGAGTTTAAATGAATACCAGTCTGTGAAATTCATGTTGTTTACTGGTTTTAGGGTCATTGTATATACTGCTTACCTGGATGACGAGAAGAAACAGGTGTTGCAGCTTTTCGGCCAAAGAAGCAGTGACATCTTGAGATGCAGCAACAATGTTCTTTGCGACTTACCAAACGACCTTGAAAATCCGGCACTTTTAGTCACAGGTTGTTAGCGAATTTGGTTTGTTTCAGTTGCACATAGTATGGCATTTGTGTAACAAGGAATAATGGTTTTTAAGTGACTAGTAATATCAGCAGAAGTTTCTGTTTGCAGGGATTCTGATTTACACTGGTCTGCTTTGAAGGTCCTGAGGATGTGAAAAACTGATACTTAAATTATATAGCACTCTAGCTCTGAATGTAAATTGATTATTAACCTCACAGGTTTTTGTTAGTCATTGCTTATTGGGTGAAAGTACAGGATGTTGATGACTACCAGTACAGTCGGAACACTACCTTTCACCACATTGAGGAAAAAAGTCTTCAACTTGGTGGCTCAATGGTTGACCACTTGCTTGGGATGTACCCTTGCCTACTTGAGCTTTTTTGCCCCATTTTGGATTTGTCTGGTTGCAGAAATCTTTGTTCCATGGCTCAAGGTTCACTTATTGTTCCTTTTATGCGACTGCAATTTTTCTAGGAGACAACGATCTGTACATAGCTGGTGGTGATACGTTCGGCAATGCTGTTAACCTCTTCTACAAATGGTCTCCGGAAGACGGTGTGTTTGACGATCTTCCACTGATGCCAGTTTCACGAAAGCAGTAAGTACGTTGATAGTTTAAAGGTTAAAAATGTTGTTCTTAGGTATAAATATTTTTATTAATTAGACATATATCATACAAAGTGTGAATTCAATTTAAGCATGGGTAGCTGAAATAAGATGAAGCTTCAACTGTTTGCAAAATGGGATAAGAGAAAGAGGGGGTACTGCAAAGCCAGTGGAATTGGTGTGCTTAGACATAGACAAATGGGCAAAAAGGTATATGGAAGCTGCTGGTGTTTCTTTGGGAGGGTGGTACAAAGGTTAATTAGCACATACTGTAACAGGTTTATGTTCATATGTTCACGTGTGTATTTATGCACGCAGAAATACTTCTGTTATCGTTTCTGGGTGAAGGTATTAATGTTGTCTTTGTTGATATGATTTAGATTCTGTTTGGTTCAGCTCGAGAGGTACATCTATGCAGTCGGTGGCTGTAACACAGATGGCAATCTGTACAGTGTTTCGAGATATCACGAAGATTCGGATGAGTGGGAACACGTTTGTCCAATGCCAAAAGCACTCAGGTCATTTTAGTTTGTTGCTTAAATGTCTTCTGTACACAGATTATTCTCTCTCGTGCAATGAACTATTCTTCTGGAACAATCTGTGATGAAAATTCGGACTGCCTCACTTAAACAGCTGAAGAAATAATACACTTATCGTAAGTCATGCCTTTTTAGATCTGTCAGATAGATCCTCATGTTTCAGCCCCAAAATGTGCTATATAAATCTTCAGGTGTAGACAGCATCATCATTACTGTAATATTGTCACACGTGCTTCAGCTTGTGTTATCAGTAGAATTCTGTTTTGTACTATAGGTTGTACATCACAGTTTATTGTTCTGTATGTCTTAGCATAATAGTTAATGTTGTCAGTGTTGCTCTTTTCAGATGTTTTTGTGCTGTCCCGTTTCGAGGTAAAATGTATGTTTTTGGCGGTGAAAGTGAAAAGTTTAACAAGAAGTCAAAGGTACGAGGCAAACGGGAACTGAATCGAAATGCTATGTGGTGAGTTGAAAACAAAAATTGGCTTGTATCAAAACTCTTATCAGTACTTGCCTAACATGGATAGTCAAAGCTTTTTATTTTATGAACTTCCATTCAGGGACTCAAGCCATTTATGAAAATGGTGCACCTAGTTAATGACACAGGTCACACAAGTACTTCACCTGCATACTTGGAATTAAGCATGTTGGCTTTTGAGTGTCTATGCATTTGTTATGCGAACTTGTGGTTCAGTGATGAATTTTCAAAAAAGCATTTCGTAAGCGTGCAATTTTTGTTCTCGGTCTGTATTTTTTGTTGGCTTTGGATGAAATGGAATATGAAGAGAACTGATATCTTGTGTTGCAGCTATGATCCTAAGGAGGATAAGTGGACCGTACTGGCTGAGATGAACACTGCGAGGGCCTTGGCTGGATGCACGGTCTTCAAGAACAAAATCTACATTGCTGGTGAGGTCTTCTTACAGAATTGAGTTTAATATGACATAGAGAAGACTTTTATACTGTGCAGTTTAATAACAGAGTAATTTCAATGGCACTTTAAGTTTAGAGTCGTGAACTGAAGCTTATGGGAAGTTGAAGTCTTGAGGTGACTTCTGAAAACTGTTAGTGCTACTGTAAAAATGTACAAGGCAACAGTTTATGGTTTTTCTTACAGAAGTTGATATGCATGCAAAAATCATGGTTGAAACAAAAATGGGCAAATCCGTGGATTGCTATAAAATGCAAATTGTTTTTCACAGTATAACATAGAAAAATGTGTTTGCAACATATAATATGCACTTCGAAGTGCCCTTAACCTGGTAAATGAGAAACTATGGACTACATTCTTAACTACTGCCTAGTTCAACATAACTGATTGAAATTTCACGTATGCATGTATGTAAACCTTTTTAGTGTCTTATAATTCTATCAATGGCACTAATGCGCAGAGATTGTGGTTTGTGCTGGACTCTCAATGATTGTTTGATATATATCAGTTTACTGCCATGTCAACATCAACATTAAATCAGTACAGTTTTGCAAGAATCAAATACACAGAGGTTGATGCAGAGGTCAATAGGTCAACCGAATATGGTCCAGCAGACCCATTTGGGGCTCAGCTGGCCTATTCACCCTGCTAGTAAACATTGTAAATAAGCCTTAGTAGCACATCTGCCTCCTCTCTGTGGTTGGTTTTGCAACTGCATTTGGGTCTCCTGTGGACTTGTCAGGACAACCCCTCTGACAAAAGTGCTCATAAATAAGTTAGTGCTGTGCACTTAGTTTTCAAGTGTAGCACTTTAGAAATTTGGAGTTTACGATTACGACTAGTATGTGGCGACTATACAAGTTGATTTAATTTGATATGTGACAGCATTAGTAAAATTACGTGAAATGACTCTTAATTTGGTATGTCAAGACCATGCAAAGCATATTTTTCAGTTGATGAAACCCTCCTTTTACGTCTGCTAACCATGAAAGTCTTACTACTTTCTGGCTGAAGAGTGAAGACCCCAGTGATTTTCTACCTGACAGTTCATGTACATGTAATGTAAATCTCCGAAATTGCTCAGCACCACACAAAAGCTGAACCAGGGAGATCAGCTTATTCACCAGCACTAAACCATTCTCGTGTCTGCTCTTACTGTAAAGGACTTGATTATGTCAAAAGTAGAGATGTCCATTGTGTGAGATTGTTGATATTTTTGGACAGGTGGGTTTGGCACTCTGAGTGATTCGTGGTTGAAAGAAAAGACACCAGAGAACTGCTTGTCTTCTGTTGAGATCTTTGATCCGGAAACCAATTCGTGGACCATGGGACCAGAACTTCCTGTACGACTATGTGCCATGGGAGTTGTCAAGTATTATGGCACCATCTACGTACTTGGTAGGTAGGCCCTACTCATATCTGTATGTTAACCTTTTACTAGTACTTAATTGGTGAGCAGTTCATTTGATAAGCATTATCCACATGCTTGCCATTGATCTGTAATGAAATTGACCATTTTTGTTTATTTTAAATCTCTCATCATTGAACTGGTCCCTATGAGATGCATGGAAGAGATAAAGTTGATTTAGTGGAGCTCTGACTTTCAGTGACAATTCATGGCCTCATTGAAAGATGAATTCTTTCTTGAACCCCAGTTTGGTATGCGTTACATTTCATTGTTGACAATGATATTTTTGTCAGCCTTTGACCCTGTTCACATCTGACTTGATACTGACTTCTACTTCAGGTGGAGAGAACGAAGATGACGTCTCCAACAGCGTCTATTTCCTCAATCATGACGAGAATCGGTGGGACCTTAAGAGCGAGGAGATGATCTCTGGTGTTACAGAAACGACCATCCACTCGTCCTTTGCCACCATAAATCTAGACATGGATTTGGAGTAGACCGCAAGTCAACGTATGCAGTCCCACCGCTAATTTTCTCTCTGAATTGATGACAGCGGACTGGCTTTCAACATGCATCACATTGGGGACGCCCCAAAAACCATATCTAGTAGGTCTTGAGACAGAGATGGGTCCAAATGCAGCATGTGCCTCCGAGTAGTTGTGTGTAAAGGGAGGTGCACAAACTTCAATACTACATTATATTTGTAATTAATGCATATACGCGCAAGTACCAAATGTATTTTCTTGAGTTTGACTAGGTTAATGTAAGAAGGTGGTGACTGAACATTTTCACAGTCTGCATCTTGCTGAATTAAGTTAGAATTGAATCATTTGAGTTAAGTTAGAATTGAATCATTATTTTGATTTGCAACAAAGCCGGCTGAGCTGTTTAATTTAACGTTTCTTGGGTTTTAATAAATTATTGTATGATGGTACGTTTTGCATCTACCAATCTGGTATTAATTTTGCTTTGCTGTTTAATTGGAATTTATCTTCCATTTTACATTTCAGTTCTTTTATTGTCTCATATTATATTCTGCATCTGCCATCTTTTTGCTTTTACTGTGAGATGTCAACATTCCTTGATTCATCAGCCTTTGACAATCTGAAATGATTACTGTGAATTAAGGTTATTGCTAATTAATTAATGAAGAAGACAAGAACAGTCCATTGAAGTGGCCCTGAGGCCAGTAAAAACCGTTAGTGACTTTATTTTCTTAGCATCCGCATAACACATGGTTCCTCACCATCTTCCCACTGACAGTGTACAGTCAGTGTACTCTTTTTAGCCGAGTTGGCTAGGGGGTGCAGATGGAGCAGAAACCTTAAACCAGATTTCTGCCCTGACAGGGATTTGAACCCTGACCCTTCGGTTGACAGTCCAGCACGCTAACAACTACATGTACAGTATTGAGTCATTAGTTAATGACTTGAGGAAAATGCTCATTAGTTAATGCACGAGTTCAAGCGACTAGTTAATTTTTTTCATTGTTTAACGTTACAGACATGGTTGTCATGAGCCCACCTTTTTCAGTTCGTTGTTTCCCTTTTTATGTAGCCCGAGTTCTTGTTGAGTTTCATATGGAAATATTTTTCCACAAAATATTATTTCAGAGGTGGTAATATGTTATATTTTGGAAACATTGAGAAAATGTTACCTTTCTTGGTTCACCAGGTAAGGCATCCAACTGTGGCCATTGTATGGTGCCCATGCTATTCTGTACTTTATTTCCAGTTATAAAAGATCATGATCTAGACAAACCTTAGGCCTGATTGTTATCACTACTTAACAAAAGCTCTCGTATTAAACTTGAGATTTGCAAGGGCATGTTTCACCAACTAGTGATGGTGCAAGTTCATTTGCAATTGCCTGATACCTGTATGGTTGCTCTATGGAGCTATTCAACAAGTTAGTCTTTACATTTACTTTCTTTTCCATCAAAGACAGGACACTCGATTAACGTATGAATATATATGTATGATCACTTGTCCAACCACCATTGCCCCAAAGCTTGGCTCTTCCCTGTCCAACCTAATTGCCTACAATTGCCCATCAATTGTAGGCCATCATCCCATAAAGATTTTAATTTTCTGTGTTTTCCTTTGGCTAATCTTGTCATGCTTTGTGGTTTATTTTTGTCCTTATTTGCTATTCATAGACGTCTGAACAAGAAGTTCGAAGAAACAGCAATAGCAATAACTGCAATGTCTGTTTGCAGTCTATCTCTCTTGTTACATGTCCGTTTTCCACGTATTTGTATTTTCACATATTAGTTGTATAAAAGAGCAAAATCACAACTGAATTGTTTATTCATATTTTAGTATGTTCCATGTAATACAATAAAATCACAACTGGATTATGTGTTAAAATTTTAGTATGAACCATGTAATACAGTACACACGCAACTGGATTAAACTTTTAGCCTGTTCCATGTAATACAAAAAAATCACAACTGGATTGTGTATTCAAAGTTCAGTGTGGGACAATAGCTGTTGCATGCAATGGCATAATCACAACATTGTGCATAGTTCGCAAACTGGCATAAAAATTACAGAGACAAGAACATGAAAATTTTGCTTCTAAAATGGTGTTCGGCAGGGTCTTTCAGTAGAACAATCAGAGTTCCAAGCCTTTGCTACGGAGGAAGGCTTCAGGCTGAGCATCACGGCCCAGAAATTTTCGAATCAGCTCATCTGCATCCTGAAATACAAAGAAAAACAGCTTTCAGCATCACTCAGTTTTTCTACAAAGTACAAACAAATCACCGGGTTGTCTGTTTAGAGATAAAGTAAAATTATTATGTCCATCACATACTGTTGCACACAGTACTTTAAGTAAGAGCAAGACTGCTAACTCAGCTGTTCACCCAGCTGTTTAGAAGTTCTGTTGTGACTGCGATAACCGTCTCATATTTTTATTGTACTCCCCATGCTGAATTGTGGTATCATTTACTCCCTGTACTTGAGCCTCACTTTACCTCAATACTGCACCCGTGAAGAGATAGGTACAGGGATTTAATGATCGATTACAATACTGTCATAAGTAATTTAAGTGTTCATTGGATGTTATAGCTTTTCTTCAATTGCAATGTTTGGTCAACTACTTCACAGTAATTCTAATAAATCCCAAGACAACACTTACCACTGAACCTCCAGGTTTGAGAATGCATGATCTGTAATCCATTCCCACTTTGGCATTCATAATGCCTTCCACTTTGAATCTTGAGTGAAACATGTCAGCACTGAACACTTCACTCCACTAACGAACACAGACAAAGTACTTTACTAACTCCCAACTGTTGTTATTCAGTGCTATTATAGGATTATGTAATTAATGCACCATAATCGAATTTGCAACAGTATGATACTCAATCATACAGCCAACTTACTGAAATTATAGTTACTAATAATAATATAATTATAACAACATTTATATGTCACTGAAGTTTCTTCATAATGGCAGAGAACGGAGAAGTGTTCAGATAATATGACAATTACTAATGCTAAACAAAGAGATGCACAAAACGGAGAAACATTCCGACGTTATGATGATTGCTAAAGCAAACAATATAGTAAGTAAGTTAGTATATTTTTTATTAAGAAGCTTTATTAGGAAGATTGCTAAATGACCAAGAATCGAGTTAACACTTTATCGTTTTTAAAGCGTTGAGTCCTAACACAGAAAGCTGACAAAAGAACGAATTCACTATCAGATCAGATGCATCAGCGTAACTCACCAGATATCCGTAGTACTGTGCATCATAACCGCCAGCCAGGTGGCCAAAAGATGCCGACATGTTAGTATTGTCAGTAGATGGAATGCCTAGAATCTTCTGTGACAACTCGTTAAACAATTCAGCAGTATTTGCCTTCAGAACACACAAACAAACTTTTCTTCAATATTTTCAATCAGAACTAACAAAATGCATCAGATTCAACCAAACATCTACAGTGCTTGAGCATTATGCCACAATCTACACTGATGCCTTCAGTATGCTAATCTAATCTAACATCTTCTGTGTTGCAAGAATCAAAGACATAGATTGTGATTTGCATGGAGGGAGGGAGGAAACTTCCCACTTGCCGTTTCACACCATTAGCACACTGGTACACAGTGTTTTCTATTCACATTGCTCCCAGCATCCATTGCTTTCAGTTACAAATCGTCCACAAGTCATCAACCAACAGCACACTATAGCCTTCATTCATTTTGTTGGCTTTGTTCAATAAAATATTTATGCCAGTCATCAAAATTATGCCGAAATAAAAATAACCATACACAGCCCCTTTGCCAGAAATAAAGTAGGGCATCCAAAAGCATTCGAAGTTGTGACCGCCCGATGCCGTGAGCATACGAAGTCGTGACCGCCCGAAGCCACGACCGTACGAGTCCGACTGCAATGCCCCTACTCTGAATGACCAATGGGTTTTAATCACATTTGTAACAGTTTTGTTTTACATACAATGATACAAACAACAATCTGTTAACTTCAGAAGGAGTGAGAAATGGATTATATCACATTTAAGACAAATTATATTTTCAATAATTTATGCCCATCCAAAATAATTTTCACCCATCCTTTGGACATGTGGAAGGGTGGCTGGCCAAGGGCCTTATCATGCATAATAATAAGAATAAATATAACCACTTCTTCAGTCAAACGACTAAAGTTACCTTAGGAGAGGTATGAATCGTTTGATCAAATGTTGCGAGCAGTATCTGCCGCAGGTTGAAGACGCCAGCATTGGCCTTGCGCGAGTTTAAGAGGGGAATAAGCAGGTCGTCAGGTATGGCACTTCCATCTTTGTAGTGACCGGACATGCGAGTGAGCGACTCACGCTCCCAACACCAGTTCTCTAACATCTGAGATGGTGCCTCAACAAAATCCCTCTCAACGGCCGTTCCACTTAAGTCGCACAAAGAATCAACATAAAACATGAATAAGGTAATGTAAGTCAAAACACAAGGTAAGGTAATGCAGCAAGGTATGGTAAAGCAGTATGGTGACGTAAATTGAAACAGGTAAGGTAAAGGTAAGGCACAAAAAGTCCATTTATTCTATGCCCTCAACAGCAATCCTAGTTTAGCATTCAGCAACTCATTGCACACACTGTCAGTAAAAATCAGTTAGAACATCACATATGATAGGCAATAATCTAAAAGTAACATAAATCGCATAAATTTACAAGTGCTGCCTACCGACGTTAAAAAGTGCACAGATGACATTTTAACAGAATATCATTGGTGCTAACCAACTGCACATGAAAAACTTGCTCAAGGTTCCTTTAATACAGTAATTGCTTTGAGGTAGGCTTGAACCCAAACTCTCATAGTTTACAAACTGTTCACTTTAACCAATCAGCTTGCATGTTTCAGAGTTAATTCAGCAGTACAGTATATTGAACTTCAGTATTCTGATTATATCAATTAACAGTTGATGGCCCGGCACCAACAAATGCAAAAGTAAGCTTGAATATTTTGAAGTTTCACTTAGTGCCAAGACATTTTTCAGTCCTTACTGAAGTATTTATTGGCTAGCAGATGTTACATGGCCATTCTGCGATTTATTACTCTTGCACTAGCTAGTTTTAGCTGACCAAGCTACAACAGATGCTTTGTTTGCTACCAGGCAGGAGACAAGGAATAATGCATAATTGCATATGTACATCTTGGTAACTGGGAAGGTGAGTTGAGGCTACATGTAGGCCTACTCTTAATTTCACTTGCACATCTTTGTTTCATTTTAATGAACTAAATTCTAGAGCCTCTGAATGGCAAGAGTTCAGTGGCTGCACTTTACAGACTGACCTTGCTCAAGCACATGCATTTAGTCTTCAGTGAAACACAAGAGCGCATTTTTACCAATGGCTCCAGAATAAAGAAAGGATCCATGCGCTGATGACAAAACTTCAGGCCTTGGAATTTTTAGAGAATTCAGAAACTGAAATACATGCAGCATTCTACAGAGCTATGATTGAACAAAATAAGAATTTTTAGCAATGACCTAATGTGAACTCTATACCTGAACAGCGCAAATTCTGACTCTGCACAGATCTGATGCATTACGTGGCCAAACTCATGGAAATATGTCTCCACCTGTCAATTACAGACATATATTAATATATCTCCACCTGTCAATCACAAACTCATGGAAATATGTCTCCACCTGTCAATTACAGACATATATTAATATATCTCCACCTGTCAATCACAAACATGTGGAAATATGTCTCCACCTGTCAATTACAGACATATATTAATATATCTCCACCTGTCAATCACAAACATGTGGAAATATGTCTCCACCTGTCAATTACAGACATATATTAATATATCTCCACCTGTCAATCACAAACTCATGGAAATATGTCTCCACCTGTCAATTACAGACATATATTAATATATCTCCACCTGTCAATCACAAACTCATGGAAATATGTCTCCACCTGTCAATTACAGACATATATTAATATATCTCCACCTGTCAATCACAAACTCATGGAAATATGTCTCCACCTGTCAATTACAGACATATATTAATATATCTCCACCTGTCAATCACAAACTCATGGAAATATGTCTCCACCTGTCAATTACAGACATATATTAATATATCTCCACCTGTCAATCACAAACATGTGGAAATATGTCTCCACCTGTCAATTACAGACATATATTAATATATCTCCACCTGTCAATCACAAACATGTGGAAATATGTCTCCACCTGTCAATTACAGACATATATTAATATATCTCCACCTGTCAATCACAAACTCATGGAAATATGTCTCCACCTGTCAATTACAGACATATATTAATATATCTCCACCTGTCAATCACAAACTCATGGAAATATGTCTCCACCTGTCAATTACAGACATATATTAATATATCTCCACCTGTCAATCACAAACTCATGGAAATATGTCTCCACCTGTCAATTACAGACATATATTAATATATCTCCACCTGTCAATCACAAACATGTGGAAATATGTCTCCACCTGTCAATCACAAACTCATGGAAATATGTCTCCACCTGTCAATTACAGACAAATATTAATATATCTCCACCTGTCAATCACAAACATGTGGAAATATGTCTCCACCTGTCAATCACAAACACGTGGAAATATGTCCCCACCTGTCAGTTACAAACAATCAACATGCACCACAGTAATTGTAATGGCAAAAAGAGCATTGCTTCAAGCAAAACTCGTCAGAGGCACTCCATTGATGTGCTGCTCATCATTTCAGTGCTAATAATTAAACACATGTCACACCCTGGGATCAGTAGGTTGAACTTAGTAAGTCATCCTGAAAAACACGAGCAGACCCTTCAGCTATCTCTGTGTGGCATCCATTGCTATGACGTGTTAGCGACTTGACTTCCTTAGCCTCAACACATAAGGGCAGGTGGCCAGTCCTCTCCCTTGCCATATGATCTTCCCACTCACCTATATGGTCAGTGCATTCATCACAGCCGAGTTGTCTCTAAACACATTCTGCCCTGACAGGGCTTTGAACCACGACCTTACAAGTGACAGTCCAGCACACTAACCAGTACACTATCACCCAACCCCCAGTAACAAATTATGATACATGAGTAAATGAGAGTAAGTGAGTGAGAAATTAAGACACAGAGAACCTCTTTATAATAACAACTTTGGAGAATCATATCATTGTACCATGTTATAACAAGGTTGTGTTATAATGAATAACAATGAACAGAAAGTGGCAGAGACATTAAGGAGAAGCAATAGAAATGAAGCAAGAGCAAAAAGCACAATGATTGAGGGAAGTAAAGAAAAGAAGACAGACTAGCACCACTTCCTATCCAGTTGCATATTCCAGCATCACTTTCTATCAAGATGCATATTAGAGAGCAAATACCTCATCATGTGTCAGCAGAGATGGCTGATCGCTGGTGGGCTTCGTGAAGTTGGCAACCATAGCAGCCACTGCAACCTGACGCACTCCATCACTGATCACACATCCCGGCTAAACAGCAAACATAGCATCACTGACCCACAGCAAACCACTCAAGAAACATTCTCAGTTTTTCTAATGTCATATCTTTTTACAGCTGTTAACCAAGTTTCAGCACCTATGTTCAGATACATACAGATATGCATATAATCCAATTTCTATGGACATTAGGTTTTAACAAGCCCACGAACAAATTCATATCACGAGACTTTTGAAAATAAATCCAGATGAGCAAAGTATCGTAAGGATGGCAGGAATGTCCGTCAGCAATAAGATGTCTTTAAACAGTGAAATATGGAAAAGCTCAAAATGAATAGATGAATAACTGAAAGAAAATTTTGACAGATATTTGCTCCAAATAAACAATTCTTGAGTCATATTTAAGTGATTTTCTAGAAATCATTATCATTCTGTAAATTATTGTATGCTGACACACAATCACAACAGTGCAGCATCATTAAATTGTGTTTTATAGAACTGTACCAAATAAAATGTCTTCTTTACATAACATTGTGTATTTTACACATATATTAATCAGATGCAAGAAAAGAAATGGAGCTTCTAAAAACAGGTATAACAAGGTGACTAACAAAACAAATGGCTCACCTGTAGACCAAAGCATGCCGCATGTCCATACTTTCCTTCACGAGGAAACAAGTCCAAATAGAAGTAGCCAATCAGTGATTTAGTTGTCTTGTCCTTGACACTGTACTAAAATAAAAGAGGAAACCAAACATAAATAACAACCAACATGTATGTTATTGTTCTTAGTGACGTGATGAATCACAAGAGAAGACACCACAATGACTAACGTTTCTAACACAGATTTTTTAAACTCCACCACTGCCTGTTAGTTAGTGGCTGACCCAAGCCTGGATACAGGATGAGGACAACACTAATCATCGTCGTTATGACCTAGCATTATTAAACAGCAACTAACCAACCAAAGTTTTTACCACACTGACTAGAGTTTCTATCAAACTGACTAATGTCTCTACCACACCGATGGTTCTACCACATTGACTAATGTTCTTCCTAGAAATATGCCAAGGAAGACATGCAAAGGTTGGGAGATCGAAGAAAAGAGAGGTAACTGTTGACGTTGAAAGACCTTTGGGCAAATATGTCAACCGCAATGCAGAACCCAGACAGCCTAAGGTTTACCAGTACACAGCTCAGGAGCGCCTCTGGTAAGTTCCTCTTTACGATATAAATCTGTGATTAAAATTAAATATTTGGAAAAAAAACAATAGGAGTTTTCTGCAATTGGTGCTATATAAATTGCAACTGCAATCACAATTCAAGAGAAGTCAGAATTCCAACTCCTTATGCAGAGACATAAGAACTCCCTTTTGATACGTTCTACACTAGACTGAAAACAGTTCTATTTGGCCGTGCTGGAGTTGGGAGCACTTCTGAGTAGCCCCCTTGAAGAGGTGCTACATAAATACTCAAATGAATGAATGAATAAGATAACCATGCTACTAAAAACGCCAGCCTGTAATAAGAGCAATGTCAGAATGATCCTATTCTTATTTCTGAGTCCATTAATGGGCAACTGTTGAACGATTGCTCCAGAATATAAGATAAGTTACTTACTAGTGTTACATCTGGATGCCAAACTTCAGCCCCTTCCACCAAATCATAATCCAAACTCAGAAGCTCCTAAATGAAAAACAATATTATGCACTTTGACCTGAACGCAAGCAAAAACATACACACATAGCATCAGCTACTTGCAAACTGACAAATTTTTACATTACAGAATGACAACATGTTTTAAAATCAAACGCATTACTTCTGGAAGGTTAAATCATTTAACAAATGTTTTCCAGAACTTTGTAAATTATGTCTCCCATGATAAGCAACTCCAACATCTCAATCAGCTGCCAGACAACAATTACAGAAATCCGAGGTTTAAACACTATATCACATTTTCCAATCTGTTACTTTTTCAAAAGCTATCATGAAAAAAGCCATTACAATATTGAACAGATTGGAAAAAACACCACAAGACTGTCTACATACCAAGAAGCTACTGCAATACCTGATAAATTTCAAGCAAGCCTTTGGTGACCACAGAGAGTGGGAAGTATTCCTTCAGCTTATTCTGATCAACAACGTATTTCCTTTCTTCGACACGTGTCATGTAATAACGCATGTCCCACATGTTGATCTTGTTATCAAATGCATATCCGTACTTTTCACACTGGAAAACAAAGTTTAAAATCAAGCCACTTCAGCAACCAGTTATTTCTACTGAATTTCATTTATTTGATGGCAAAGTTCAAAGAAAGCATGACAAGACCAAAGAAACTCTTCTGTGAAGCATTTAGGCTGAAAAAATTATAATACCAAGCGCATTGAGAATAAATTGCTCAGTCGCTTGTGTAAATCTGTGGCCACTACAGATATCAAGTACTGTGGACTTCATTTTCTTACCACCTACACATTACTTGCACAGGTAAATTTTGTCCTTCACTCACAATTCATACTTCCAGGCCTAAAACAACACCAACCTACAATGGAGCCCAAATATGCGAAGGCAAGTGCTCATTGGCAAAATAAGTTCATGCCTGAAAACGAAAATCAAACTGTCACATTTTCACACTGTGCTACTTAAGGCTATGCCTCGACTACAAAAGTTTGGTGTGGATAAAAGTAACAACTACTTTTAATGACTGTCCTCCACACTAAGACAAGTAAAACAAACTGAACTCACATCTTCCCGTTTGTAATCGAGAAACAAACGCATTTCCTCCTCCTTCAGAGGCACCAACTTTGTTCGTAGATCCGAAAGGAAAGAAGCAACTCGTTCTGGATCCTTAGCCATTCGCATGTCAAGAACGAATGCAGAGTGAGTTGGAAAGGACAAAAGGTCAGCTTTCTATCACATAACAAATCAAACATCATATCATTATGGAATCTTATTTCACTTGTTAGAAAAAAACTATAATTGAGGAAATGAATTATCCTGAGCTTTTCCTCACGGAGCAGTATAATAAACTCTGTTGCATATTGCAAGCACAGGAGCTATACATCGTGAAGAGGATCCAAACAAAATATGTCTAAATGTCTCAATGATGAAAATGTGAGGAGATTTGACAAATTGTTTCTAACTGACCAGGAATGAGAAAGACAGAAAGGAAACCCTACTTCCACTAGAAGTAAGCTGTAATGAGGAAATAATTCCATTAACCAAAGAAGTGCATTATGCATGCTATTTTTTAAATATAAACATACAAAACATAATGGGAAAAAATGCAAACAAGAGTATTTCTTGTAGAAAAATATCAAAAATTTCCAAAAAGTGAAAGTAAAGCCACCTGAATCAACAACAACATGCCAAAAAGTCAGATTTGTACAACAGTTGATCAAAATCATTTCCCATATTTTCTGGTATATAACTCGCTCCTTTGTATAGGACACAGTGATGCAAAGCGGCGAAATTTTTTTTAAATCAATACATAGGAGGCCGATATGGTGCACCCCATACACATAGGGTTTGTAGAGAAATGATTCACATTTTGGTGTGCGTTACAAATCTAATTAATAATAATTATGAAAATAATAAAGTAGACACACCTTTTGACGCAATGATACCAACTGTTCCAAGATGGCTGTATTCTCTTTCATACATCTTTATACAAAGAAACATTTCACACTCAAAGATCTGTCACTTTTAAAACAAACTAATGAAATGGTTAAATCTATCCACACATACTGCCAATATAGTGCCTGTGTGTCTAAATATACACATACCCAGTATATTTATTTCAATAAGCTTTATCTACACATACATAAGGGAAGTATATGTGAATCTTTTAGCATTCATTTCTTACAGAAAACTAAACTGCCTCAGATTTGAACTTATATCACATGTAAGCTAAGCCAGCAGTACAAATGTAATCATCGAGTTACATAGTGCTACTTCAAGAGAAACCATAGTTAGCTGCCATCGAGAGCATCATCAAGGCGCTATATAAATGCTTGAATACATGCAAATACATGTATACATATGAACAGTGGTTAAAATCCAGAGGTGGCGGATCTCTTCAAATCTAAAGCCTATCTGGTGAATCTCTAAGGATACTTGCCATCTGCTCCTTGAACAAGCATGAAAATATGTAACAAACAATTCATATCCTCAATTATTATAATCAGAGCACAGGATCTTATCTTTTAGGTGGCAGATCTTATAGATCCGGTGGCTGGTCTCAAATCAGAGGTAACAGATGTAGATCCGGCTGAATTTAACTACTGTATATAAATAATATAATGTTACACGACTGTTGTTAAAAACTTCTGACAAAATTCATAAATGACTAATGAAGCAAACCTTGAATTGAAAGCCGTTTCCAGCTTCATTCTCACAGCTGGGTCTCTCACAAACTTCATGCATGGAAAATAGTGTGGATATTTCAGTGACACTTTGTGTCGCCCATCTTCAGTCTAAAATGTTAATTCAACCCAGTGTAACTTGAATGCTTTCATCGCTTTGTACAGTAGTTCAAAGGCTAAATTATAAGCACCAGAAAACATTATGAACTACACGCACACTATAACCAATTATAAGATTCTTTTTTCCTTTTTAAATCACTTCTTTCACTCATTCATTTATTTTTAGTTCCCAGAGACAGCATCCTACGAAGCAGCATATGCTTCTTTAATAAGACACAGCAGACCAGACCTTAGTAGAATTTCCGCCAAGACAACATAAAATCCATTTGATGAATGATCAACAGAATATCAGTCCAACCAGACTTCAAGGATTTCAAAATACTTCACCACTATACAGCCATGTCAAACAGCACCTCTATTACCATAATCAAGATGCACAAGTACTAGAAAATTGCAGTTAATACAAAAAAACTTTTACAATGAAGTCAGTCAGAGCTGAACTTACCTTATCCAGTCCATTCAAAATATCCACTGGAAGTCCATCTGCAAACATTACAATATGTGCCAATGTATAAATTCTAACTTCACGTGAAACTGCATGTGCTTCAGGGCCGTATGCAGAAAAAATTTGTTTTTTTTGTTGCAAATATCTCCTTACTTGATATACTAATTATGCAAAAACTAAATTCTTCATTCCTTGATATTTAGAGGACTTTTTCCTTTTCTGGTTTTTTCAGGACCCTTTTTCTTCTACAGTCACAACTTTACTAGCCAAACAAAAGGTGATTACCTTACTATTTCAAACACAAATCTTCACTACACAATAAAATGGCACTGATCATTATGTCTTTTGTTTCAACAGTAAGTTCTACAACTGCTGCCAAGTGCTACTAACAATAAATCTTGATTAGCAAAGGCAAATTTGCTGGGCTTACCGAGTTCTTGAGATGTAAACTCAAGAACTGTGTTCTCCTCATTCAGGTTCTTACTGAAGTCAATGCTAAGGTCGCTCATCAGCTTCTTGATTTCCTTTACCTCATTCTGAACCTCCTTTGACAAATGCAACCCTAAACACAATAACGTAACAAAACTGAAAGTTTGGCTATTTAAGAAATTACAAAGATACATGAAGTGATAATCACTCTTCTCTGATGCTGCTTGAGTGCGTTGCATCTGCAGATGAGCATCAATACCCATACACTCATCTCTTCAGTAATTTGTAAGGGATATTCAGTAGTTCTGCTGCAAGGGCACTCATGTAGAAGCTATTGTCTGTTTTGTCCATGCATCACTGACTTCAACCAATACAATACGATACAACTGTATTTTGATATTGCCCTCTTTAAAAAAATCAGAAGTGCACACAACCACACGACAGAAAACTGATGGCTCTGGGTCGCTACTCAGTGGCTTGAGGCAGATTCGAACCCGTCGCGACCCTCCGGTTGCAAGGCACAGAACATAGCGCTACATCAAACATTGGTGCAAAGTTACTTCAGGCACCCAGATAAAAACTGTTACAATAAAAGGAGTGTTCTTCAGTGCACACAACCACACGACAGAAAACTGATGGCGCTGGGTCGCTACTCAGTGGCTTGAGGTGGATTCGAACCCGTCGCGACCCTCCGGTTGCAAGGCACAGAACATAGCGCTACATCAAACATTGGTGCAAAGTTACTTCAGGCACCCAGATAAAAACTGTTACAATAAAAGGAGTGTTCTTCATAAACTCGTTAAATTAGTGTTAAACCAAAGAGAAAAATAAGTTGTATGAAATGCGAAAGGCGAGAAGGTACAGTCACTCATTTCCTTTACAAACTCCCAAGAAGAAAGATCTGCTATACACAAAGAAAATCTTAGTGAAACTGAAAGCCTTGCATTTTTAAATCTTCTCATTTAGTGATTTTGTAGTTTTTAAACTCTTCTGATTTTGTACAGCAATTCTTACCATTTCGTCTTCCCAATTTGATCAGTCGCTCAAGGTATCGTTTTGCCTCTGGTTTCAGAATCTCACCAAACTTCTTCTCAGCAGTCAAAAGGTTTTTAAACACATCTTCTCTCATGCTGTAAACAGAAGCAGCATCTTTGCTTCTACAATCTGATGGTATGTATGAGCATATGTATGTATATGTATGCATGCATGTATAATTGTATACCCATACAGGCATACATACATATGTATGCATGTAAGTATGTATGTACATATGTATGTATTGGTATTTACATATGTAGACACTTATTATATAGTGTCTTGTAAATACTTCGCAGAGATGTAGAAGATGCTTAGAACATGCAAAGACACTTACCCTATGCTAGATGCAGTTCAATGCTAGATGAAATTCAAGTCATTACAAACAATGAGCTAATCTCTAACCAAACAGTGCTCCAGTAAACTAGAAAAGTTGCAGCCGGTGTCCCTCTTGTCTTAAATTACCAGTAAGGTATGGAGGCAAACAAATAATGGCCCATTAAACGAGGCACTAGGTACACAGCACTGACAATGACATGAGCTTGCCCAACCAAGTACCTCTGTCAGAGGTGTAGTCCTCATCAAAATCGTGTTTTCCAATAGAAGTGTAATCCAAATTCATTTCAGCCACATTTACAACAACACAGAGTTCTCATCTCAATGTATCAATTGATACATAACATAACCATGCATGCAATTGACCAAAAAGTTGTATCAGTATTGGATCATTGTACTTTATCGCATTGTCTGAGAAATCTTCCATCTTGAAATTCCTCTATAGCAGAAAATCGGTTAACATGCCATACGTGTATAAAAAATAAATTCACGCCACAGCAGAAATTACTGTTTGGAGAAATTTCACACTGATGTCCTACAATTCACGACTGCACCACTCACCTAATTTCCACATCAAATTCAGAGAGTTTCTTATCAGCAGCCACACTGGCCTCCCTGAGTTCCTTACATGAAGACACATGCTGTGCAAAATCCAAGAGATTACGAGATGTTTGGTAGGATGCAGTGTCTTCAGCCAAAGCCTAAAATGAAACGCATTATTACAGTCGGAGTCACTAGCACACAAGTTACACTCTTTTTAAATTGAAACCTGACTTGCGCTAAAATGTAAAACATCACCCACGTACCGAACTAGTCGCGAACATGTTTTTCGGTTTTCGCTTTCCACCAATCTTTCCCAATGAAGCTGGCCCTACTTTGAAGTTTTACCAAGTCATGGCAATTGTACCAACTAAAATAAAATAATTATACCTTGATGGTATTATCGTAGTTGACTTCGTTTGGGGAAAGGGCGCCGATGGTGTCGTAAACGGACTTCGACTTGACCATAAGGTTGTCGGCCTCTACAGGAATCTCGTTGGGCGTAAGATTCCATCGCATGCGGTTCCCTGGACAAGACATTTTAGATGACAGAGCTAACAGCAAATTACTTCTGCAAACTGTTTTTGAGAATGAGGTGGAAAAATAACGCAGCGACGATTCAGTGGAAACTCGCAAAGATAAACAAACTGCACTACGTTCGTAAACTTTGAAGCAAATCCGTGCTCCGACACGCAACTGCCCCCTCCACAGAAACATCGCTTGGGGTTCAATGGTAATCCATTTATATAGCGCGACCATATTACAGACAGCATCACCAAAACCATAATAGCTTTTAGAACCTGCAATGGTTAGTTTAGTGCGAGCTGTCAAGCCTGAAATAGTTATTTGTGGAAATTATCAGATTTCAAGTGCCCGTCAGGGCCCCGTGGTAACTTTGGTCCGGGTCCCAAGACCGTTCTGATTATAATGCCTTTCAGGTACCTCTCAAATTGCTGCGCTCGCAGACCTAAGTAGTACAAGAATGTGACCCGTTATGGTGCATATGAACATGGTGGCCTTTTGTTATATTGCAGGTAATACAAAAACTGTAGAAAATGTACCTTCCGCGCGCAAAAGCTACGGAGTGCTTCCGGCCATCCGCTGGGCTGCGGGTCCAGAATGAGGCGTCAGAAACGTAGATGTGTAACATGTGTTGACAGAAGTTGTTCAAGCTCTTGCTTACTTTAGAGTGTCGTACATTGCACTTTTTATCGGCTCACGTATGGTTAGATATGACTATTAAAAGAATTTCCACGGTTATTGCATAGTGGCAGATAGCGGCCTCTGGATCATGATCTTGATCGTGCACATGCGCTGTGGCGGCATATTTCAATTGCGTCATAGAGTGTCGAATCAAAATTTAATATGTGGTGCTTCCGGTGTTTTAGGATAAAATGAAACATGTAAGTCTAGGGGAGATGTACGAAATAAATACATACATTCATTCCGTCATAGTGTTTCTGTAATTTCTGTTGAGGGGATTCTATGTTTTATATTGATTTACAATAATTTCGGGATGGGGTTTGTGTGAATCAGCTGAAGGTTGCACTGTGAAATTTTCCACTGCGATACATTCGTACCCTCTGACGAAGATCCTATTATGCAACGACAGCTCGCGGGCGCATTCGTGCCCGCTGCGAGTGCGTACCAAGTATACTCCCCCTCCGAGTGGCTTTAAGTATAGGCCATGTGATGCTCAGGCAATGTTATGTAAATCGCCAGATTACAAGGATAATGAGAGTCTTAGCCTTTTTGGAAATTCACATCTGGAACACCTTTTGCTCACATCAGGCCGGGATGAAATATTAAAGAAAAAGTTGGGAATTTAAAGGGATGTTCTAGAGGTATGGTGTGGAGCTAACAGAAGGAAATAAAGTGCCAAGGTGCTCATTTGTCTATGCCCCCTAGCAGATCCGAGAGTCTGGTTCAGCCATGTCTTGAGATTTTAAATGAAAAATTCAATCATCTAACGCCAAAAAGACTTCTGACAATTCAGTCATCCTCCATCTGACTCCTAAAAGACTTCTGACAGTTTAGTCATCCTCTATCTGACATTGTCCTTGGATTTTCTACTCCACTTACCTGCTTTGTCCTGGAACATTTAATTCAAAAGATGAAGTTGAATTCTGTAAATTACTTTCTTAAGATTAATGTGTGTGTCATTGGCAAATGGCAATTTCCCTTACATTTTGACCTAACTAATCCTACGTTGCAGACAGGGGCGTCTACACCATAGAAACCTTGGTGCAAATGCTCCATCCAAGAAATAGGGGGGAGATTATTATGTCAGTGTGTGTGCCACCATTTTAGGGGGGGGAGGAACGGGTAGGGGAGAAGAGGGGGAAAAGGGACGTTGCTCCAATGACTTAAGGGGGATAGACGCCCCTGACTGTAGATGTGTCTAATATTTATTGGTGTTAACTTTTGTCAATGCAGAGAATTTGTTGAACATGAATGAGATCGAGCTTCTGATTCCGGGTGAGTTTCGTCTCCATCTACGTCTTCCTTTCAACATGATGGAGCTTCTGGAAAACCTGGAGCATGACAATCCAGTGCTAATCAATGCCTTCGATGACCAGGGTCTGTGTTCTCTAACAATACAGTGTATTTGAATGTTTTTTCCCCTGTGAAATAAATTTTTTCCTCCTCTGAAATTTCTGTGGCACATTATGTTTCACCCCCAGTTTAGGTTTGGGGCATCTTGATGTAATAGATGTAACATGGTGTAACAGCTATGAATAGATGAATTTACTTAACAAACAACCAGTACATATATGGGAACTTGTGCTATATTCTGTATCAGGGCTGTTTCAAGGAATGCTCATATTATCCAGGTTCCTTTGTTGACTAGTGAGTTTTTGCACAAAAAATTTAAGATATTTCTGCTAGTAGAGCATCGAAATATGTATTGGTGTTTGTAGATAGGAACCTGGTGATCGAATGCATTCGGGTTGAGGACCTGATTACAATGAGAGTAGTCAATGGTAAGTTCTTATTCCCTTTTAACCAACATATAATTATCAATGGCATTGTTTTCCTTATATTCTTCTTCTTCTTTCCCTTCAGGCTCGAATTAATCCCTCTTTGGAGAGGGGTCAGCCACTCGGATCCTTCTCTTCCACTTGTTTCTTTCTTGAGCATCTTCTTTCTTCAGTTTTAGGAGTTTTAGGTCTTGTTGTATCGTGTCTTCCCATCTCTTCCTCTGTCGTCCCCGACTGCGGCGTCCATATACCTCTGCATTCATGATTCTTTTCACACAGCTATCATCCTCTTTTCTCATTACATGTCCATACCACCTCAGCCTGGTCTCTCTTACTTTGTCATTTATACATGCCACCCCGAGCTTCTTTCTGATGTCCACATTTCTTTTCCTGTCCTTCAGTGAGATCCCAAGTATCCATCGTAGCATTCTCATCTCTGTTCTCTCCAGTAACCCTTCATCCCTTTTTGTCAGCGCCCAGGCCTCTGCTCCATATAGCATCACCGTTCAATTGTTTTCCTTATATTGGTGCCATTCTTTTGTACTCTTTTAATTGTTTTAATGCCTGCATACATACTGATACATTATATGTACATACATATATACACACACTGGAACTTCTATATGGCACTTCATTCGAGAGCTATGTCAAGTGTTGCCTCATGTGGAGGTTGTGCTATAACCTTCATTTGGTGTTATGTCAGAATTCATGGGCTTTTAGGGAACAAAAATCTTCCAGAATCTTTCTGCCCTGGTAGGAGTTTTAACCCACAAGCTCTGAGATGACATCCAAGGATTCTTGCCACTACACTTTGGTGCACATATATATAAATTTCACAAACCTTGCAGAAATGGAGCTATAAATACACATCAGAAGCGAGGTCAAAGGGTCAGTCACAGTCCCATCCCCTGGGCAATCCAAGAACAGGGCTCCCATTTAGCGCTTCAACTTGAGATGTTGCTCATGTACCGACCACTGAAGGATGGAGGGATGAGCACCAATTCCGTGATTGGTCACTCAACCACGTGCTAACCAGGCTTAATATTCCTTTACTTCACTGAATACCAAGCTCCAAGTACTATCACGGCTCAGTGGTTCTTAAATTTGCCTAGTACTAACAAGGCTCAGTGGTTCTTAATTTCACTGAGTACTAACAAGGCTCAGTCGTTCTTAACTCTACCAGCAATGAATGAACAGTACCAAGCAGCCAAAACCACATGCAAATTGTTGTTTTTCTGTTACATCAGACAACCGAGAGTACATAAGTGATGCTGAGAGCAACGGATGGACATGTTCTGTGAGTGACATTCTGGCACAACTGAATCCGATGTCGTCATCCGCCACTGACGTGATGGCACGACCAGGTGACGACTTCATGACGTCCGTCATGATCAAAGAAGAACGAAACCGCGAAGAGAGCGAATCCGCGTTCATCCTTAGCATGGTCAACGAGTACATGGAACCGGAAGAATCTTGCACGCTGGTGCAGTTGTCCGAGGATCAACCGGCAGAGGAAGTTATATTCGGCAACGACTGCAAGGTGTTGGCTTATTCTACGAATGAACCTTTGGTCGATGACGATTCCGGAAATTCGGAAAACTTCTACATCCAGATTCACCCGGTCGATCTCGAGAGCCTTGCAGACGGCAGCAGCATCATCATCAGCCACATCGAACCGTATAGCAGGGAACCAGCAGACAAGAGGAAGTTGGAGGCTGTTGCTGGTTCCTTAGACGAGATCCATCGGCCTAAGATCGTTTCCGATCTCCTGGTTTTCCGTTGCAGCCTGTGCAGCGATCAGTTTTTGAAGGAGGAAATGGCAAAGACGCATCTACGACGGTTCCATCCACGTTCAGATGCGGTGCTTTTAACGGAGGTTGCTAGCACAACGTACGTTTGCACTGTTTGCAGTCAGCCATTTTGGGATGTCTATCGATGGCGAATGCACATGAAGCATGTCCACAGAATTGTTTCAGGTATTTCCAGACACCATTAGTTTAATTCTTGCTACAGAGGATTTGTATACCACATTCTCAAGAGATCTGATGAGCAATGCTATGGCATGAAAAGTTGGCGAAACAGTGTTTAATTCTTTTAGGCACTAGGGATATAGTTATAAATAAGTAATGTCATATCTGATAGTGGGACTCGTATACATATGAAGTGTTTATTTCCTTTTCATAGACCATTGAGTAGGCATTGTACGAATCCCAAGGTCCTGGACATGGTGTAAGTGCATATCAGGACTTGCCATTTACTTTCTGGCTCATGTTGGTACTGAATTTTCTGCTTGGTGATGGAGGTACATCTGTGCTCAGCAGATTCAAACCCTCAATCGTTGGATTACTATTCAAGCATTCTACAGAATAAACTACCATATGTAGATGAGTGCCATTTCAGGTCTGACTGGTATTCCAGGTAGTTTTTCATTGTCTAGTAACCACATTTGTTTGTTACGATGACTGTGTGATTGTGAGTTTTCGCGTTACAGGTGCTAGTCTACTTTTGTTTTGTTATATCCAGAGATTTTTTCTTGCCCAGTGGATTATAGTTCTGATCAGTTTTAGCGTTGCTCTGGTTCTGTTAAATTCAGAAATTAAACATTGATATTAAAAAACTAATTCTAATTACTATAAGATGGTTAACTCTCAACAAATTTGAGTATACAGGTAAGTCTGTAAAGCCTCTCAAAGGTTGATGTGAAGAGCAAACGTTTTCTGTATTATAGGCCTGCTCCTAAGGTGCCAAGATACTAATTTTTATGCCTCATAGTTTTCTTTTAGTTTGCTGGGGTGAATAAATTACTACTTTTTCCTAGTTTAATTCATATATTTAGTGGCTGATTTTAATGACTGAGACTATTTTAAAGTGTATAATTAGTGTTATTTTTATCTTTTAATTTACCTGCAAATAACAATGTGACAGGAGACTGAGGAAAGAAGGTGCATTACATAGATCACAAAGAATTACCAGTGAATTTATTGTCTTACAGAAATGACCTCATGTCATATTTCCAAATGAATTGCTGATTTTATAGACTGATCTTGTGTGTATCTGTGTTGTGGCTTTTGATCAGATCAACAGCAGAAACCTCGCTCCAAGGTTGACTATCGAAAAAGAGCGACTTCATGGAATAATCGCAAGTTTGTGCAGATCGAGTGCCTCATCTGCCAAAGGAAGATGGCACTGTTCGAGTCGTACTATCTGCATATTCATAAACAGCATCGTTCCCATTCGCTTTGCAAGGCAGCTGTGAAACACTTGATTCAGCTGCGAGAAACGAGACTGAGGAGAAAGTGGAAGACAAGCATTCAGTGCTTCAAGTGCCAAGAGGTGCTTACCGAATACAGCATCATGTCGCATCTTCGGGTAATCGCTGGTACTAAATCCTGTCATTAGCTAACATCACTCCATAGCTATCGTTAAGTTCTTTTTTTCGTAATTTTTACCACTTTAATTGATATTTTTGTTGTTTCTGGTGTTGTGACCAAAATACCAGGTAAAGCCGTTAAATAATTAGTTAATCAAAGAATCAGCTGCTACATTGTATAATTAATTCATTAGTTAGGTAAGTAAATAACCTTTATTTGCATGTGTATTAACGTATCTAGACACTTAACATAGCACATTTTCATGTTTCTCTGAGAATCCCTTTAGTAGCTCATCTGGGTGCAGTTAAAGTTAATTAAGTATAAACTTCTAAGCAAATAATGCTCGTTTAACTGGAAAAGTTACCACTGGAGGCTCTTGCACACACACAGTCCAGCCAATAAGATCCAAACCTGAGTTGACAGTTGGCTTCATGCTCTGAGTTGTGTATGTGCTTCAGTATAGTTAGACTGATATTTGCGATGATGCTCATGTGGACAATTATTTTTAGTAATTTAATAGCAAACTATCGGTGCCACTGGAAAACTACGCGATGCTTAATTATGCTCATAAAGTTGTATGGCTTAATATTGATCGCAGTTGTAACTGTGATTTTGTTCAGAACAGTCACTGATTATATTTCTGACAAAAATTGAGTACGATTTTTCAGATCTGGATTTAAGTGAAACACAGTTCAATGAAAGGCAGAGTTCATTCAAGTGCAGAGTTGAATCAAATGTAGAATTCAGTCAACTGCAGAGTTAAATAAATCAAATGCAAAATTCAAGCCTGAGCTAAGACAATAACTGCATAGTGACCACTGACCTAGCATTTCTATCTTGAATTGTTTTAGAGACACCAGTTACAATAACTGTAAATCTGAGTATAATTGCCTTAATTTATGATCACTTGTTCTTACAGGTGTTGCACGCTGACGATCCAGGCATAAATGAAATGATTGCAAGAACAAAACTGTCAATTAAAAAGCTAATGAAATCGCGCAATGCAGCCTGCATGAAAGTCAATGTCCGGTGCCAGTTCTGTGAGAAGGAAATGACGAATGGTACGCTCAAGTCTCATCTTGAATTCCACTGTCCTGCGCTCAACGCTGTAGTGCCAGATGGCGAAATAAAACAGGAGGTTCTTGAGAACACGACAAAAAATGAAGTGGAGACGGTTCTTGTGCGAATGCCACGGACAACAGTGTGTGAACAGTGCAACAAGGTGATGACCCTCAAGTCATTCTATCATCATCAGAGGCGGGTTCACGGAATCGGAATAAACAACGCCAAGATGTACAGCTGCAGCTACTGCAGGAAACCTTTCTGGGATCAATACCATTTGCAAAACCATCTGCTGACACATACCAGTAAGTTGCTGATGTGTCAAATGCAAATCTGTCATGTGATCTTTTATGTTTTTACATTTTGTAGCTTATTTTTTAGATGTGCCATACTTACATTGCGCTATTTACTCTAATTGGGTAAAGTATGCTTTGTAGTGTTTTTACACAGAGGTACAAAAATATGAAGCATCTTTTGACAAATACTGGGCTTGTATACTATAAAATGCAATCATTCAATCAATAATAATAATAATAATATTCGTGTTTATTGACAAGCTCACTGGCAAACTGCAGTAAGTTACATTGAAACATGATGGTACAGTTATCAAGATTTTAATTAAGCACACGTCTTGGCAGATTGTTTGGCGCCTGCTCATTTTACTGCTACCACCTAGGGAGTGGAAGGCTGAGTCAACCACGTGTTGCCATATGATGCGGCTATGTGGAAATTTGTCAGAACTATTGTTTGCATTTTTTGCTTGAATATGTAAAAGAGACGGAGCTTTTGCATGTTGTGTAAAATCATAAAAATGGCCATCAGTGAGATTTTGTTTATGTCGATAACTCAGACTTCTTGCTTTACGGTGTATTTCAGCTTAAAATGCTGTATGTTTGCAGGAGACAGAGCGTTTGTTTGTCTTGTCTGCCGTCGGTCGTTTATAAACCTTGTGAGTTACACGGAACATCATCGGAAAGTCCACGAGCGACAGTTTATGCATGCATGTTCCTCCTGCGGCCGTGGATTCTGGAAGCGAGTGGACAAGCTGCGCCACAACTGCAAGCCACAGAATCTCTGTCTGAACCAGCTGAGGAATGCTCATCTGACGGCCAAGGCAAAGGCGACGATGGAGAAATGGGTCGGACCGTACTACCTGGAGATGGACAGGAGGGAGGCGGACAAGATCACTACCAACAAAAACAAGGGTGCTGATGATAAGCGAAAACAGATCGGTTTACAAGGTAGATTGGAAGTCTGTCAGACACTTGAGCTATACCATTTTAATGTATTCCAGTAAAGTAGGCTTACTTATCTCCCATGAATAGGAAACAGCAGAGCAATTCTAAGAGATATTTAAGAAGTGATGCAAATGTGCCTTTACAATTGTGAGACACTGTGGCCAGTTCATTAGAGCATTCTTCTTCTAACGCAGAGAGTATGGGTGCGAGCCCCCGTGACCTTGTGCAGGGACCTTGTAGGGACCTTGTGCAAATCCTTCACCCATAGTTGCTTGGCGCTATTGATTGATGCTTGGTCATTAGATAGTGGTGCTGAATAAATGCATAATGATAACAATAGTAATAATAATTCAGTTACTGTTGCAATTGCAGTCGATATAATGATGGTCTTGACCTCTCTTCTTTGGCATTCTATGTTTTCACTTCTTTATGATTACCTGAACAAATGTAAGGAATTTCTAGAAGATAGAGCTAGCTCTGAAAAGGAGAAAAGTTTATTCGATTCTGTGTAGTAGAGATTTTGAAGGCATCCTGTTGTTCATCCAGAAGAACCTTCAATCCTAGGACTGAAGAGTTTCTATTAAAGTGTGTACCAGTAAACTAATGTTACCATAACCTTCTGCCATTTCCAGCTATCGTTGATAGAGTATTTGTTGTAGAGTCTTCTACCCAATGGTTGTACTTTGCTGGCTTCTTTGGTGTTTTAGGTGAGAAGAAGTTAGTTTGCATTGTCTGTAAGAAGAGCTTTCAGTCAATTCGATACTTCCAATCTCATTTCCGCTACAGTCATCTCCAGGACTATGATCTCATCTGCGAATGCTGCGGCCTTGGATTCTGGAACACAACACAGATGACGGCACACAAGTGTGAGCCTTCGAGGAGAGGGTTCAATGAGAAGAAGCGACATCTATTAGCCACAAGGGCAAAAGAAATGCTCAGAAATGTGCCTAAGCCTTACTACTATATTCTCGGTGTGCCTGAACACTCACTGGATTATCCCGAGCTTATTAAGATTGACATGGAAAGAAAAGTTCCCTTTGAGGAAAAAGATAATGGTGATAGCAATGCAGCACAAGTCGAACACGATTCAGAAGTTGTGGAAAAATATCAACAGTCAGACTTTGCTGGCACTATGAATCAACAATCGGACAAAATTGGGACTATAAGTTCTCAGAAGTCGAAGAAACTGGATGAAGGGTCCATGGACAGTTTGCAATTGACTGAAGTGCAGCCAGGCTATTGTTTGTGCAGCATATGTGGTAAGGAGATCAAAGTGAAGAATTATTACCCTCACATGCGGCGGGTTCACTGTGATGACTCGCACAAGCCAATCATCTGGAAGGTGTGTGACCAGTGCGGCTACCGTTGCCAGGACAACTACAAATTCCGGAGACACTGCATGACACACAACAAAGAAAGTAAGCAACATATTCGGATCCAGAAACTCTTCCTTGTTCCTTGCAAGTTCAGATCTAACAAGTTCACACTGTGAAATTGTTCCTTTACAAATTCATCTTTAGAAACTTTCTCTTTCAAGTTCAAATCTAGCGTGTTTACATATAGAAATAATTCTGTACATTTTCTGCTCAGAATTCTCCCTTACCAGTTCAAAATCTAGCAGTATTTCAGATCAAGAAATTCTGCATGCAAGTTAAAAACTAAGAATTGTAGCTGTCAGTTAATTTGCAAACAAAGAAATGATGAATCATAAGTTTTCAAGATCTAGCAGTTTCAAATCAAGAAATTCCACATGAAAGTTTAAAAAATTAGACTTGTAGCTAGTATTCAGTTTTCCTGAAAACAATGAAATGGTTAATCATTAAGTATAACCTCTAAGCAGGGCTGTAGTGGTAAAATTAGAGGTGAGTACACGCTACCGGTTAGTTTTCCGACACAAATTAGAGGTGAGTACACGCTGTATAGCCGCGTATACCCTCGACTACAGCCCTGCGTCTAAACATCCAGTGTTGAGGCCAGCACTCGATGCATGCAGATTATAGTTCATTTAAGTTCTCTTATAAGGTTTCTTGGGTACAAACTGGATATTTGAACTCTGACACCAGACTTTCAGTGTAGAGTACCTCTAAGTACTATCAAAGGCACAAAATAAATTTACTGTTATTATTTTTATTTATACATTTGTACAAATTTAAATTAGTATGTTACAGGTATATGCCTCAGATGTACATGCTGATGTGATGCAAGGTTATCAGAGCTGAATGATTATTAATTTTATTAAGAATTTGTATTGAGCTGTTGCTTGACGTTGAACAATGATATCATTTTAGAGGGAATTCCTTGTGAGCTGTGCAACCGTTTGTCCTATGAAGTCATCGACTACAACCAACACTTCAAACGCCGTCATCTCGGCCAGTTCAACATCCGGTGCAACGACTGCGGTAAAGGATTCTGGAAAATGAATGCTATGCAGGCACACACCTGCTATCCAGAACTCAAGGACGAGAACTTGCGGATGCAGAAGCTCAAGGAGGAGGCGGCAATTAAGAAGCGAAACGTGGTACGTAAGGCCACTGGAATTAATTCGAATATTGGTGAAGACAATGCAAAACAACACAACAACCATCGAAAGACTGGAGCGAAAAAGAATACAGCAAATGAAGAGTTGTCTACTCAGGTTGTCGGAACAGCAGAACATGACGAGGAAAATGTATGTAATGGGTCTGAGAAAATTACAACCCAATCACCGAAGCAGCGAACTCGTGGCCGGCCAAAAAAACTGCAGAAGTCTGTGCAACCAAAGTTTTGCTCGGAAGGGAAAAACACAATGCGGTCCACAGAGAGAAGCGAGTTGGTTGTCGATTCCCAGCTTCAGAATGGGACGGAAAATATGGCTGCAGGAAAAATGATTGAGCAACAGAGGTCAGATGGATTGATTACAACAGAGGGCAGAAATGAAATAAAAACAAACATTAAAGAACTATCTTTAGTTCAGAAGCGAGGAGTCACATCTGTATCGGACTGTGTTAGTTCTAGTGGAGAAGAGACAGTACAAAAGAGATGCAAGCTAGAAAACACAGCAGACAAAATTCAGTACAGCTGTTCAGTTGGAGGGTTGAACGAGAGCAATCACAAATACGGAACAAGAAAGAAGCAGGTTTCATTTCGTGCGCTACTAGGAAAGAAGTAGCAATTTATGTGATTATATGGGTAAAGTTTGCTGTTCAAGTGTATTCATTTCAAGGCATTTGAGTGAAATGAAATGTATTTCAAGGCATTTGAGTGCGTAAGTGAGAGCGTTTTAGAGTTTGGATAGTGGAAGTTCCTTTCCATGTCTGGCAGATCTAATCTTTCTCGTAGAGTTTTCATTTTCAGTGGGATTGCTCCCAAAGTATGGTCCTATGCAAAAGAACGCATGGTGTTCTTCAGTTGGCTAGCTTGAGGCAGAAGAAGCTTCATGCTTTCATGTAGAAGCTTAAATTATCGAGACTCATTGTAAATGTAAACAGTTGAAATAACATTGTTAGTCAACTAGCCTGTCCTTGCTCATCCTAAAACATTGCATTTTATCAGTGGACACTAAATCACACCAGTGTCTCTCGGTGTAAACTTAGTGCTCCTCTGTGTCAACTTGCGTGTTCACTGTAGCCTGACTTGTGTCTCTGTTGCATTTCAATTCGATTTCATCAATGAGATTATAACTTACTACAAATTCACTTGAAGCAACGATCAATTGATGCCTTGTTCATTATTTTCAATTCTGTCCTTACTAGCTCCCTACTGGCCACTCTTTAAGAGCTTCTGTAATAAGCAAGTGATTAATGATTACCACGTGTTAAGTGTTTGTATACTGAGTGTTATAGTAGAATGAGTGTGAGCCTTTTACAAGGTAGATGCCTCTTACCCACTGCTAAACCAGTGTGCATGTGAAAACCAAGAAGTTCAGAACTTTAAAAGTTAATTATGGTACACATGACTTTTCCAATTCAGATTGTTTTGATTTATGAATATGTTGCTAGCTCCTGTTTTAAATAAATTGATTGCAGAATAATTTGTCTGGTGTGTTCTTTTTAAACAATAACATGTTTGAATAATGCTTAAATCTTCAGTTTCTAAGAATATAACTTACACAATGCTGAAACGCATCTGTCTAGGAGACCCCAAAACTTCTCATTTTCAAGGAAAGATCAACATATTAGCAAGACTGTACTAGAAATCTGCCATTAAATGGCAGAAATTTGCCAGTGTAGTGAAAGATTGAATTCAATTTTGATACGGTCAGATTCAGTTTTGAGTTTACAAAATCTTCAGAACAAACCAAGAAGAAATAAACTTGGATTAAATTTCAATTCTAAGATTTAAAACTTGTTGCAGGTACAAGAGTGTCGCGAGTTTCTTTTCGGTATTTCTTTGGATCTGGTCAACCAGTCACAAACATTAATGGTGGAAAGTGTACACAAGACAATGACAATTCCAACAAAAGACGATGAATATTCGGAGGATAATTTGTAATCATAACCAACACACATTTCACAGTAACCAAATCAAGTATCCAGAAACTACTGTAACCACAGGAATTCACAACAAAAATAAAATGAGTTTTCAATCAAATAAACATTTAATCCATGTAATATGAAACTGAAATATTCCACATTTATGGTGTCGAATAATCACAACAACCAAAGTAAGTAATTTATTATACCACATGCTAATCTGCATTCCGGTGTACAACATCACATGAAATCGAGTCTGGTCAACATGAACAAAGCATTCTAATAATTAAAATGTTTTCATATTTTGATCAACTAGTGGCATGAAGACTTTGTTACGAGATTGAGGCCGAAGGGAACAGGCCATCGCTTTTCTCTCATAACGTTAATAATATTCACTTTTGTGAGGCACTTGAAAATTGCTATAGTACCGTATTTTCGCGTATATAACCCGCGAGATATACAAAGTTTTACAAACGACGCACCCTAGATGCGTGGTATATTCGTGGGCGACGGGCGTGTTATATAAATTTAATATATGGCCCCATACACACAATCTTTTCTCACTACAAACAATACAAAAGTAATACAAAAGTAACACTACTATATAGTCTACAAATAACTGCTTGTTCAATGGTAAAACAACTACATGGTAAAGATAAAATAAACATTTATCCCGTCTCTGCAGCTCAAAGCAAACATTTTAATGCATGCATACTACAGTCAAAATGTACATGACTTTTAACTTATGTGAACAAGAGCGAATGTCTGCATTGCAAATGAAATGCAACAAAACATGCAGAACTATTCTGGAGCATCGAAAGCGGCTGATAAGTCGAGACTGCAAAGCATATCAATGTCAGAACTAAGAAAATTGTCTAAAGCCCAGCACACAGTGCAGTTACACCAATGAATTCAGTATCTTGTTACATCCAATGTTGATCACATAATACCCTATTAACTGAAAATCTGCTTTTCCAGAGAATGCCAACAACTGCTCCTAGTAGATGCACAATTGCACCAATATAACATTAGTTCTTTTCAAACTGCACATCTTCAAATTTCTTTGTTACAGCAGGATCAGATTTCATCTTCAGCATTAGTTCCATTTTAAGTAGCGACAATCATTCATTATTACTGTTATGCTATTGCCAAGTTAATGTGCTGCAGAAAAGTACAATCAAATAAATACCCACGACCTTAGGAACTGAATATAAAAACCAACCAACAGTGAGACACAAAATGTGAAAACAGCAAAAAAGTAAACTTCAGTGGAACACATAACCCCATCATAGGGACAGCCAAAAGGAAAGGCCAAGCGCAAACACCACTAAATACTGACCAATAGGAATGGAAAGTAGCTAAAGTAAACAAACTGGCAACATCTCCTAAATGAAACTGTACCATAAACAGGTGCAATTAGACATTAGAAAATTCTTTTTTAGCCAAAGAATTGTGGATCACTTGAACCAGTTACCACAAGAAATAGTATCTGCACCAAGCCTGAGCATTTTCAAACAGAAACTGGACAGTTGGATGATAATTATAGGCACTAAAGCTTATATTATGCTTACCTTATGCTTAGCATATTAACTGTGTAACTAACTGTAACGGTAATATATATTTCTGACAATTGCAGTTAAAAGATCAGCTTTTATTAAACAAATTAGCACTTCCTTAATAAAACCGAAGAACGAAGCTTTGTTTTTGTACAGCAACCAGCAAGCTAAAAACTTGCAGGCTCTGACAAAAAGATAGGACATACACAAAAGTAAAAAATTCTGGTCCTTGAATACAGATTAGTTATGGATGCAAAACAATGTTAAAGATAATGAGCAAAATTAAGTCTTCATTGAAGGTTCAAGTTGCTTCTACTTCATATCTTGCAGTCTCTTGTATTCTTTCAACCTAAAAGCAAAATTAATAATTTCCATTTTAAAAACTGAATAATGACATCACGATAATTATATTCCCCATCATATTGTTATGCAATTATATTTAGCTACTCATTTTCAAGTAAGAAATCTAAATGGTTTAACACTGTAATGATGAACGTGTACTAAAAGCAACTGGGAAACCAATGCAGCTCGTCGTTAAACTATTAACATCCCAAGATCAGCTTGAGGGATTCTTCCTAAATTTAGCCATCACTGACTGATGAACCAGAATTTGTACTAAGACATGACTTTATCTTTAAGTTCCCTATTTTGAACAACATTTTCAAAGAAAACTCATTCCATTCCACCCAGCAATATATAATAATAATAATTAGTAACTTCTAAGGTGCCGATGTCTAATGCCCAAGGCATCAGCCAATGGCACACGAAAACCATGCCATAATCAAGTCAATATCCAGAAGATCTGCCCATAAGACAGAGAGGCAGCCCATGGTGGACAAGCAATCTGAGAAAAAACCATGAGTAAACTATACAGTGATGGGCACTAAACTATTTTTTTTAGTTAAACTAAAACTATTTTCCAACTAAAAAAAAAAGTTTAACTAAAGTTGGCAACTGATTTTGAAAATTAGTTAACTAAACTTAAAAAAAGTAGTTAAACTTTTTCCAACTTTTTTCCAACTTTTTACGACAAACATTTTCACAATAAAAGACGTTAAGTGAACTGTAATAATGCAGAGCGTCAATGACAATTTCACCTTCAAACTATGCAATGTGTACTGTTCTGGCATACAGTTACATGTGTACTGTAAGTAGTGTATGAATTTGAAAACACAGGCTGTTAATGCTAAAACCATGCAGTGTTAAAATGTTTTTTTACTGACAGTGTTCAATGCTCACTTCGGAAAAATAGTTGCATATTGCTGATTTTTTAGTTAAACTTTTTAGTTAGCAACTAAAATTTTTTAGTTAAACTATGGTTTTAACTAAACTATTTTTTTTAGTTAAACTTCTTCCTTAACTAAAATTTTTTAGTTAAACTAAAAGTTAGCAACTTTTTAGTTAACTATTGTCCCATATGGACAATCCATTAACAGGAGGACTTCTGATAGCTTTAAAATATATGCTACATAAAGCAGTTAGATAGAACTACCAACTTTCACCATCTTCTAAAACTTACAGAAAGAAGATCAGCGCCAATTTCAACCTGCGAAATCATAATAGCGTAAAAGATAGTGCAGGCAAAATAAATCAATTATTTATCCATAATACTGGTCTTGGAGTTAAGGATCTAATCATAAGACTTTTCCTCACAGGTCAAGTGGCTTGACAACACAATACCAGTTGCCCTATTATTCCACTAATTAGCAAATGTATTAGCAATTGGCCAGATCAGTTGCCGGTAATAGGCAAATGGCAATGGCATTTCACTCATTATTCTAGCAACATACAATGAAAGCTAACCTGAGAGCATTGATACGGATGAATCCAGCTGCATCTGTTGGATCGTAGTCTCCCTGGACATTCATGCTACAACACAAATAAGCACAATGCTAGAACACAAAATCACACAATCAATATAATCAAATCTGGACTTTAAAATCAAGTACCAATTTTAAACAAGTAGTAAGTGGTTCCCAACCTGTGGGCACAACTTCCAAAGGGGTCGCAAAGTGTTTTCTGGGGTTTGCCGTGGTTATGTGGAATGTGGATGTATGCCAAACACAAGCTCAAAGGACAATCGGAAACAGCATGGAACTGTTTCACTGTTACAATTACATCTAGTCTATGGGTTTATGCGGCGGAGAGCATTTTGCCGTCATAGCCAGGCCCGGCTCAAGACATTTGGCGGCCCTGGGCAAATCGCCAAATCGGCGGCCCTAAGCACAAAAAAAGTTGATGACCTTTTTTTTAGTCATTCACCTCTGTTACGAATAATAATAATTAAAATTTGTTTGAAAAATGGAAAATTGGCAGCCCTTAAAAATCGGCGGCCCTGGGCGGCTGCCCAGTTGCCCATATGGACGAACCGGGCCTGGTCATAGCACTTCTTCATATCAAAGCAAAGGCAAGAAACAGACTGCATGTTGAGGATGACATGAGGTTGACTATTTAACAAACACTCAACCACGGATTTTGAAGGTTGCTGCCCACAATTCCCAAATGCAAGCACAAGTATCGCATAAAAATATTAGGTTAGAATTATATTCTGAGAAATCTGTTTTTAATGAGTTTTCATGCTTTAGGCCTAGGATAAATCCTTCTTAAGCAAATGCGGCAGGGGTTGCAGGTTACTTGACTATTATAAAAGGGGGTCATGCTATAGAGTAACATTGCAAACATGAGTAAAACTTGGGATCCATGCTCCAGTTGCACAGTATCACAATTTGTATTACAACAAGTCGTGTTATAAGAATCCTATGGCAATACAGTATTACGAGTTTCTCCAGATTAATATCTGGGCTACTTCACTTGGCAGAATACAATTCTTTAATAAGTATAAATATTTACAACCAGATATTTTCAATGTTTCTGGTCATCCTTTGTTATGTCTCACTCTGCAAGCTGAGGTTTATTACTCTCAGATACAAGTTCTGTTGAATTCCTAAGTACAGTTTTTAAATATGTTTAACTTTGGACAGTGTTTGTTTTACTCATTCAGGACAAATCACATGAATTCTTAGTTCAGCCCAGTAACATTCCAGAGCTCAAAGCGTTCATCAAAAGTTCTCAAGAAGCTGCAACTATGGTAAATAGCAGAGTTCAACAACAGGGCAGAGGTCAGGCATGAATCAGTCAACAAACAGAAACAGCCCAACAAACAGGTCACCTTAATCCCATCCCACTGACGCACACAATGCTGATGCACTGTATTCTCACTACGGTGTGTGAGGTTCCATCAAGCAGATTGGCAATTTATTACCAAGCTGTGTAAGCCACAAGAAGGCACATCAACACCATATCCTTCAGAGAGCAAGCCTAAGAGGACAAATGTTGAGAGAGGCATACATGGGCTCCCTGGTCTCTTTGTCTTTTCTGTATGCACTTTAAGACCATTCTACTTGATTGTGGCAACGAGTTGCAAGGTTGGGATCAATGATTAGTTTCTCATAAAGTGGTACTATATAAATTTGATATTACACCTACCAAAATGCAGGAGCAATTATCTCACCTTACCTTACCTTGGAGTGTAAGGCATAGGTCAATTTCAGGAAATTTATAAACAGTAGCTCATTCTGGGAGAAAAATTAAGAGTCAGCTATGGTAGAGATTCAAGTATAGATTGGACTCTTTCCAAACATTATACAATACAATACAATACAACTGTATTTTGATACTGCCCTCCTTACATAGTTCAGAAGTGCAGAACATTGATAACACACAGGATAAAATAGCACACTACCTGACAAGCTCCTGGTTGTAAAGAGATCGGGATGAGTCTCGCCCCACAATATAGACTCCGCCCTTGAACAGATTGACATAGACGACACCCTCCACCCCCTCTTGACTTTTATCTATACAGTGGCGAGTGAAGATGCATTCGGGGCCATCCCAGAATCCTAAAGTAGGAACCACATTCATGTAAACCACTAAACGAGAAAAGATCATTTGCACAGTATCTCCTATGAATCTCTCAGAGGTGCAACACAAAGTTATGCAATTAATAAGCAACGACTGCACTTTAAACTTCTGCCCGGATCCCATGGGCTTACTGCCGATTTGTATAATTTGCACACCTCTAACTGAGGCATGCTAATTACTATTGTTATGCATCCTCATATTACACTTTTATTTCTCATACATTGTTAGGTGCCACAGATTTTTACATGTTTCGTAAGAACAATTTCTGTTGTTAGTTTTACAGCCTGTAATACCTGCACCGTACTGCCAAACTATTCTCAGTTATCAAGGCTTGGGACTTGCACAGGTGATCCTACAGCAAAGTTGTAGTTTAAATTAAAAGAATGCATTAAATAGCTTAAAAAGTCTGATTACTCTGTCAGAAAAGCAATTCTAAGAACCAGATGATCAACAAAAACAAACCCAAGTGCAACAGTAAACCTTAAAATCTTTTCGGTTGCTTCGTATAACCGTTGCTTCGTATAACCATGCTACGGCCACTGCACCATTTTGCTCAGATGATTAGATGATTTTACTGACCTCTATAGACTTGTTCGGAAAATTCCAACGACAACCGCTGCTTGATCTTCCTCAATTCCCTGTCCATTGTCAGGAGTTCAATATCCAAGTGGGCCTGGTAAAGGACCGTACCAGCTGGAGTCTCGTAGATACCTATCCAGATACAGTATCACCCAATCTCAAATAAAACACTTTAATAGATTCAAATACTTATTATGCATTTAAATTAAAAAACTAATACGACATCAGTTAATTCAGAATTTTTAACACATGGCAATGATTAAAATCCTCTGCTGAAGGAAAGATGTGACTAACACCTGTACTGTAAATAAGTATTCAGCAAATGATGGCCTTCCTATCTGACAAAAAAACTACATAGCATTTAACTTTTAAATCAAAACTTCCCTACTGAAACAAAGTTTCAGATTTTATTTTGCACAGACACCTAAGGAACACTGTTATCATAATCACAGACACACAAAGCCTTTTTCAAGGAAAACTTGTCGGCTGATAATGTGATTACCTTTTCTAACCATACCTTACTTATTATTTAATTTTCTCAGATAAGAAATATGTGTACTAGAAAGAACTGCAAAGTTTTCCACCTCTGGACTTCATCCCAACAAAGCGATTCTCCACAATGTCAATTCGTCCAACACCATGGCGTCCTCTACAACAACACATATCAATGAGCACTTGTTTCTCAATTTACATCATACTTCAACACAATCTTAGGGCTTTCAAGAGATTATTCAAAGGCACTCCAGGTTAAGTGTTTTGACAAAAGCATATACATACATCAAACACAAAATCTAGCAATCATAATAAGACATTAATAATTAATTAATCATAACTAGACGAGGTATATAAAGAATCAAAAGAATGTATACAAATTATAACAAGGAAATTTGAACTGACTATTCAAATTTATTTACTGCATTTGTTTGATGTGGTAAACAAAGTTCAAGAGACCTATAACACAGTGGAAGCAATATTTCTATAGAATTTCACTGGAGACCAGATTACCTGCTGCTCCATACTCTTATCAACACTGCTAAAGTTATCAGATTCTGAAGAGCACTTTCAAAGGGAACAAGTCCAAGGAAAAGTAGAAATATAGAATTAACTCAGGATATTTGATTAAAAAGCTGAACCTATTGATAACTGACTCGGAAAAACTTGAACGAACCACCCACACTAATAAACCACTGAATCTTCCCACCACCAATGCAAGAAACAACAAATAATGGTGTTTAAAGGGTCAGCCCTATTGGACATCAGGTCATGCGTAATGTAATCGGCATTTATGTAGCTCAGTATTAAAAAAACTCCCCAGCAGTGCTCCAAACCCAACACTGAACCACCAGAATTTTAATATTCTTCACAGGCTTCATACTTACGCAACTTCATTCAAGTAGACGAACAGCTCAAGTGCGTCTGTCTTTTCTGTTCCATCTTTTAAGTTCTTTACTCGAATGGGGATTCCTGACACATAAGGAAAAGCCAGGAATCAAAACCAAATTGGTATACCACATTGCTGCACAGACTACTTTTGCAGTGTATGTATATAAGTATGCATGTGAGTCTATAATTAAATCATTCTGGCTAGAATTCACAGTAGTAACTGCAGTGTTCTGACATTATATAGAGTAATATTCAGTATCCATTAAAAAAGCTTAAATAAGTAAGCAGAATTTGTGTTCTTAAGATATAAAACAAGAGAATCCTGCATCAGTTGACTTTCACCTCTCTTGAACTCTATTTCTAATTTCTCAGGTTCATTTGGAGCATCTTTTGGATCTGTTGTCATTTCAAACAAGTCGTCCGGAGCCTGACTTTTCGGATTTTCAAGAAGTCCAGACTCATAACTAGGCAAATAAACACACATACACTAGAAATAAAGACATAAAATAAACACTCAGAACCAGATTAATACAGCAAGCAAATACACCCAGAATATTAAAATGACCCCTGGGATTGTCACGTGTGTGAACGTTGTTGTCATCTTGATATGCTTCAAATGCATCATCAAATGATGCTTTACGAGCTTGCAGTACAATACTAGAACATATTACACGTACTAACATGGCGAAAGTGCTCATGATAATCCTGTTGAGCCGTCTTAAGGCAAAAACGGAAGAATATATGTCAGATGAGCAAGCAGGGTTCAGAAAGGACAGAAGTACAGTCCATCAAATTTTGATGTTAAGACTGATTGCAGAAAAAGCAAAAAGAAAAAATAGGCTTGTATACAACTGCTTCGTGGACTTTCAAAAGGCATTTGATTCCATCAAGCATGATGCTACATGGGCAATACTGAAATCATATGGAGTCGGGAATAGATTGATTGGGATTCTTCAGAACATTGGAGAGAGATCAAAGGCTGCAGTGAAAGTGGGAAGGGAAACAGGAGGATGGTTTGTGACCACAATAGGAACAAGGCAAGGAGATCCAGTTTCACCGAATACATTCATTACTTACTTGGAGAGAGTCATGGATACGATCCAAGATAATGGAACTGGAATCTCGGTACAAGGAGAACAGATTAACAACTTACGATTTGCTGATGATATTGACCTATTAGAGAACAGCTGCGAGAAGTTGCAAGAAAGTGTTCATGGGTTGCACATATCGGCCAAACGTGCAGGGTTAACAATAAATGTGGACAAAACAAAAACAATGATATTTGGCAAAGAGACAATAGAAAAGGAAATAAGAGTGCAAGAGGAGGTTATTGAAAATGTAACCGAATTTGTGTACTTAGGCAGTCTGCTAACATGGAACAATGATTGCACAAGGGACATAAAAGCAAGAATAGCAAAGGCGAAGGGAGTCATGGCAGGACTAAATACTATATGGAAGACAAAACAAATCAGTTACAAGACCAAATTAAATATCTTAAAAACATGTGTGTTTAGCACAGCTCTCTATGCCTGTGAATCATGGACAATTAAAAAGACGGACCAGGATAAAATATTGGCATTTGAAATGTACTGCTATAGGAGGATACTACACCTAAATTGGACAATGAAGGTGACAAATTTGGAAGTTCGGAGAAGACTGAATATAAAGACAGATCTAATGCAAACAGTAATAAAAAGAAAACTAAGTCTCTTTGGACATATATGTAGAATGGACGACAAGAGAAAAATAAAAACTGTGATGATGGGAATTATGGATGGAAATGGACGGAGGGGCAGACCCAACAGAGAGTGGACAGACGACATTGAAGATTGGTGCAAACAAGATCTGCACAACTTAGGAATATTAGCACAAGATCGAGGACTTTGGAAAAAAATGATTAAATATGCATTGGACACCTACGGGCCTTCGGCCCATGGATCCTGATGATGATGATGATGATGAACATGGACCCCGAACGCTGAACATGGAGTCAAGCGTCAATTTTGGATGGCACGGTTGGTTGGGCTCTACCTGCTTGCAAGAGCCAGCCAGTGGTGATGTTTCCCATTATAGCATTATTTGCTCAGAGTTGAACCAGTTCATAATAATGAACTTTGACACCATTTAGGCTCTCGAGCACATCTTGTTTGAGAGGTAATTAAAAGGTGATATCAAGTGTCTCAATACATGTTGCATAACAAGCTCTTCAGTTAAAAATGCTTCAAAATGATTAATTCTGGGCAGCAAAGCAATCAACTCTCCAATCCCTTCAGCTATAACTGCTGAACAATTGAGCCATTCAGTAAAATTTCTGCCTATATCATTACTATATAATTTCTAATATACAGGAGATTATTTCCTGGTGCATGAGAAAGAACTGACCTGATATGCATAAGGTTGGCATCCATGCTCCAAGGAGTCTTAGGAGTGACTGGCAGCGGAATGCCATGCACCTAGACAGCAAAGACAACACAGCAAGATGTCAGTCACTTCAGTTTTCACTCAAATAGTGGAAAAGGAAACTCTATGCAATTATTTAGCAACCTGAAAACTGTCACTTAACACAGTGTTTCTTAAACAGTGTTCGCGGACCGACGCCGGTCCGCAGAGCTCTGGTCAGCGGTCCGTGAAAGTCCTTAAAAATTCATAATTTTTCAACTTATTTGCGTTCCTATTCTTTGATCAAAATAACAGCTTTCATTTGAGAACTTACAGCAACTGCTCATCACTAACCTCAGACCTACAAAGCATATTCATGGCACAATAGTCGAATGTTTAGAGCCCTCGGCTTGTAAAACAGAAAGCACAGTTTTGAGCCTGCCCGAGAAGAGGACCGATTAGAATCTTCAGTGAGTTTTTCATGTACAGTTTCTGAGTGCTATTAATGCTCTGCCATGGTTTAGTGTGCAGTCCTGAACTTTTCAAGGAGGGTAATATCACATAAAGATGTATCTGTATATTTGCATCTGTAAAGCACGAAACAACAAACCTTTGCGTATTCAAAGAGATCACTTCTTCCTAGAAATCGATTAAAGAATTCAGGCATCTTCCACGGAGATATAATCTACAATATAGCAAATGAAATCAGTAGCTAATAAACAGTAAAAAATATAAATAGTTGAAAACGACATATCCTAGCTTTGAATTCATAAACAAATCAAATATATATAAATCTAATTACAAATTTGTTATAGACACATTACCACAACAAAGATGAAAACTGAACAAACACCACAAACTTAAATGAAGTCTGACCTTGACTTGGGGATAGAGAGCGTACGCAGACAGCTCAAAGCGAACTTGATCGTTGCCCTTTCCCGTTGCCCCATGAGAGATGTAGCCAGCTCCTTCAGCAATTGCCGTCTCAATTAAATACCTGAAAAATAAATAATCATCAACCAAGTGCTTTCAAGTCCCTTCAGAAACCAACTGTTTGTTTTATAAATAATCACTAAACAGAAATTTAAAACTTTTTATTAAAGAAGTAAAATAGAACTGAACAAAGGAGCTCTTACTTAGTAATGCACGGCCTGGCCAGTGATGTTCCCAGCAGGTAGCGGTCTTCATAGATCGCATTCGCTTGAATTGCTGGCCAAATATACCCTTCAACAAATTCCTTGCGAGCATCCTTGATGACAACCTAATTTAATGCAAAATAACAGAGTTTTAAGAAATAGGAATTCAATTGTATGCATAAACAAATTATATATTTAACACTTTAACGATAACAGTGTACTAAAAGTGACTGGGAAACCAATACAGTTTGTCGTTTAAGTGTTAAAAGCAGTAAAGTGCAGCCAAAAATATTCACTCAACAAATGTTGTTTGAACACACGTTGACAGGTTGAAGACGGTGTTTACAGAATGTCCTTTGTTTATTATCAGTGCCCAAACACAGTAAGCACTAAATATTGTAACTTGTTAACATAAAAAAAACTAAGTTAACTAATATAAAATTTTGTTCATACAGGTTTAACAATTGTTCTGCTGTCTAGAAGCACTTGATAATTCATTATGGCACACTGCTTTCAACCGAATATGTGAATAAAACAAAGATTAAACCAAAGTATACACTGGAACCTCATCTTAAAGCTACCCAGTACTTTTGAAAGTACCACATTACAACAAGGTTGTTTGAGAATGGGTTCACATCCTTCTTATAACAAGGTTGTTTTATAATGGACTCATATCCTAAAGCTGAATTAAATTTAGGATACATATCCACATTCACATTAAGATCAGAATTCACTAAAGCTCTAGCAAAAGTATTCAGCGATTCCACCAGAAGATTGACTCAGCATTACAACTAGCACACTCAAAGCACATGAAAAGTCAGCAAAGTCGACCTTTTTAGCGCCAAGTTTTGTGGCCTTCTCTCGAGCTGCATCAAAATCTTCATCCTGTCCAACGTTGGCCTGGAAATAAGTCAACCAGAGTTTTAAACGAGATCTGTTCGTAACAGCGAAATAATGAAAGAGCGACATAACAGAAGAGTGACATAAATACTGTATCAAAACAGTGACAACCTAAGAAATGAAGTCAAATATCAAGAGCAACAACAATGTTTACGTACTTAAATATATGACTAAAAACGATGCTGTTCTTTACCGGGTTGCAGGTGTTTGTGACTCGTTTAAAATTTTTGACATTTATATACAGCAGTAAGTAAACTAGGATAGCATTATTTTTAATACTTGGTTAGCCAAAAAACCTATCTAGAACCACAGAGTTACTCAACTTCACTAGTCAAGATCTCTCGCAAAACTGAGATTCTCATAACACTGACTGGTCAATTTGCGCAATTAACAGAAAATGATCCCATGCCTCATTACCTCATTTAGCTCACTCATGGACTTATACCCAGTGCCTGTTCACCCCAACATCCGCGATCCTTTGAAGCTAACATCAGAGTACGGAACCCCCATACACATCAAAATATAAGTACATGGCTGGAATTCGCACTCAGTCCTTAGAAGTTTTTCATAACGAACCTCTAAACAAACACAACACAAAAACTCTTTGAACAAACCCTCTTTTGCATATAGAACAAACTCACTTAACTCGTTGATAAACAATGTGAATAGTCAGTAATTACTGCGAATACACGACCACTCTTGTATATTCCCCCACAAACAAGACTGCAATATTAACCAATTTGTCACTCTTTTGTTATGTGGTTTTTTCAAATTTACTATATTTCTGGCGCTCTTATAATGCTGCTCTCTAATTTGTCACTCTTTTGTTATGTCACTCTTTTTTTATGTCGCTCTTTCGATACTAACCCTTTTAAACACACTGAAAGAACTAAATTCAAAGCATACTTGCAAAAGCCAGTTTGCTGCAAGAATCTGGAATAGCCATTAGCATATGAGCTTACTCTTTCCTTTAATTGAAATACTGGAAAACATTAAATGATAACAAAAAAATCATCACAATCATCAACTATAGCTGCCGGGCTAACAGAACATTGCACAGCACTTGTTAAACACCTAGTGAGAAATGCCTGAGCCCCATTTTCCCTAACAGGCAGCTTCAACTGTCCAGGTTTGTCTGTCATCTGGCAGATGACTAATACTCAAATCTGAAACAAATGACTATGATAACTCACTAAAAGAAATTTATGACAGCGACCAATACGTTATGCATTCCCCTTGCTGATGGAAAATGCATGCCTGAGACTGAAATCAGTCGAACATACCAGAAAGGCAATGACATCAAAGCCTTCTTCAATCAACCAGACAAGAATGCATGATGTATCCAATCCTCCGCTGTAAGCCAGAACCACAGACTTCTTTTCCAGCAGGCAACCGTTCAATCCCTCCATTGCTGGAAAAAATTTAAAGCACGGCTACACCGGATGAAGCACTCTGAATGAGACCATTAAGTTTATAATAAATTCTGGCAAAATTCTGTGAAAAAATCACGTTATTTTTCAAAATATGTTAAAAACGCAGTCATCAGGCTACAACTAAAAACATGAAACATCTGAATGCCATGCAGCATCAAAGGCTGAGCCAAGTCAAAAGGCTGATGGCTTGACTTCGCTAAGTGGACCACAGAAATGTACATTAGCCATTTTGTACCCCTACCTCTTTTGAATAATTTCTCAGTGAATTAGAACAAATCTCATAAATCAACATGCATGAAAGAATGGATTTCTCCCAAACTTGCCTTGCCACAAAATACCACCTGTGAAATTGAAATCACATGCTTACCCTATATTTAACTGTAACGGCACTCTGATCAGGCCAGTTGCTTATCAACAACCTCTAAATATAGCAGGCCCTCTCTTCTCAACTCTTGGCCCGACAGCCATGTCTTTTTACCCATACTGTGCTCAGTGACGATGAACATATGGCTGTCTCGGCGAGGATTTCCAGACAACTAGGCCTCATTAATCTTGCACTTTCTTATTCATAGGCGTAATTTGTGGGGGTACGAGGGTACCCGTACCCCCCACTTTTCTGACTGGGGGTACCGTACCCCCCACTTTTTGAAAGATGCCAATGAATATTTTATTATTGTGCCTTCCCAGAGATTGCAATATATAAGAAATTTGTACCCCCACTTTTTAGACCAAAGTTACGCCTCTGTCCTTATTCATACAAACCTTAAACATACAATAACTGCAAGTGCATGCATCACTCCACAATTAAATACCCAAGGACGCTGCAAACCTGTTATAATATTTTGGTGAACTTGAAAGACTGTCAAGAGTTTATTAATTATTGCGCCGGCGTACCCAAGACGAGATGCGTCTCAGTCAACGAGATTGCTACACAAATATGATCGCTCGTATCACTTCAAACCGTCTGCTCTGAAACGAGACAAGCTACTACTGACTGTTCACTTACCGTATTTATGTTCAAAATCAAGTGGCAGTATCTGATCCTCCCTCAGGCTGTCGAAGAAGCAATTCAACGGTACAAAAGTCAGTTTCAAGGATCGAAAACAAACACAAATTAAAGCAATAACATAAAACAGACTGTGTAACTTGGCCTTGCTCAAACAAATAACACTTCATTGGGTCATGCCGTCTTCGAGCGGAAATTTAACTGATGCGACTACCCTCCAGTAACGTTTGCTGCAAATAACATGGCACAAAGGTAAATCTTATAATGTTTTTATTACACGCGCTGAAATCTGACGCAACCTTGCAACAGCTGCGTTGCTAACTGGTTCTCTGCCAAGACTCTAGTCAACCGAGAAGATAAAAATGTAAGTAAGTAAAGACCTCATCATTAGCGCAAATCTCGTAATTATTATAGGCACCGTAGCACAGTATAAATAATTACACAGTACGTCGACTCTCATTGCTGGCTGTTGACTAGTTTTTGTGATCACGTGATTGCGACGCCATCTTGAATCTGAGCTCCTGAATTATAGATTTAAGCTGAAATTAACGTTAAAAATAATATTGTTAATTCTAATGAAGTTCTCGATGTTGTTTAAACGTTTAAAAAATATTTTATTTGATATATTCCGATATATCGGCGTGTAGTCCTCAATGTTGTTGTAACGTTTAGAAAATATTTGATGCGATTGTTTCCGGTGTATCGGCATGGAAACGTTCTCTTTCAAGATGTTTTTTGGTCACACATTCTGACTGCTGCAGAGGCCGGGAGTCGACGTACTGTGTAATTATTTATACTGTGACCGTAGTATCTTTATTTTAAGTGCCTCACAAAAATTAATGCTGTAGCCTATAACTACTTTATCAAGCAAAAAATAGGGTATACAAAGCGCCAGCCAAAAGTTGTGTGAGCATGCTTCTGCCTCGGCGCTACAGAGCCAAAACTGGTGTGAGCATTGGCACCTTTGGCCATGGCTCTCGGGCCTCTGGCCAAGATACAGTCCAAGTCGACAAAGTCAACCAAGTCGATCGTTTATTTGCCAAGTCGATCGAGTCGACGAGAGGTCGACAAAGTCGATCGTCGACGGAACCAAGTCGATCGTAGCAGTTCGACTCGATCGATCACGGGGTATACATACGGTCTAAGAGTCAAATGGGGCCTCAATTTTAAAGTCTTCAATAACAAATTTAATGGCTCAACACGGCCCTGAACAATCGGAACCAACGGCGAAAGAGTGTATAGGCTTACGCTAATTCCATGAACGCGTATAGGGCCTACTAGGTCACATTGGAAGTCCGAGCGAGCGAAAGAAATCGAGTAAAGTCTGCATGTGACCAAGAACTTTAATCAATGGCCCAGTTATAAGCTACATTGGTTACAAAGTACATCCCATGCACCTCTGTGCGTTCATTTTGCCCGGTTCGGGGTTCGCGTATACCAATGGTGGTTTATTTAAAAGATTTTGAATCTCGGGCTATAGCATAGTCCGTAAATGGCGGACGTGGAACCCATTCTGCCATTCATAACTGCATTAACTGGCCGGGGTGGTGAAAGATCTCATCCATTCAATCCACTGAAAAATCAGCGGCCGGGTCGAGGCTATAGGGCTAATTAATTCGCTATAGAAACCGTGTAGGCCATATATACGCTTTCATTTTAATTGATAAAAAAATAACACGCCAGAGAAACACGCTGTGTCCTTTTGCTCACCAGCGTATTTTGTTCTAGGCCAAGGTAGGCTACTTAAGTAAATGTAAATGCATACAGCAGCTTCCAGTAGGCCTAGGCCTACTTCAACGAGACAAAGTGAAGATTACAGTTATGATTTCAAACGTATACTGTGATTCAGATCCGCACTTAGTGACTTACGGTAGTTGGTTCTTCCTGCATTCCCAGGACGCTCGAAAACCATTTAACTTGTAGGCCTAATCAACATCTTGATCACCAGTAGGGCCAATTAACGTATAGTTCGGCTTGACCCTCAGTGCAGATAGCCCTACACGATGCTGCCGGTTGGGCGTAATTACTGTTAGGCACAATTAATTAACTCTGCACATAGGCGTAATTTGCGGGGGGGGTACGAGGGGTACCCGTACCCCCACTTTCTGGACCGGGGGGTACTGTACCCCCCACTTTTTAAACAATACCAATCAATATTTTATTATTGTGCCTTCTCAGAGAACGCAGTCACCACCAAAAGTACGAAAATACTTAGATCCACAGGTAAACCGAGAGCCAAAATTAACGAGAATACTGGCAGGGAATAATGTTTAAAATGGGTGCCATGTGAAAAGCTAAAGTGGAGAAGAAATTGGTACCCCCACTTTTTAGACCAAAGTATTGGTACCCCCCACTTTTTAGACTAAAGTTACGCCCCTGACTCTGCAAGAGCACCGTAGCAATCTAATCTCGGTCTTAGTACTCGCTAGAGTTCGATCGTCCTTACCGGGAATTGAGGAGAGTAATTGGCATAGGCGTAAACTTGTCCAAAATATTGTTGCATTGGGTGTACAGTCCATCTCATTTATTGGGGGGTGGGACCTGCCCCGGCTGCCCCAGAGTCTACGCCTGTGGTAATTAGTCCTATGCTGGACTGGCTAGGTCAAGGACTATATAGGCCTATCATACAAGCATCTAATTAAGACCTGGATTCCTGACTAGGCAGTATCCAGCAAGGCACAATAATTAACCCTGAGAGAGCACCTTAGCAGTCATATCTAGGCTTTAGTATTCCACTGCAGTGCACGCGTCCCTATGGAGAGGGTAATATCAGATGCGGACAACACAGTATACGGACAAAGGGACCCCAAACAGGTCACTTTTCATGAACGACCCCAATGCAGATCTGGCCCAGTGAACACTGAACAACTATGATTTTTAACACTTTAACTACAAGCATGTACTAAAATGTATGGAAACCAATACCTCTCCTCGTTAAAGGGCCAATAAGGTTCTTCGAATCCACTGGATTTGGATCACATCTCAAGGGCAAGAAGATGAAGTGAAAAAGACTAATAAATTTCAGCTGGAATGGCTGTTCTTCACTGATGGCATGAAAAACAATTGCATTTGGTCATTTTAGAGATTATTATTATTTGCTATCATTATTATATTATATACACATGTATTATTAAAAATGTGTAATGTTCAGTCAAATTAATTACTTTAGATCACAGTTCAACAAATATGAAGACCCAATTACGATTTTGAAACCACAGAAAAACAATACAATACAACATGCATTCAACATATTGATATTACAATTTCATAAATAATTTCAGTTTTCATTGTCTTTCTTTATTAACTTCCCCATTGAAACACTTCACTATAGCAATTCTATAGCAAAACAAGACTAGCACCACAAAATTGTTAACTTGAACCTGGTGTTTCCATGTTTTTCATTTCACTCGAGGAGAAATACGAATATTAATAAAAACTTATTTGTGTACATAATATTTTACGAGAACATTTATATGGGACCTACCTACCCTGCCAGCATGACCAAAAACATAACAGGACCCATATGGAAATGTGGGTCTCCAATGGGTCCTAAATGGGCATCTGGCAGGGGGTATTAAGAACCAGACAGATAGGAAATTTGGAAACTCTAAAAACAACTATGGACTTTATTTGCCATCAGATGTGCCAGCCCAAATCAATAAGTACTTCTATAATACTAAGCTCTTTTCCCCAGTAATCTGCTTCACCCTAATTATTATTTATTTATCCACTACCAGCATCAGTTCATTCCATTTATTGTACATACCCAACTCACACTCCTAAATATCTCTGCAGTTCATTAAATAGTACTGAATGGTCTTGATGAAGAGCAGTCCCTTAGGGGTCATCCATAAAGAACGTCCACAATGAGGGGGATGGAGGGGTCATTCAACTGAGGACAAGGGGAGGAGGGTTATGACCAGTGTGGACGTCCGCACCTAAATTTTTAAATTTGATAGTTTTTAAAACTTTGTTGCAACCTTCCCAGAGAGAGGCAAAGATCAGTGAAGTGATTGCCTAAAACCTCATGTCTGGTAGGCCTACTAAAACTTCAATACACTCTAGGTTTGAAAACTCTAACAGGAATAACGTGGTCATTGAAATGTTTCTTCTTGATTGCCTCAGAGAGGGAGGAAGTTTTGATCGGACAGGCTAATATTTCATCATTCAAAACAGAGGGGGACAGGAATTGGAAGAGTTATGTAACTGTACTATTTTTTATATACATGTAGTGACCTTTCATTGGCTTTGGGGTGCGGACGTCTGCAAAGAGGAGGGGGAGGGTAAGGTCAAATGTGGACAAGAGGGAGGGAATGGGTCCAAAGTAGGTAATATTTTGTGGATGTCCTTTAAGGATGACCCCTTACGCTAGCCCTGAGACAGTCATGGGTATGAAGTGTCAGCGACTTCATTTTCTTAACCTCGGTATACGAGGGCAGGTGGCCAGTCCTCTCCCTCGCCACCTCGTCTTCCCACCGACAGTGTGCGGTCAGTGTACTCATCATAGCTGAGTTGGCTAGGGGGCGCAAGGTGGAGCAGAAATCTCAAATCAAATTTTCTGCCCTGGCAGGGATTTGAACCCCGATCTCTTGATTGATAGTCCAGCATGCTAACCACTGTCGAGCACCCCCTGGTGACTTTGACACAAATCAACCTTTAACTTCTGTGCTAAACGTGGAAGTAGCCTTCACTGTCAGCCAAGAAAGGCTTTCTTTGGTCTAATTGTACACCTGGAAGTCATCAGGCTTTCCATCTTCAGAAATAAAACCTGACCACTAGTAAATGATACATTCTAAGTGGACAGCAATATTAAGCACGCATCACATTGCTTTGCAGACATTATGGGTGCAAACACTTTTTACAATATATACATGATTGTGGAGCCTCAGTGTGTCTGACAGGCACGAACCATCAGAAGTTGGAGAGCTATAAAGATTGCAGCAAACGCCTCTGAATAACTAATTGACGTAGTGTTTGTCAACTTCTGACAGAACAAGAATTCGGACACAAACAGGCAGACGAGAAGCAGCGCTGACGAAAGGAGGCGAAGACATGCAACACGATGGTTGCCGATCTTCCATGTTCTAATGAATACGATCAGGCAGAAATAGGCGTCAAGGCCATCTGCCAGGAAGAGTGGAATGAACACGTTCCACCAGGATGTGGTCGTCGCCTGTTCTATACGCAAGACAATGAGTACTGTGAAGATCAAGATGCAGAACAAGTGGAGCCATATTTCGAACAATGTTATGCCAACCCACTTGATGACTTCCTCGAGCGTGAGGAACATTGTGAAATGTTGAGTTGTCTACAACCAAAAAAGAAAGTCATATTAGAAACAAAAGCCCAATTGAACAAGTCAATAATCATTATTTAACTGATTTGTCAAGTAATGGTGCTAAAACGAGGTTAATGCGATAAGTGTGCTGGGTTTATAATTGAGAGATTGGAGGTTCATGTCTTCCAAGTGAATTCCACAAAATGACCTGAACAAGTGGTTTGCACACACATGCATTTTTCACCAAGAAGTATAACTTGGTACTGGCATAAGTTAAGAACAAATGGTAAATCCTGTAATCCACTGGTTCTGTGTCCATTGCCACTCAAGGCCCAAAGAGTGGGAATTGAGCACCTCCTCTAGATGCATGCGAACTTTACTTTTACTTTATTAATTAATAATTATTTAACTCAACTGAAACATGCAATGTAATTAAACTATGGTAAACTAACAGAGGTTATACAAAGTTTTGAGGAAACTAAATCTGCAGCTTTGCAAATCTAAAACCTAACACTCATATTATTTCATGTCATTTAACCGGATATTTACATCACACCTTTAAGAGACCTAAAAACTTATAATCAGTAGTGCAATTAAGTAAATCAACAAATATTCCAGTTTTTAACCTGATCTCCATGTAACTTTGTTAGATTTCAAGTCATAAGTCCTACCAGAGAACAAAGCCAGACACCTACATAATCACATTTATTGGGCCCATACCTGGCCTGCAGTGTGAAACTGTTGGCCAGCCACAGGCCTAATGTGGGTTCAACAAACTTGGCTGTAAGTGCTGTTTGCCATGTGTGGGATAATCTGCATTTAGGTCTTTTGCTAGACCCCAAAGCAGATCTGAAAACAACTGAAAATTGAAATTAAGTACTAACTTGCTTATTGATCAACTTGAAAAATGGCTGGCTGGCTCACTGACTCTTCTATAGCACAAAAACCGCAACAATAATATCGTACTCACCAGTGATTTATCACGAACAGGTACAAGCAAGTTTCACACATTCTAGTCAGAGTTAAGTTCAGTTGAAGATATTTTGATCTGATTATTGCTAAAAGTTATCCATCCAAGATATCTGAAATAAGTCAAATGCATTTCTTACCATTCAACAGTTAATTACTAAACATGACCTAAAATAACAAAATGTATGACAAGTTAAAAACTTATAAAAATTAATTCTTTTAACTGTATGTGGGTCCCTTACTTCACTGCATTTTAATTGGCTCCAAAAGACTGACTTTTATTACACTAATCATGACCGTTGAATGTAGCACTTACTGGCTCATACAATACAGCAAGTGCACATTCCATTCTGTAACCCACAAGTACCTTCCTTCTTCACTTCTGTACAGATCCAATCCAACCAAATAATAACAGTGCTTGAAGATTGACTCCACCAATATGGTGATTACGTTTAGTTGTAATTTATGTGTACTTATACGATGACCAATGGCAGACGCTAATTTATGGCAAAGCAGAGTTTGTGCCAACCATCAATCAGAAATAGCAATTGTCCCATGCAGAATGTGTTTAAGAATGAACTTTCAAAGGTTAGTTGCTTGCTCATCAGAAACTTAAACCAGAAAAAACATTCCAAACACTTCCATTCAGTCTCCACTCTGGCTTTGCGTTTAACCTGACAAGCTGTCCAGTGCTGTAACGCATTTGGGGACTCTCAAACAATATGGGCAATCGTGTAATTAATTTGAGACATTAAAACAATAATAACTCTCAAAATGAAACCCACATACATACAAACATACACATACACGATCAGTCATGTTGGATTAAGTTTTCTCACGCTGGAATTTGTATATCCTGAAAGTGATGACAATGCAAGCTAGACTCAATTTCCGAAACAATCTTGCTACCAAGCAAAGGCGTAGACTCTAGGGGGCACATCCCCCCCCAATAATTGAGATGGACTGTACACCAATGCAACAAGAGTAGAATGAATAACCAAATCCCCCACCCAATATTTTGGACAAGTTTACGCCAGTGCTACCAAGAGTTCGAAATTCGGAAAAGTACTATGGGCTACTCGGGCTAGGCGGCCAATATCCTGAATAACATATTTGGGATATATCCTGAAAAGTTAGACTTGCGCTAATAATTCTGTCATCACTTAGAAAACAGGTTTCCAGAATCCGGAAGAAATTCAGTTTCTGGGTTGAGGTTTTGAGGATTCGCTAACGCACCCCATTTTGACAGAAGGCTAGTCTTCGTACCAACAAGCTTGCATCACGATAAAGATACAGTTTCACCGGGCAAACAAACACACAATAAAGAAAAGAATTAAATATAGCCTGTTAGACAGCCATGTACCGATTTCCCATCTTCGTTAATGTTTACTATCGTTTCATACTTTTGCAAGCAACCATTATCAAAAATAAACATTTTGGTTTTAGTTACACCACAGAGCACATATTTTACGAGGTCAACCCAATGAGAATAATAAGTTTATAATATACCTCTATGGTTCAACCCGAAATCCGAATCCCCGAAAACGCTTAAAATACACACCGCACCCTGGGACTAAGATACAAGCACTGGCGGCAATCTTGTTTAACAGATGGGGGGGGGGAATTTAGAACTGATCTGGTCAAAAAAGAGTTTTGAACTGATCTGCTAAAAATAGATAGAGGTCCACAAATTTTCACGCGCCCCGACCTTTTCTGGTGTTTCCTTCGAAATGTGGGGGGATGTATGGTGCGTCCCTCGACCCGATCCCCCCAGGTCAGATTACAATCCACGGGGTTCCATATAGTAGTGGTAACATCACTGGCGTGAAGAGCAATAGGTAGCGGTATCGCTTCCCGCAACCCTCTCAAAGGTCCACTCAGCCTATCATTCGCGAGATGGCGCGTTGCTAAAACGAGATGTAGGACGTGATGGGCGCCTTGTATGGCTGCCGCATACAATTAAAATTCGACTCCTGTAATTACTTGTGATCATCCATTCATACTGATTTGTAATCATACTGCGTAATTGTCAGTTTGAAAATATTAAACGAGGATTATTATTATTATTATTACACCCATAAAGCTAAATTTCTATGGCAAGCAATTTATAATTATGAGTCCTAAACTCATTTATAAATTGCTTGCCATAGAAATTTAGCTTTATGGGTGTAATAATAATAATAATAATCCTCGTTTAATATTTTCAGACTGACAATTACGCAGTATGATTACAAATCAGTATGAATGGATGATCACAAGTAATTACAGGAGTCGAATTTGAATTGTAGCCTATACGGCAGCCATCCAAGGCGCCCATCACGTCCTACATCTCGTTTTAACAACGCGCCATCTCGCGAATGATAGGCTGAGTGGAGGGTTGCGGGAAGCGATCCCGTTTAGCCCCCTCTAACTGGAGTTTCTAGACGTCAACTGTAAATTTTGCAGTCATCGGCGTCGAAAAAGATAAATCATAGAAAACTGTTCAGGCACATGTGATCAAAAAATTACTAAGAGGCTAAAGTATTCACAAACGTTGCACTAGTCCGAGAAAAAATTATGGGGCTCGATTAATCTGTTTGTATTTAGTTTAAACCTGGAAATTCTGAAGCGCTACGTGAGCTAAGGTCAAAGCTCGAGCCAGCTTCTTCACGAGCTCTGTGTCGTGTCAGAGGATGGTCCACATTTTAGCGTCGGGAGGTGGTTTGGTTATTAATTCTACACTTGTTGTATTGGATGTACAGTAAATCTCAATTATTGGGGGCACGTGCCCCGGCTGCCCCCAGAGTCTACGCCTATGTGCGAAGCAATTGTGGTACTCCATTTTTACTCGCTGGGAGTATGTCAGATTTGTCCTTCCTATCTCCACAGTATAAGTAATTATTTATACTGTGCTATCTCTGACTCGTCCCTCCCAAACTCGTAACTCTAGCGACGCCATCTGGTATCCATGCAGAGATGCCAGACGGTGGTCCAAGTTCGGAAGGAGACAGAGGAGCTGGTGAGGCGGACGTTATGGATAAGGATATGCGATTGATCGAAGTCTATAGCTTATAAATAGCTTGCATTCAGTAGGCCTGATCTCGGTTATAGAGATATTTCTGCTTTAGCGGCTTATGCCTTTGACTTAATTAGTGAGCCAATACGATCCTAGAGCAAAATGCCAGATTAATTCCTTGCTATGAGCAAAAACCAAGATGTTGCAATGATTGGACGAGAGCTTCGCGCTAATCACCCATTGCTGTGATCTTGTAATGCTATGGTGTCTTTGGTTCATGCGGCTCCGTTCGAAAGTGAAATTTTCCTCATTTATTGGCGTGTTTTGTATTGTTTTTTTCGAACGAAAGTTTATCTATTCTAGGTGGGCGATATATACATAATTAATAATTCCTATACCACTAGTGCTATTGCCAGTTGTGGTAAACAGAACAAAGTAACACACGCGCATACCAGGCGGGGGAACTTTGGCTCGTAGCGAATCCTCGTAATCGTAATCTTGAGATTTCCACAGTGCCCAAAAAAGTGAAGTCGCTGGAACCAGCTTATTCAACCTGTAGCGCCTCGAAGTCCCAATCCCTCGCCAGATCCTGAAATGTGTTTTCTAATTTATAATATTGCGCCAATCTGATTTTTCTGAATATTTCCTGAATCAGGCGATTGGGGAACGGATATTATCCCCCGGACATTATCCCCCCGGACAGAATCCCCCCATTTTAGCTAGGACATTATCCCCCCTAAACAAATTGAAATATATTCCGACTGATGTTGAGGTGATGATGATTATATATGTGTGAAATATAGGTTATTATTTCCTAGCCTGGGGGATTATGTCCTACCCCGGGGGGATTCTGTCCGTGGGGGATAATTTCCGGGGGGGATAATGTCCTACACTCTACTGGTTTACAGGATTTTGAACGACTAATAGAAAATGTTGGGTAAAGGTTTACAGTGGCGCGCTTTCCACCGTGCACAAGATAAACATCATGGCCACTCCAGAATTGGATAGAATAGAGTGCTACTAACTCTGACAGCGTACTTCCACTCAGAAGCCAATTTTGTCTGATCTAACCAACAGCTGTAGAGTATCGATGTTCACTTTAATTGAGCCAAACGGCATTTTCCATCTGCTGCGGCTCACCGTCTTGTGACTCAACCAAATGAATCTCCATGGCAGAAGACATGGATATCAGCGCTCAAGAGTAGGCTCAGCGCTCGTGAATAGGCTGGTTCCTTGCGCTTGGCCCTTAAGTGGCACTTTAGAAGTTTGAAGATTGCGATATTATGTCAAACATTTCTTGCTGTTATGGAACATTGTTTCTTCTTAATTGTGATCATGTATATGAAATCTTGATAGTAGTATATGAGAAAAGCATTCAGACTCCGATTAGGCGCATAGCACTCCATAACAGTTCTGCGCATAATGTTCACAGAGATGATTATCATATCGCTTAAACTTCAGGCTATATAACTGATTATGCATGTAAATATCTGTTTACTTCAGAGAACTAAATTATATAAAATTAAACCCAAGAGTTTTTCGAAAGTGTTAGTTCTTCAACCTAATCCAGTGCACTATTATACCAATTTTAATTTTTCCTAAATCTAGGCCAAATTTTCTCATGCACATTAAAATTCGTTAGTATGATATTTTCAACAACAAACCTTACTGTGTTTCAGGTGTCCGATTGTAAGCTCTGTCGATACTGATGAAAAACAACTATGGCTTCTATTCCACCAGAAAGAGAAGCCTTGGTAAGCCACTGTATAGAAGTGCTACAAAAAGTATTTTGCTGCTTAGTTACAGTACAATTATTGCTTCTGTAGAACAACCTTCATTAATGTAGCAACTTTGCTTTTTGCATTTTGAATAGTTTGAATTTTTTAGCGACAACATGGGGGTTTGACTTTTTATTCGATGAAGACATGTTTAGTTTATGATACTTTTACTTTAAAAGTTTTTGCTGTGGAATGAAGTTCTTTAAGTGTTGTTTGTAGAGTGTTGTTTGTAAGGTACTGATGTGCGAGACGGATTAAGTTTTGAAATCGAGATGTAAAACATGTATGCTGTTACTAGTAAGATTACTAGTAAGATTGAGCAGTTGAGTTGCATAGATTTGTGCAGTTTTATCGTTGCAACTTAGGGTATCGTATGACTTCAATTTAGCTTTGCAGCATGGGCTGTTTATGATATGCCTCTGACATTGCAGCTTGAGTTGTTTATAAAATTATTTTAATGTAGCAGCTTGGCTGTGAATCCATTGCAAGTGTAGGATGTTTTTGATGTTCTTTGTCACAGGATGTAGAGTTCAGGAGAGCAGCTAGGATAAAGATTGGTGATGTTTCTGATGCTGCACCAAGAGCTTCAAGTCTTGTGGCTGTCTGCAATAAATATGATCTGATCTTTGTTGGCTTTGCACAAGGTACCTACTCTTTGTTCAAGTGTTTCAGTGTATATAGCAGCTGAGAGAAGTTCTCGTTGTTTACGAGTTTTGCAAGTGGGCACTTTAAGATTAGATGTTACTGGGCGTTCCAACAAAACTCATGAGCAGTGCCCAATGTTTGGTAAGAGTGTGCATTAAATGTTTGAAATCAAGGAACTTTTATTATCAAGTATGCTTTGTTTCAAAGGAGTACTCTAATTATCGATTCATTGAATGTAAAGTGTTATTCTGCTGCTACTTCAGGTTTTCGAGTCTTGCGAGCATCGGGTCTTGATTCAAGGTTCGTGTCAAGTGCAAAGCTGAGTCAGCACACTATTGAGGACTTTAGTTTCTTGGCAACTGTGACACTGGTCGGACCACCACTTCATTTGGCGGTTAGCAGTGATGGCTTGACACTCTCCGTTGGCATCAAGAAAAATGGATTCATATTTGCAGAACTTTATGACATTCGAGCCTTTGCCCACCAGGTCAATTTGTGTTCTGATCACTAATCATTTGATTGTAATTAACAGTTTGTAATATTGTCTATGTTGTGTATGTTTTATACCTAACAGTTAGTATTATTTGATTGTGGTTATAAAATCTTCTGTTTTCTAATAGTGTAAGCATTATGAAATTTGAGCTTCGTTGAACAGATGAGTTTTATGTCATATGTTAGTATCTGTTTGCTGCAGTGTATACGTGTCCAGTTTCTGTTACATTTTTCCAGATAACTAATTGTTTTAAAATTATTTGTCAGCCTTTTATTTTAGTAACGTTATTTCCTGCTGTGTCCCTGCTGTATAACCTTCTAATTACTTTAAATTCTGTTGATAGTGTTTAATGGTTTCAGCAATTTATAATGCATTTAGTTTATTTGTTGCAAATGAACAATTGGGCAAATTTATTGAGTTAAGTTTTTATAAGATTTAGGGTCTATTTACTTCATTTGACTTGTTGAATATGTAACCTAACTTTAGTTGAAGTCATTATGTGTGTTTCATAGGACAAAGTTTCACCACCGTTCCTCCAAGTGAAACTATCTTCCAATCAGGATGATTATCTCATGGACCTTGCTTGGAATCCAGGACCTGAATTCTCTTCCATCTTTGCTGCCTGTCTGTCTGATGGAAGTGTCTATTTGTATGAGGTGAAGAACACATCGCTCAGTATACTTGCCGCTCTAAGAGGCACTGCTCAGGCAACATGTCGTAAGTTTCTTTACATCTTTGGAATTTCCTTTGGCTAACTGATAACCCATGCATGCATGTTGGGCTGTACTCTTGAAAATAGAGGGATCGACGCAAAAGGCAGTTTTGAATGCAGCATTTTACTGGTAATTTAATTTAAAATCAAGTAACTATAGTATGGAAACCAAAACAATAATCTTAATACTGGACAACAGCTGTGCCTCAGTTCTTGATATTGCAAAACGTGGATAAAATGGTTCAAGATGATATTTTAATGATGTTTAATCCACCTTTTTATACGTGTATCTTTTCAATGGTCGTGCAAGATTAGTCCAGTCTTGTTTGTACAGGTGAATGAATGGATGAGGGTCACAGCTGCAACAGATGATAAATTTACCCCATGACTAGTTGATATATTCTTCAGCTGATAATAGCAGGACTTTTTGCAAGATCCTGGAGCATATTTTATGGTTCCCACATGAGAAATAGGCACACTTTCACCTGTTTTTATTTTGTATTTATTTGATGTACATTTTATTTTGTGTATTGTGATGCAATGACGATAACAAATGATGATAATAAAAAATGGATTTTGTAATTGGAAATTTATACAGAGCCTCTTTCTGAGACACTATTCGGAGCCTAGGAGATGTTTAATGTCGTCAGAAACAGAAAGTTCGTTAGTAAGCAAATGATGCTTAGATAAGTAAAAAGAGAAGAGTCATTATCGGCTGGTGCATGCATATGGTGAGCCCAACCAATGGATTCACAACTAGAGTTGACAGACGACCACTTATTCAGAGTCTGTCAACCGCATTACGTCGAGGATGAGGAATGATGATAGGTGATGCATTAACATTTATGAAAACTAATAATCATACCAGAAAAAGCATATGAGAATTAAAATAACCAAGAAATTTACGATTTTCTTTAGCTGCTCGTGTTTGATGATATTTGTTGAGTTGATTCTGTGGACTGCAATTTGAAGTTGTCAAGGCATTCGCTTCTGGTGTTGTAGTGTGTTGGAGTCCAAAGGGTAAGCAGCTTGTTGTTGGCAAAAGCACTGGCGAACTCGTTCAATATGATCAACAACTTAAAGAGAAGAAGGTCATTCCTTACCCTGCCGATGTTTATGGAGGGGGCTTTTCATGTTCTGGTAGGTAATCCCAGCCTCAACCGTCAGCTGCAGAATTTTTTCAAAGAATATTTATAAAGGGGATTGGTGTTGTAATTGTGACACTCCGAAGCACAGTAAAGTTAAGCTATATAATTAATTCTTAATTCTGGGATGGGTAACTATCAGTGGAATACTAGAGTGGCTGTGCTAACTCAGCCTGCATTCTTCAGGATCAGCGACTGACTGTAATCGAATGTAATCAAACACATTCGCCATGTAATCAACTGCACTGATAGTGCACAGGTGTGAATTTATAATGATCAGGTGATTTTTCTAACAGAGCCTGAAGCAATGTTTCCATAGATAGGTAAAATAAATCAAGGTCCTTGAGTACATTTTCAGATGGGTTGAGCTCTGCACATATATGGAATTCAGGCATATTTATGGCAGTCAGTCATATGAAAATCTTGTATCTAGATGTTTAATATTGCACTGTTTAAGTGCCTCATGAAGTTATGCCTAATGGTGTTAAAGTAATGAAGAACAGAAAGTTCTTCAACTGAAGCACTTACTGAGGCTTTTAACAGTGCTCAGAAAACGAGAAAAGTCAATGCTGGTGAGTTCCTGCATACACATAGAGCCCAACCAATGGATTGCCATCCAAAGTTGACAGTTGACGTTCAGGGTTACTGGACTGCGTTACATTGAGGATCGTTACCTGGTTACCTCATGGTCCAGCACTTCCTGTTAAATACACTGATCACATGTGTTTATAACGTAAGGTGTTTGATGCATTCCTGAAAGGTGCAACATAAATTGTCTAGATATATGCACGTAACAAGGTGCTTGTTTATTTGTTGTTGTCATCAGTGGTCGATGTATTCTGGGAAAGCACTCAAGTATTCTTCGCGGCGTATCATCCCAAAGGAAACGAATCGCAAGAACAGCCATGGCTGGTCATGATAACAGCCTCAGTAAGTGCTTCAGTTGCTTCATTCTTTTCCAGTTCCCTTTGACTGGACTCACCTGGAGTTGCCTTGGACATTGATTTTCCTTAGTAGCAACCATCAACGGATGACTTGAGTAGTATTACAGTGGTGCTATTGAATTATTGTTATTATTTATTGAGATCACGAAATATATATTAGATTTGTACAGCTTTCAATTTTAAATACATGTGTTTTAATATTTCCTGGAGTGAAAATTATACTGTTTGCTTGAAAGAATTGGAAATTTTACAAATTGTGCTGTAGGAACCATTTTATATTATACAGGTCTGCCGACACAACCTCTGCTCCAAACCCATGGTATATTTTCCACGTAGAAAATGTTAACAAATTCAGATAAACTTTCTTATTCTTGGCTACAATCATTACTAAGTTATTACTAAATGCTGTACATGTCTATAGCTATTTTCACTTATACTACTGTTATGCACAGCTGTAGCACAAGAGCGTTGTTAATTTACCACACATGCAAGGATGAAATTATTTTCAACAAAATGTTCTGGCCCTTTGTTTATGAATGTGGTACTGATGTTCAGTCATTAAATACTAGCTTTTAAATGCCCTTTAAACACCTTTAATACACTTTTTTTAGCAGGTATATACTGGTTTGTTTGTAGGGGCAAAGCCAGTTGGAGTCTGCATTTTGTTGGGATCTTTGTTGTGTGTTTATTATTTGTTGTTTTGTACTTGGTTTTTACAGAAAGAAGGAGTATCTCGGGTACATCATGAAGATATTTGCTTTGGAAGTGATAGCAAATCTGTTGCCTTACAGAAATACTACTTCCATGCTCTGCCTGAATGGTAAATGTTACTTGTGTCTGCGTCTATTTGCACATGTCTGTATATTCTAACAGAGGATGATTGCCTTGAGTTTATAATGCCAGCTGCTTAGCATCATCAGTAAACGGATTTTGCTGTAAGGTAGTTAGTTGATAGTTAGTTGCTGAGACACCGGACACTTGTGGGGGCATGGTAGCCAATTGGTTAAAGCATAGGGACCTTGAGCAAGTCCACTCACAATTGCTCAGTGCCATCGATTGATGTTTGGTCATTAGATAGATGCCTAAGAGATACTTGCTGTGTTGCAGTCTTTATGGAGTTGGAATGTGTTTTTTGTTGGTGGTTGTTATAGGGACATGATAATATGCTCCTCATCAACAGCCCTTGAGACAAGCCTACTTGGTCGTCAGCTGCAGAACAAGGTGGGTTTCTGGGTGTTACCCTTCCTGATGCTGTTAGAACTTATATGTATAACTAGCTGATGAACCCGGCGTTGCCTGGGTTTCGGAGGTTTTGGGCTGGGACACCATGGTAGCGGTCAAAACGGGGGACGCGAAACTGCTTAACCCGACGTTTTGGGTGTTTCAATCCCTCTAGCGAATAAGCAAGAAAACACTGCTTAACCCGGCGTTGCCCGGGTTTAGTTCAGTCAAAGTTTCAATCCCTCTAGCGAATCCGTACTGTAGCTGCTTAACCTGGCGGCGCCATCTGGCGAGTGAAAATAGGTTGAGTGTAAGTTTTTTTTACCAGCTAAAAATGCATTGCCCGGGTAGGTTTTGACCTGGGACACCATGGTAGCGGTGAAAACGGGGGACGCGAAGCCTCACACTGGGTGTGTCATGCCCACCCCGACACAGTAGTGAAGGTTTCGAGTGAAAAGCTCCAAAACTGTAGAAATGCATCCCGGTCAAAGTCGCTGTGACAGACAGATTCTTCTCTTTATTTATATAGATGTATTGATGTATACAGACAAAACAGTGTAGGTTATTTAGACGTTCTTCGTTCCTCTATCCCTTGTATTAAGGTAAGGTAGTTCATTTAGTTCGTATATCCTTCTCACTAACTCCTTTCATCGTTCTCGTTTTGTTCAGTAAGCAGTTGGTTCAAATGGCCGTATCATTAGTCAGTAAGTCTTGTTGTCTGTTTCCTTTCCTGTTCACTTCCTTAAATCTATCGTCTTGTTTTCATTCCTAAAATCCACTTCTGTGTCTCTTTCTTCTCTTCAGATCCTTATTTGCTGACTAACTGCATTTATAAAACTGACTGGAGATTACATTGAACAAATGTGTATATATATATATATATATATATATATATATATATATATATATATATATATATATATATATATATATATGCTTCTGTAATTGATTCCTTCTGAAAGTATATGAATATGCTAATTTATGCTTACATTCGTTAATGCGTATGGCCTCAATGTATTAATTAACAACTTGGTTGTTAACTTGTGGTTTTGCAGCAGAGATGTAAAATTTTTTGTAGAGTGTGTGGGAGAGATGTATTCTGGCAGATGCTGGTAGACCAGAAATTCCTATGGTGGACTATGCAGAACATTTTCCGAGGGGCGTTGGCATCAGCCTAAACTCAGCCCATCCTGTGGAGCTCAGTGAGTTGTAGAGATTTCTGTTTTCTCATCTGTTCACAATTTAGTGTACTGTCTGAAGTTCTTTAGATTTCTTGCTTATGTTGTTCACCTATATGGTACTAGTTTATTGTGCGTATAGCGGCTGGGCAAGTTTTGTGTTGTTTTTTGAAAACTACCATGATTGTGGCAGTATCTTTTGTGGATGGCTGGCCTAGGTAGTTTGCCTACAGCACATGGTAATTTACCGAAGCCACATATTGAGTCAGCAAAAGTGTTTAATCACACAGAACCTTAATGTTGAATTAAAATCATATCCAGAGTAGAAAGATGACACCATGTTCGGAGTTCCTGGACCAAGTTGCTTCTGTAGTTTTGAAAGACGATAGGTGGCAGTGTCCACGACACAATGACACTGCTGTTCAGTGAAACCTCATTGGTAGTAGAAGAAGCAGTGTCCGGAAATCCATTGAACCACTGGGTACTTGTAGAAAAGGTAGTCATCACCTGCCCATCGGTTGGTAGAGTGGCCACCCTTGACTGACTGTCAGGTCATGTCAAAGTTAGCAGTTGCTTAGAATATTCAGTTAACAGTTGCTTAGAATATTTTCAGTTAATAATTGCTTAGAATATTTTCTGTTGCTATAAACCTGTGATTTAATTTCAGATGAGACTCAGTCGCTACCGTCATGTCCTTTGCTGCTCCTACTCTCAACAGATGGCACTCTGCTCTGTTTTCATATCGTCTATCTCCGCCCTGGAGCACCTGCGATCACTGTGGTCGCTGATAGGCTAACTATAGATGGTGAAAGAAAGAATTTAGGTATGTGTTTGCAAATTCCAGACAGTTGATGCAATGGAATGAACATTATTAATGATTTTGTTATTATTATCATTACTATTGTTATTACTATTATTGTTATTGTTGTTGTTATAATTATTAATATTACTATTGTTGTTATTATTGTAATATTGGATATGGAAAACATCCACTGGAGGATCTTATTGTTATACAGTTTTTCACTCACATCGATCCTTCTCATGTATTGAACCTTTTTGCTCCCACTTCAAATTAGAACTTTACTGCCACAAATTCATTGTAGGTCTTTAGATTTCGTAGATAGCTGCGCTACAGCGCCTTTGTGAGGTTCCTTAATAGCACTATATATAAGACTATAAGTTTTCAGTTACATACCTACATGTTGCATATGATAAACATTCATAGAGGATTTGTTATTATGTAGCTTATCAAAATTATCATTTGGGGATATTGTTATCATATCAGGATACGAAAACATCTAGCAGAGTCTCTTATTATTGTAATTGCATATATTTAAAACATCTATTGGAGCATAATATTATTTTATAATGGGTCACATAAGCACACGAGCAATTCACATATTTCGTAATGATGCTGTTAATATCCAAAGGGATGGTGATGATGAAAGGTGTGGTGCAGCTAATGATTGGCTTTGTTGCTGAGTGAAGAGTAAAGCAAAATGTGCTCCTGGCTGTGGGTTGTGTAATTATATGTTACTTGGAAAGGTGTAATGCTAAATGGGAAATATTTTTTTCTTGTGTAAGTTGCCGCTGTAGAAGCAGCATCAAAGCCAGTCCAGAGTGTGGCCCAGGGCAGTCAGCCTGCCTTTGGTGGTCAGCCTGCCTTTGGTGGTCCGCCTTCTGCTGGAGGAGGCCAGCCATTCTTTGGGGGCCAGCTTCCCTTAGGAACCCAGGCTGTCTTTGGAAGTCAAACATCTGCTGGAAGCCAGTCAGCGTTTGGAGGTCAGACTGCGTTTGGAAGTCTAACATCTACTGGAAGCCAGCCAGTGTTTGGAGGTCAGACATCTGCTGGAGGTCAGCTGGCCTTTGGAGGTCAAACTGCTTTAGGAAGTCAGACATCTGCTGGAGGTCAGCTGGCCTTTGGAGGTCAAACTGCTTTAGGAAGTCTGTCTGCCCTTGGAAATCAGACTCAAACTGCTTTTGGTAGTCAGGCATCTTCTGGAGGTCAGCTGGCCTTTGGAGGTCAGATTGCTAATACAGGGCAGCCTTCTGCTGGACAATCTGCCCAAGCTATACCATCATCGAAAGGTCAGCCACATCCTGTGTCACTCACTACTGCTGGATCCAGTGGTCAGCTTCCATTCGGAGCTGTGGTTCAGTCGACAGCCCAGGTGAGACCTCCATCAGGACCAGCAGGGATTCTGACAGCTGCATCAGGTGATGGGCCTAGACCACAGCTGACCTTTGGTGGATTAAGAGGGCAAACGGATCTTGGCTTCCAGCATCCAAAGCCAGCTGAACAGCATCTGAATCTGGCGGCCCAAACAATGCCTTCGACAGCTGGCGGGGTTGAACAAGTCTCTCTGTTTTCTAAACAACTGCCCTCTTATTCACAATTAGGATCGCAGAAGCCTATTGAAACTCCGGCTGCAGCACCTAAGATGGCGACAGCCGCCCTGCCAGACTTGGCCAGAGGGTTGCAAACGTCAGCTTTTGCTTCGCCTCCAGTCGCCACTTCCATATTTGGAACGTCGTTGAATCTGGGTAAACCTCTCGACCACTCAACACCAGCACATCCCATCCAGGCTGTTGTTAAGCCATCAACAACGACTGCAACTCTTAGTTCCTTCAGCTTCCCTGCCCAGCCAAAACCAACAGCCCAGACGAGCGCTGCAGCAAAGGGGTTGGTTTCAGTTACCGCCGGAAAATCTCCTGCAGGACCAACAACGCCGGCTGCAGTTACGTCAGTTGGAGCCAAGGCATACACGACGAAAAGTGATACCCAGGAGTCAGGTAATAAGCTGTATTTTGTGTCATATTGTGCTCTGGTTTTTGGATTGGATTTTATTATGATTCAATGCTTCTGCTCTAGAATGTGCTTGTGCAGAGACTGAAAGGAGGTAATTTTCCCCATTGTTAGCTAAAATTGGGGTACAGTGAGGTAAGATAAGATCACGTGGATGAGCAATCCCATGAGGTAACCCACAGGAGATGATAACGATATGAAGTGTTAACGACTTCATTTTCTTGGTCTTGGTAAATTTATTATGAGGTGGTTGGTTAGTTCTTTCTCTCACCGAGTGATCTTCCAACCGACAGTGTACACCAATGTACTCGTTTTATTACAATGGGCATGTGTGGAACTGATATCTTAATTGCCTTATTGTTCAGATAAGGAGTTGAACCCTGAACTCAGGTAAAAGTAATTGTTTGTGGATTGTGTATCCCAGTTGAGAAAAGGCTTAAGATGTCTGGTCCTGGGACAGCAAGACATTTTGGCAGAACAGCTAGCTATGAGTCATGAAGAGTACTTTCCCATAACTGCTTGTTGTCGGTTGACTAGAGGTGCCAACATTTCAGCGTTGGCTGGAAAGATTATAAACCACTACATGACAACAGTTTTGCGCCTAAGACTCTGTGCACTAGGATCAGCAAGCTAACAATATCTTTTTCAGTTTTTGCAATACAATACTAGTGTCACAGTGTATGCATGTCAGGATATTTATATGATGCATTCTAAGATCCTGTCACGGTGATGATGAACCTCTTTAACCCTTTAACGATGAGAGGGATTAGTTTTCCTTACATTTTAGTACACGCTCATCATTAAAGTGATAGGTGCGCAAGTGTACGATAAGAAATGTAGGTTTGTTGCCATCATTGGAGCATTTTAGGGTAATATGTCATTAAGAACTTTGGAGAAACCTTAGAAGTAACTTGGGAAGAATTTAGGGAACTTGAGCTGTGAGGAAAAGTAATTGTCTGTGATTACTTTTGCAGTTCAGCCTGGAAAAGCGGTTGGAAAACAACCGGCTGATCAGTCAGACTATCCATTCTGGAAGCACATCATTGATGAGGTAATTGGTTATCACGATCCAGTTGTAATGTAAATGTTAATTCTCTGCGATTTCTTGGTGCCACACAAAAGCTGTGTCAGGGAGACCAGCTCATTAGCTGGGGCTGTATGAGATAAAGTTCACAGGAACCAGGTTTGTGGTTGGTTTCAATGCCAGGTTAGAATCTTGGGGGTCAAGTCGGGAGACAACGTGTTTCTGTGGTAGAATTTGTTGATGGTGGTAATTAATTGTTGTGAAACTGAGTCCAACGATAGAACTTATGCAATTATATTTGTGCTAATGCAGAATTTCCTCAGAAAATAATGGCTTTTTTCTTGTCGCAGAGTCTGTACCATTTCAGAATTAGATGATACTGTACCTAAGCTGTATTAATATATTAGAAACAATAGACAGGTAGGCTCCAGTTTAGCTACACTGTCTATTGTTTTCTCATCTAATACTGCTTAGGCCTGTTGAAACTGATTATTATTTTTACTTTCTTATATGAATGAGAACTGAAATAATTATATCTTATCAGAAGAGTCTTCAGGTAAGCTTAGCCACTTACTCATGATAGAACAGTCATTGCAATTTGTGACAGTGGACAGAAATTGACTTCGTAATAAAATGTAGTGTTTGGAATCAATTATATATATTAATCTATTCAGTATTAGGACAATTTTGCTGTTCATTTCAGAATTTGACTTTAACTTATAAATAGCTAAACATAAAGGTTTGGGACACCAACATCACTTAAATAATTTTTTGCCATTTTGACCGTATTTTATCATTTTATTGGATTATTTTAAAACGAAAATATTTTGCTAGAGTGTGTAATGTTAGCTTTTTATATGTTCATAGGTGAACCAGTTCAACAGGGAAGTGCATGAACTGAGGTCTCGTGCCAGCGGAATTACTGTTGATATTGGAAGCTCTGCTGAGATGGAGATACTTCGCAAGAGAACCAGTGTAGAATGTAAACTGTGCAAAGCTGTTGTTGAAGTCACTCGTGTAAGTCATTGTCACTGTATTCAAAGTTGTTTGTAATATCTATTTTTAAGATTGTACTGTAATTGTTAGTTTTAGATGAGACAAAGGAATTTGTGTAGCAACTCTTTTTAAGAATCTCTCAGTAGTGGTCCACCGGAAACTGCCTCGGACATTTGCCTCGGCCGGAAATTCCGTTTCCGGAAGTATTCGCCTCGGCAAATATTGTAGACGCAAATAGTTGCAAAAAATGTTTCTTTAAGAAAATTTTTTTCTTTAAAAACTTATTCGATAAACTTACGTATAGAAAATTATAAATGTTGAACCTTAAAACAATTACACAGAAAACTTCATAACTGCACAGAAATGACTACAATTCAAATTGTATTAGTCACTTATTACAAGTACACAAATTTATGTCGATAATTTCTTATTACATGAAAATGTGAAGCTTCGCATATGGAACAAATGGTACCCGGTTCGTTTCCGGATCCGGCAAATAGTACATCCAAATAGTCTGATTCGGTTTCCGGTGGAAAATGTCTTTCCGGTGGACCCCTATCTCTCAGTAGTACTATTCTTTTTGGATAGGATAGCACTTCAGAGAGCACTGTCACAAGTTCTAAGTTTGAGTTCATCACTTGATGAGCTGCCCTACATGTGATTGTTTTTCTAATATAAAACCAACTTTTGTTCTGGTTACTTGTGAGCTGGAATTCAGTCTAAGTTATACATCATGAGTACATTTCATTATTGTCATATAAACCTGACAATTTCTCTGGTAACTCATGAGATTGGGCTGCCTTTGAGTGTATGTTCTACAATTGAGTAAATTTTGCTTTCTGTCATCAAAAGCTTTTGAAAAGCCAACTCTTTTTCATGAGTTAGGAATTCCAGCAACTATGACAGCTTATGAGCTTGGAATACCAGCACGCAAGTTGCCATTAAAAAAGTTGTTTTTAGATGAGACAAAGCAAGTTCTACTTTAAGGCAGTCCTAGCTTGTGAGAAAAAGTTGGTTGTAGATGAGTTCTGCAGTATGTGTGCATTTTGGCAATATATTGCATCATGTGTTCTAGGAAAAGAGTGAGGTAGTCAATGAAGTTAAGACACAGTCTCTTGAATCCTGGGCTCTGTTTGAGCAATGCCGTCGAGTTAAAGAAAGGAACTGTGATCCGAATTATGAGAAGCTGATGAGAGAACGTCCTCTGAATCCGGACTGCGAACGAAAACTCCGCACGATTCACACCCTGTACCAGTATGTTGACAGCGAAGTTGAAAAAATTGACACTAACCTGGATGACGAATGGGAGACGTATCTTAAGAAGAGAAAAAACAAGAGGTATGGGCTTAGTTTTTTTGTGGACCTAGCAAAATAGCATTCTTTCTGTTTTCTCATTCTGTTACTTCTTACAGAATCTGAGTTTGCATGTGGATGTGCGACTGAACAGTTTTGTTGCTCATACCTCTGTCAGGAACTATAAAGATGTGCTCATCTTTACTTTGGGGTATGTTTCACAAGTGTGTTGTGACATTGATGATATCCAACCTGTATAGACAGATTGTGATATTGCAGTTGTTGCTTGTAGCAGGGTTTGCCAAAAAGACAATGAAACTGCATATAGGATAACAAAAACTTGTTGGACCACTGTAGAATATAATGCAAGATATCAGTATTCGGTGCAGCAAGGTCCATAGGAAGTGCTGTATACAGGCCCGCCGAGAGGGAGGGGCAAGGGGGGCAAATGCCCAGGGGCCCGGCGGTTATTAGGGGCCCGGGCCGGGCCCGCAATCGACTTATGAAAAATATTATAATCAGTTATAAAAAGTTTATGAATTAGGCCTATTTAAATATATTATCTGACACTTAACAACAATCAGTTTAAACTTCAAGCATCTGAATAACATCATTGTTGTATATATATAAATATAATATTGTACGGTCGTACCCCCACTTTTATTGTTTCAATGTGTTTTTTTTTAAATTTTCCGTACAACCGTACGATATCATATTTATATAAAGCCTAAAGATTGTTCAGAGGCCCGTGACTACTCTGCCTATGGGCCCGCGATTGCTCTGCCTAGGGGCCCGCGACTGCTCTGCCTAGGGGCCCGTGACAGCTCTGCCTAGGGGCCCGGAATTTCTGTCGGCGGGCCTGGCTGTATAGATGTATCTAGATGTTTGCTTGTATGTGTTATGTACAGTACCTAGACACTAAATATAGCACCATTTAAGAAGCGCTGTGTATGCTTGCATCAGTGAATTTTAAATAATTGAGAATGAAACTTTTTCAGTAAGCAAACATTGGTTTTGTAACTTGAAAAGTTGCAATGTGTACATTTTGGATCCTGCATGCACACAGAGATCAACCAAAGCATTAAGATGCCCTGAGGGATATGGACTGGACTGAAAATGGTCATGTTTTGTTGTAGGTTACTGGAAACGCCTCCGATGCATGCAATTTATGATGCACTTAAAAGTAACAACCAGACGATCAGAAAGCAGGAGATGAATTTAGAATCGATATGTGCCAGGATGCAGGAACTGAACATCTGTAAATCGGCCCTGAGAAGGAATGCAAATCTACCATTCAGCATGATCACTGATAACACGTGAGTAAATCAGATATATGCAAACTGCTACCAAGATATACAAATTGATACCAAGACATTAGGGGTCAGCCGGGTAGACAACATGGAACTCACCGAGTACCGAATCCGAGTATTTGGATGTACTATTTGCCGGATACAAACTGAGCACCATTTGTTCCATACGCGAAGCTTCACATTTTCATTTAATGAAAAATTATCGAAATAAATTTCTGTCCTTTTAATAACTGACTAATACATTTTGAATTTTAGAAATAAATAATCAATGAAATGGACTTGACTTCCGTTGTGGACTTCCGGTGTTGGTTTTTTTGTACTTTTCTTCTTCAAAATGAATATGTTAGATGAAGCTCAAAGCTGATATCATGAGCCTACAAATTCTGGCATGTGAGGCAGACAAGCAACTATTTGTGTGTAGAGTATTTGCCGAGACAAATACTTCCGAGTAGTGCCAAAAAACGGGATATTCGGCCAAGGCAAATGTCCGAGGCGATTTCCGGCTGACCCCTACAAGATATACAACTTGATACCAAGATATACAAACTGATACCAGCTGATTTAACCTATATCCTCAGACTCTTATGCTTCCCTGAGTAATTTTTTCTCAAAGAGGAGCTATATACTTATGCTGAAGTTCAGAGTACTGCAGCAGAACAGTTACTCTTAAGTTTTATATGAGAATTTCTGTAGATGATGTTACTGTGCAGTACTTTGAAACAATGCTTTGTAACTGTGATGTTTTATAATGAGTTCCATGTTGTAACAAGCTATGACAGTATATGCATATTTATGTACTGATGCAGTAACTAGGTTTCAGTGTATTTGCTTTTTTGTTTACTGATCTATCATGTTTCTGTTGATTGTTAGCAAGATGAAACATGATCCTGTCAAATGCACTGGGTCTTTGAATTTGCTGCATCTGATTTATGAATTTTTGTAGCTTCTTCATAATACATTGTTGACTCATTTAGCCGCTCCCCATCTACGAACCATTCTGTTTAATGCACGGTGGAGTTAACGTCCCCCTAATGCTATTAACTTAAAAATGCCCAATTGGTTAATATGCCGTACAAGAACTGTAGTGTAGAGATCAATATTGATTTTTCAGCATTATCCCTTTTGAAGTGTGGCCTGGTGTACACACTGTATCAAGAAGCATGTGCCCCAACAACTTCGCATTAATGCATCCTTATTGTAATTTGCAAAATGATTAAGCATCTCATCAAAGGATAGTTGTGAAGGTCTTATCTTTTTTGGTGTTACTGCATTTTTTCTGCTCTTAGGATGAATGGGGAGAGCCTTAAGGGTGATGGAGACAATGGTCCTAGAAGTGGCCTTCGACCCAAAGGACCTAGTGCAGCTGCCATCCAGGAGAAAGAGGCCAAGCTGCGCCAGATCCTCAGTTGTAGAAAGGCAGCACCTATCGTCTCAACGGCTCCAAGTAAGCTGTTTGATTCGTCACAGCTTGTGCTTAAGTTCCAGTCTTACATCTCTTTGTCTTTAGTTTTAGTGTGTAGTGTCTCATATCAGAGTTGTATTACGTTGCGATTCAATGACCTCAGGTTCAACTCTGCTCAGTGAATGACAAGCATCAGCGTTGACCCATTGATTGCATCAGAAGGTGGGACTGGCATCTGTTTGGAGTGGCATATCCTGTGATGCACTGAATGGTTGGAAACATGCCACATCATCACGGGGTCAGTGAGAGGGAAGTGAGTAACTTGCCTTTGTTTCTTGATGCTGCATTCTCTATTGCCATTCTGTGTGTGTTCTAGAAATACTTTTAGAATGTCTTGTTGATGAACTTATATATGCTAAACTTCTGTCCTTTTTATTTTTCTGTTGGGTTAACAGACAATCTGTCGTATTCGAAGATTGTTTCTGCAAAAGACTTAAGGGAGATTCTCCAGTCTGGCGACAGTCCAAGAGCATCAACGCTTCGCAACGGGAGTGCCACTTCCACGGGACCACCAGCTGCTGGCATCTCTGGAAAATCTCCAGCCGGGCGGATCGTGAAGGCTGCCATCCGATCTTCTCCTGGGCAGAAGGAAACGAAGCCAGTGGAACAGAAATCATCGGGTGTTGCATTGCCACAGCAGTCGATGTCCAGGAGAGAGGCTGCTGCTGGCGGTGGAGGATTGGATCTCAGGAACAGACAGGAGCCGGCTAAATTCTTGTCCCAGCCGTCGAGTGGAACAGTTGTTGTTGGAAGTGGCATAAGTCAGGGCAATCCAGTGTTTGGTGGTCTGAAGAGCCAGCAACCGGTTGCCACTGGGTCTCTGTTCAGCAAGGCATTCAGTGCTACTGCAGCTGCTGTAAACCAGAGCAGAGCACCAGTGCAAGCAGAAACAGACCAAAGCAGATTTGCAACCCAGCAGCAGGTAACACTTGCTTTGTTATCTGCATGGAAGTATGACCTTTGAAGTAATCTTTCATAAAATACATAATATTTGTTTGCTGCTCATTCTAAGAGATCAATAGTTGTTCAATTTAGCACTAATATTTGTAGTAGCAAAGTCATTTTTCACTGCAACCATGCAGATTTAAGTGTAGTTACAGATTCATATATGGCCATTTCAAAAGATACTCTTCAGAGGCACTGCCAACCTGACAATGCAAAACCATGATCAGACAGATTGATTTCCAAGCTTTTGTGGTAAAGAGGCCAAAAGGTCATATCGCAGGTCACTAGGCAACTTATTCCAGGAAAGCTTAAGATCTATGATAATGTGATTATTTTGGTGCATCCCATTAGACTCTTGATATTTTACCTGAATCGACTGAGAAATCCTTTTGTAAAGTGTAACATGAAGTTTTGTCTGTCATCTTGAGTTTTAATCTTTTGCCCGGTTTAGATGTCGCAGCTGCCAAGGTACCCATCATCTGCTACATCAAAGATGGTGGAAAGTAGTGCAGTGCAGAGGAAGGAAGGCTCCTTTGCGGCGCCTTCGTCCACTTCTCGATTGCCCAGTTTCAGCGCCATGCCTAACACGTCTCAACTCCCGAGGCAGCTTTTCCACTCGCCTGTTGCAGAATCAGCCGCTGCTGCTGACCCAAGTTCGTGTACCTCAGGTAATGTAACTGGCCTTATTGCCTATTGTGTTTGAGGATTGCTGGTATGTTTATGTAGCATGACCTGGTGGCGTTATGCTGCTTTTGTTTTTAGACCTTTCAAATATTTTTAATTGTTGCAATTCATCAATAAAACTAACTGTGTAAGGCCAATATGTTAACACATCTTAAACTGGGTAAGTTCAGATGCTACGGATATGTATGCACTTACGTCAGTTATCGGCTGGTCAGAATCAGTTCAGCATCCTAATAACATTTCATTTGTTAGTGATAGCGGACTGGTGTTGCTTCGTACTGAATGCGTGTAAGATTATTTTTGGCATTTGGAATGAATGAGGCAGCTGCGGTGATATCAGTCTTTTCAGCCATCTTGGTGCAAGCGGTTAGCAGTAAATATAATGAATTGCAATGAATTATTTGAAAAAGAAGAGGTATAGTGTACAGGAAGTTGTGACGATGTTGTTCGTGAGGGAACCATTGTGGACAGTTTGTGAAAAAGCTGGACTGCAATTTTGATTATAATGACTTCATGTGTGGTGTAGACTGAATGGACCAACTTTTTCTTATTACACACCACTGAGAGGATCGCTGAAGTGGTACAGAAAGGTGGTCCTACAGATGATTGACATGGCTCTGTCATATGCATACCTTCTCTACGAGGGCATCCTCTGAGCAGCAAGAACCTAGGACTAAGCGTAATCCTCAACTGTGAGGAGGTTTCATTTGGGGTTCTGTGGATACTTTTCCAGTCTTTAATGCAACAAGTGATTAGAACCTCTGAGGCAGATGTCTCCAGATGTGGAGATGAACTTGTCAATGTGGTGTTACCAATTTGCTTACATTGAGCAGCATTGCCATTTCTGCTGTGAAATTACCGGGCAATGATGATAACTCAGGTTGTGTGGGTGTTACAGGGTAGTTCTTTGGAAAGTATTGTGAAATGTGCTGTATAAATGTCCTGCATAGGCTTACTCTTCTGACTTACACTGTATATCATTTAATTTTGGCTGGTTTCAGAACCAGCCTCACCAGTTGGTTGTACAAAACCATTTTCTTTTCACTGGGTCTTTCGCACTTGGAGTGCCTGTGATTAGCGAACACTGTGAGAGGCGCTTTATAAATGTTTAGATACAGTAAATACAATACTTATTGTTATTTTTATTGTTACTTTTATTATGATTATTATTGTGTTTTATTTTTATATAGTATGTTATAATTTTTATTATTATTATTATTATTTTGCTGTTTATCTTTATTGTTTCTGTTATGTTTTATTATTACTATTATTACTCTGTTTATTGCTATTATTATTATTCTGCAACACTGATTTTATTTAGAATATGATGATGAAGACGATGAAAATGATGATGAAGAATATGGTGATGGCTATAATACAGGTCCATATTCTCATTTTTCTACCATTTAAATAAATAAAATCGCAAATTTATGTTGGTGGATAATAGAAGTTTTTGAATAGTGAAACTATTCATGTATGTAGGTGATTGTTAAGTATGTTCTAGTTATATAATACTAATCTATAAGTGATAGATTAATTTAACTTCTTTTTATTAATTTTAAATGAGTTTAGTGTGTCCTTTACTTAAACAGTTTTACTATCAGCAAGTAACTTTACATTTATTCTATGTAAAGGGCCTTGCTAGTGGCAGAATGCAAAACATGTTTATTTTTAAAGAGTCCTTGTGGCGTAAATCTTTGGAGCAACATAGGTTGCTTGTCTATTGTCTATTCAGGTTAAGTTTATACATGTACTGTGTGGACTCGTTAACCTATTGTTCCGCTTAACACAAAGTGCTGTTATGTCCCTAAAGTTGTTAACTTTTCACACCGCATCAGATAATGCGCAAACCTGCATGCACGCATGCATCTATATACTTGTGTGTGTGTAAGTTTGCACATGTGTGAAATGACGTGAGAACTGAAACAGTTGAGCATACCTCTTATTCAGAGACATTTCTTATCTGCATCATGTGATTATCAACTGTAAAGTGATGGTGCTGTGTTGTAACAGATGTTTCTCAAGAACTGACGGAACAGGAATACGATGAGGGTCAACCTCTGCCCTCCGTGACTTCTTCCAAAGGTAATCATTACTCCTTTCTCTTTTTCCCTAAAATAATGTGCATGAAGGACTTGCTCAAGGTCCTTACTTTCAGCCTGTCTTATGAATTGTTGGCATATTCACTTTCTAAGTAAGTCATGTCGTAGACTAGAAATAAAATACAAAATCACCGGACTTAAGAAGTTTACAGGTTTGAAAATGACCTAATCGGCATAACTGTTAACTTGCTTAGACCGTTAGTGATCTTAGGAAATAGACTCATGTAATAATACAGTCGGGTCTCGCTAACACGCCCCCGTTTTACACGCCATTCCGCTTAACGCGAAGTAATTTTATGTCCCCGAAGCAATTAACTTAACACGCCATACCCGTTAACGCGTGCGGCATATGGACCGTATTACAGCGCTATAATATCGACTTTTACAGCCGGATGTAATTCTAATTCAATCATGGCACATGCTCTGAACAGCGCATTTATTTGTCCTTTTTGGAAACTTTACCTCATCTAGGCCGATAATATAATTCAGCAAAGAAATAAGTGGAAGATATTTGTAGAATGAGAACGTAAACGTTTATTTCAACCAAGGAAAACCGAGATCTAAATCTATCGCGTGTGTAAATAATCCAAGATGGCGGACACTCGCGGACATTTTAAATCGACGTTTGCTCGAGGAATTAAATTCAAATGATGACAATTTCGATGAATCTGACAATGAAAAACCCTCTGACGTATCAAGTGACGAAAATAAAGTGGCTTTGGGCAAAGGAATTCTGACTTTGACGCTAGTTTACACGTGGCATGCGGAGTATGTTGATGTCCGAGCGGGAAAATGGGATGCAAATATCGGGTGACTTCGGAGAGTTTTTATTAAATTTTATTTATTAGGTTATTGGGTTACAGTATTTCAGCATTAAACTTTAAAATTAGATCAAAAACTACACGTAGCGTGCATTTATTGTTGTAAAATTTTTAATTGAAACAAAGTAACTTCAACTCACGTCTGGCTAGGAGAACCGCACAGTGGCATGATTGGAGAACATTTCAGGTCGTTAGACATTGTTACTATTTAACTTAAGTGTTATCCCGTTTAACGCGCGGTCCGGTTTACGCGCTGTATCATAAGGCATGTCCCCCGAGGGGGGCGTGTTAACGAGACCCGACTGTACCTGCATTGTCAAATTTTGATTTTCAGTTCTTGTTAATTTGTTTTCCAGAGTCAAAGCGAGCCACAACACAGCAGAAACCTATTCAGAGCTTATTCGGATTATCATCAGAACGGGCATCTGGTTCTGCTCCAACCAGTACAAGTGGCTTTGTCTTTGGTGCAAAAACCGATGGAGAGAAAGCTGTAACTCAGTCTTCACCATTTGCTGTGCCGTTCGGATCAACATCTGGCACGAGCGCCCTAACAGGTGTTGGTTTCAATGCAGCCTCTTCCACCTTCCAATCTGGAGTAGGATCATCCCAGACAAAGAGCTCATCTGCAACAGGTTCAACTGTTCTGGGAGGACTCTTACTTGGACAGACACATGGTAAACCGGCTGTAAGTGCAACGAGCACAGGTGCTAATTTGTTCGGACACAAGACAGACGATCAGGCTGGCAACAGTTTAACTGCTACTGTTGACTTAAAGAATGAACCGTCTGATTCTCAGAATAAACCCGAAGAAAAGACTATTCTGACCAGTGCTGCAGAAGTTGACACTACTGATACTAAGCCTACAGAAACTGGAGTAGAGAAGAATTTGCCAAAGGATTCCGAGCTGAATTCATCAACAAATAATGTTGAAACAGCAGTGTCTCTGGGTTTAAGTCAGGCAGTAACTACAACTGCAACCTCAGCAGTTGGAACTGGTTTATTTAGACAAGCAAAAACAACTTCTGCAGTTGGAACCAGCGTGTTTGGTCAAGCACAAACTACGACTCCTGCAGTTGGAACCAGTGTGTTTGGTCAGGCACAAACTACGAGTGCTGCAGTTGGAACCGGTTTGTTTGGCCAGGCCCAAACTACGAGTGCTGCAGCTGGAACCAGTTTGTTTGGTCAGGCACAAACTACGAGTGCTGCAGCTGGAACCAGTTTGTTTGGCCAGGCACAAACTACGAGTGCTGCAGCTGGAACCGGTTTGTTTGGCCAGGCCCAAACTACGAGTGCTGCAGCTGGAACCAGTTTGTTTGGCCAGGCACAAACTACGAGTGCTGCAGCTGGAACCAGTTTGTTTGGTCAGGCACAAACTACGACTGCTGCAGTTGGAACCAGCGTGTTTGGTCAAGCACAAACTACATCTGCTGCAGTTGGAACCAGTTTGTTTGGCCAAGCACAAATTGCAGCAGCAGATGGAGCCACTGCAACCACAACAGCTGGAACTAGTGTATTTGGTCAGGCACAAACTACAGCAGCAGATGGAGCCACTGCAACCACAACAGCTGGAACTAGTGTATTTGGTCAGGCACAAACTACAGCAGCAGATGGAGCCACTGCAACCACAACAGCTGGAACTAGTGTATTTGGTCAGGCACAAACTACAACCTCTGCAGCTGGAGCAGGTTTATCTGGTCAAGCGCAAACTTTGACTTCTGCAGCTGGAACAAGTTTGTTTGGCCAAGTGCAAACTACAACTGCAGGTGGAACCAGCTTGTCTGGTCAGGCACAAGCTGCTACTTCTGAAGTGGGAACAAGTTTGTTTGACCAGGTGCAAACTGCAACAGCTGGTGGAACCAGTTTGTCTGATAAAGCACAAACTACTACTTCTGCAGAAGCGTTAACTACATCTTCTGGAGGTGGAACCAGTTTGTTTGACCAGGCATCAACTGTAGCTGCCGCAAATGGAACCAGTTTATTTGGTCAGACACAAATTTCTACAGCAGGTGGAACCAGTTTATTTGGCCAGTCACAAACTACAACTTCTGCTGGTGGAGCTGGTTTATTTGGTCAGACACAAACTACTACAGGTGGAACAGGTTTATTTGGTCAGTCACAAACTACTACAGCAGGTGGAACTGGTTTATTTGGCCAGTCACAAACTACAACTTCTGCTGGTGGAACTGGTTTATTTGGTCAGACACAAACTACTACAACAGGTGGAACGGGTTTATTTGGCCAGTCACAAACTACGGCTTCTGCAAGTGGAACTGGTTTATTTGGCCAGTCACAAACTACAACTTCTGCAAGTGGAACTGGTTTATTTGGTCAGACACAAACTACTACAGCAGGTGGAACGGGTTTATTTGGTCAGACACAAACTACTACAGCAGGTGGAACGGGTTTATTTGGTCAGACACAAACTACTAAAACAGGTGGAACTGGATTATTTAGCCAGCCGCAAACTACAACTTCTGCTGGTGGAATCGGACTGTTTGGTCAGGCACAAACTACATCTTCTGCCAGTGGAACTGGTTTGTTTGGCCAGGGACAGGCTACGACTGGTGCTGGTGGTTTTGGATTTGGTCAGCCACAAAGCACGAGTGGGTCAAGCGGATTGTTTGGTCAGGGGGCACCTGCGGCTACTTCATCCTTTGGCCAGTCATCATTTGGTCCAGCATTTGGTCAAGCGTTTGGTCAGCAGACAGCGTCCACCACTGCGGCAGCGACAGGTTTTGGTCAGACCACAAGCGGCACAGGCTTATTATTTGGTCAGGGTGCATCAGCAAACGCTCCTTCCACAGCATCTGGCTTCGGATTCGGTTCACCATCTGCATTTGGCACTTCTGCCGCCTCCGGTCAGCAAGGATTTGGTCAGACAGCTAGGTTTGTTTTTTGCTTTCCATTCAGCTTTCTGTTTATCATGATTCTGAGTGAGTTTTTATTTGAAATTATTGATTTACTGCTGTTTTTTACTTGTGTTCTCATTGTGCTTGACGTTCTTTGTAGTTGGAACCTATGTATACATTTTGCATTTGACAGTGTATTGCATTGTGGTATTTGAGAAGGGTATGCAAGTTTTTCATCCATGTGTTTGGTGTGATGAAGAGGTACATTGACTGTTAGGTCCGTTGTTGATTAGTTTTTTTCTCTCTGGGCTGTTTCATTAAGTTTGATTGCATTTATTTAGTGCATTTGGAACACCAGCACAGACCCAAGGTTCACTGTTTGGTTCAACTGGCAGGTCAGTTTGACAACACATGCTGAGGAATTCAGCCAATATTTCATCTGCCTAGCCTTCACTGTAGATAGACAGTCTTTGAATTCTATGTTGGATTTCAATTGTTGAGGTTCCAGATAATGCCGTGTCCATCTGTCCGTATATCGGAATGATGTCATAGTAAATATGCATTCCAAATAGGAGTTACGTTGTATGCATGTGTGTATCGGATCATTTATAAACACCCGTAAAGAGCTGTGTAAAAGTGCTGTAACTTGAGCATGTAGTGAATGTAAAAGACCTGTGTGAAAATGATGAAAACCAGGTAACAAACGCTATGCACCATGTTTGGTGTGTAAATGAATGATTTAATGAAGTCGTAGGTTCCTGAAATGTTCAGTTAGATACATGTACATAAACATGTTGTATGTACTTACACCCGTATGTATATATGTGCTGCCTAATCAAGGCCTCTGGATGCCGTGGCAAATGGCTTGGCAAAATGAGGATACCAAGTATACCAAACTTAAGCCGTGGTCAACAAAAATTGTGGCATTCTAGATAATTCTGTTTAGAGACATGCATCAAGTTATACTTTATTTCAAGTGCAGTTATTAGTTTTTTACCTGTACTTTTTACCTTTACCTTTTTTACCTTTGCATCTAGTTGGTCTAATTCTTACCTGAGTGATTTTGGTTTTGAATGGCAGTGGCGGAAGCATGTTTGGTGGGTTTGGCGGCCTCGGTCGACAGCCAGATCCTGAGAAAGCTAAACATAACGTATTTGGTTTATCATCAACATTTGGAACGAGCCAGCCGAATACTGGTGAGAGCTGATTACCTGGTAGTTCTTTATTTTCAAGTGTTTGATACATTGTTTTGTTTAAACAGCTGAGATATAACAAGGATACCAAACATATGTTGGATTATTGGATATATTGTTTTGCTGTTGACATTTGGAACGGAGAGCAGAGTACTTTTGGGAGCTTAGTAAATTTTTTTAAAATTTTGAAGTGTATTATTTGTTCTGTGAAATAAGTCATAAACACTGTTAGTATATCACGACATCTCAATATCATTGTTAAGTTGTAGTATATTGCAAATTATGCTACCGGGGTAGTTACCGTTATATTAAAGGCTTCACATTAATACATTAAAAAGTATAGAAAACTGAAAAATTGAAAACCAACTACTGATGCATGAAACATAGATATAATATCGCCATAATGACTTCTTAGCATATAACACTACAGCTTGGTTATGGTTTCTGATCATCCCGACGGATGGATGAGGCATGATTAATAATGAACCACGATTTGTCTGTTGGCCAAGTTCTTTGGTTATGATGATAGGCTTATAATTGCATACATGGTCTACTTTTGGATGGAATACAGAGGAGGGTTCAGCATCGAAGTTCTGTCGCCTAAATCTTTTAAGTCCAATTAATTTTTTAACCACTTCTATAGATGCAAATTGTTCAGGAAAACTTAAATTGCATGTTGGCTACTGCAGTATAAAAATGCACAGGAAATTTGCTGAAATTTGTTAATCGTCAACCGGATGGGGAACAAGATGTACAACTCCGTAGATGAATTGGAACATTTTATCAACAGAAAATTATCTCAGGGGCTGTAAAAGAAAGAGTTATGGATTTTTTATGCATAATAGAATACAGCAGATTATTTTGTAGTTATACTGTGCGGTGCATTATATGATACATTGAATTATAAACTTTCTTCAGAAAATTTATGCTATATAACAAAGAACTTGAAATGTTAAGGTAGCACTGTCATTTATGTATGATATACGCTACAGTACTTTCGGTTACAGTCCCAACTACGGCCTGTTGCGCATAACATTTAAAAAATTTTCCCAACAGTTTTTAAGTGGAATAAGCTAATTAATTCCAGTTGGCAGCCTACCATAATCATAAATTTACATATACATGCATGTGGTAAGTTGTGCAGCTATAAAGCATTACTGGCATGCTGCATTTACTGTTGCCTACCGTTTTAGAGGAAATTAAGTGACGACAAAGTTTTACTCTGGCACTCATCTTTTGTCTGACATGCACTGTGGTGTTGATGGCTGGAAGATGGCAATGACTAATCTTTTGCACAGAGTGGGGAGGGGGGATAGAGTAGTGGTAAAACCCATGGCCAGGAGAGCATAAGGTACGCGGATCGACTCCCGTAACCCCCCTCTAGGGCGACGCCTGCATGGCTGCCAAACCGTTTGTTTAATTAAGATATTGATTGTACTTTCATGTTTCAATGTAATCTTATTTCGTCTGTCAGTTTGAAATAATAAAGAATATAATTATTAATTATTATTCTATTAGAATGCACAGAACATCGAGTACTAGTAGCACAAGAGTTAGATCAAGCATAGATTTTGATTACTCAGTGATACTCACTGGATGTCTCTGTGTTATTAGCTTCTTTGGACTCTATGCGTTCTTATCTCTGTTGATCCTAGAAATCATTTTATGAAAGTACGTTACTATTTTCCGTGTCTGGTTTGACTCTAGGACTCTTTACACAGACCGTCTCTTCGCCATTTGGTTTGGTGAAAACGGATGCAAGCATCTCTGGTGCCTTCAGTGCCGGTGGTAGCAGCATCCAGAGTTCAGGCTTTGGTGGATTTCAGAAGACTCCTCAGCAACCGACAACAGGTGAGTTTATCATTGTCATCTCCATTGTTCTTTGTAAAGTTGTAGAATGTCCGTTGAGGTAACCCTGAGGTGCAGCCACGGGTTTTGAGGTGTTTGCAGTTTCATTTGCCTACGCTTAGCCTACATTTCTGTAGTCTTACACCAAAATCTGAATACAGTGAAAATATGTAACCAATCAATCAATATCAATCAATCAGTATCTTTTTATTGCAACCAATCAGTAAAATTACATAAGAATAACAATTCAGGTACATTTATTACTGCTTCATTAAATGAGGTGAGAGAGAACAGTCGGTGATGGAAGCAATGGGTGGCCCCCAAAGGGATAATTATCCCGCTAAGTGGGGACACCCGACAGGTCAAGTAACATAATTCAGTGTATGGCATATTATAAGTAATCCTTCCCGACGCAACTAGAAAAAGATAAGAATAGTCTGGGCGTTAAACAGGATTGGGGTGCTCGGAGAAGTAGGAAGATATGGAACAAAACTTAACTAATCTTATCTAAACCTTAACTAAGGAACTCAAGGGCCAGTGCGCGGAGCTGGCGTGCCCAAATTATAACAGAACTTATAAGAGGAGGAGTCTAGTCTAGGAGTAACATGAACTAACATGATGTTGGATTTCTGATTTTTAATATTTACGCTTTTTACTTGATGATTAGCATTTGTAACTTGGTTTAAGATTAATGTGCAATTGTTCTTTCTTATGTCTTGGCTACAGGTGCGTTTGGTTCAGGCCCTTCTTTTGGAAGTCCAGCACCGGCTTTTGGAGGTGCACCTGCCTTTGGAAGTCCACCTGCCTTTGGAGGTGCTCCAGCATTTGGAGCTGCACCGGGCTTTGGAGCTGCCCCAGCCTTTGGAACTTCATCTGGCTTTGGAAGTCCCTCTGCTTTTGGAAGGTCGCCTGGTTTTGGCAGCGGCGGTGCATTTTCCAGTTCTTTTGGGAGTGCAGGTGGTGCAGGACAAGCGTTTGGATCAAGTGATGCAACTTCTGGAGCTTTTGCAAAGTACGTTGCTGTGTTTCAGATATCATTAATTAGGTTTTCATAATACATAATTGCGGCTCACTTGTAAACCAAAATACGGTTAGCAATTGGTGCAATAGAGGATATACTTACTTACTTACTTTTGCACTTCTCATCCGACCAGATGCAGTAATACATGATTACTGTACATTGCCTGTAAACTGACCTAATTTTTCATCAAATATGCTACAGATCTACCAGAGTTGAGGCTTCAGCTTACAGATTTAAAATTAGTTTTTGGTCATTGTGAAGCACTATAGCTATAAGTTCAGTAATCTTTGTGTGTGAGTGCAGAAATTGTTGTTTATGTGACCAGTTTGCATCAAAAGAACATCTGTAACAGAGTTGTCTAGTTTTGGTAGAATGCTGGACACAGTGTAATGTACTGTAAGATGTAATTTACTTAACTGTCTCTTCAAGCCAGTTCTAGCGCTCTCAGTCCTTGTGAAACAGAGCTGTTTTTCACTTGAGAGAGGTCCAAGTCATTCCTTTTTTTGTATAGTGAAGCTCACATATTGAATGTTTAGCACCAATTGTGGCATATGTACTGCCTAACACTGCTGCTCTACCGTGGCCATCTACCGATTTCACGGTAACCAAAAGCAAAGATCAGCTGCTACAAACACGCATTCACACACACACACATGCACACACACACACACACACACACACACACACACACACACACACACACACACACACACACAGGAGGGTTGAGTGACTCCCAAGATGCCATTTCATGCAGACGAATCCTTATATTGATATTGGCCAACTGTTGACCTTGAAAGATAGGGTCTAAATCTTAAAGTAATTTTTAAATTTGTGGGTTGCTTTACTGAAACGCTAGTTTCACGTGTTTCTACAGCGGTCATGTCAGTGTGTAGCAATTAAAGTGGAGAAATGTTTCTGTTGTAGCTTTGCTTCGACTGCTGCTCCGTCATTTGATTCGCTGGCTATGCAGTCTGACCAGCCAACGTTTGGAAGTCCTGCACAGCAACCACAGCAGGGCTTTGGAGGATTTGGTGGTGGAGGAGGAGGAGGAGGTGAGTAGATATCACTAAGTCTGTAGTTCTTAGACTTGACGACACAAGTGCATTAGGGTGTTAAAATTTGTTAGGTGTTTGCCATGCTGAAACTCTTCCAAGGCATATGAGGAAAGCAACAATATCATTTTTTTTTCAATTGGCCAAGAAGTGGATGGCATTGGTGTAAACTTTCCTCAGTTACTGCCACAGTCCTATTCCTCTACACCGTTACTAGAGGCAAATGTGTTAGCTATCCATTTATGGAGTTAATTGGTGCAATATATTGGGCTAGCCGAGACTAATGGCTTAATTATTGCAAGGGCTGGAGCTTAGGTGCTTCAGCAGTGTGATGTCTTTAATGTATGGTTTAACACCTGAACGACAAGTGTACTAAAAGCGACTAGGAAACCAGTGCAGATTGTCATTAAAGTGTTAAAGGCAACTAGGATTGAATCTTCTCCCAGATGCTTTGAGTTCGAAAGTCCTGTGAGAAAGACAGCAGTTATATCGGTTTCTGGCATTACATCATGTTTGCTTTATTATGCTTTTAGGATCGTTTGGATCTGGGTTCGGTTCTGGACAGTAAGTAGAAAGCACTTCACATTGTAGACATTTCTAATGTTGAAAGACTACTTAATGGTATTAGCAATGTTAAGCCCTTGATAGGCTTCTTTTGGTATGGTTCTGAAGACTTCTTACCACTGACATATTTACATTTTTTGGAATTGTTTTACCTTAGAACAAAATAAATTAATAAACAAAATATACTCAATTCTTCCAGGCTTAGCTGTGAAATTGATAGCCAAAATTCCATTTTCCTAGATATTCTTGTTACACAACAGTTTAATCATGAAATTTTCATAGCCTGTTATTATCAGTTTTGAATCATGATGAAAACTGGATCATGGCTGTGTGGGATTCCCGAGTACTTTTACGTTGAGATACAGTAGGCTTAGGGGCCATCCATATATTACATACGCATGGAGGGGAGTAACCGAAATGCATGTGCTTGCGTACGCTTGCGAACAGGGGGTGGGGGTCTACTTATAATGTACGTACGCAAATTGATTGGCCTTCAAGTGAGCTAGAGTTCAATCTTTCCAGCTATCTGGTACTACCAGAGGATGTAGGACTGTGGGAGAGGTGTCACTTGTATGCCACCTTACCTTTGAACACTATTATTAAACTATCACACAACTCAACAGTGAGTTCATGGATTACTCATCCTTCAGTCTGGCCAAAAGTGCAGACAGTCGCTGCCTGGACTTGTGTAACTGACACATTCTGCAGCTGGTCTTGGGGGGGGGTGCGTCAACTGTACGTACACAGGGGGTGTGGAAAAAAGTACGCGTGCGAACAGGGAGGGGAGTGGTCCAATTTTCCTGGATTTTTGCATACATAATATATGGATGGCCCCTTATGCAAATTAACGATTTGCTATATAGGCAACTCTACACTGATTGCGTTGTGCATGAATTCAGTATTCTATACATCGATCTACTAGTGAATTGTTACTACGACTTATGGCTGTGGTATGTTGCCCATAAACTACAGAATTATTTCAGCCTATATAATTTAATAATCATTGTTTTTGTTTATATCTGTTCTAGTATCTTTTTTCTTCTATTTTGTCATAGTGCAAGTTTTGTGATTTTTAAACATGAACATGTTTATTTTTTATAGGAATCTTCCATCAACGTTTTCCGCCTACAGGTCATAGTTTCAACAAGAGACTAGTTTCTGAAGTTCCTGTCTACGTTAGGTCACATTAACACAAAAATAAATTTAAGAACTGGAAGTTTGTTTGGAATTTGAACACCACAACTCTGTTCCTTTCGTAAATGGTTAATGAAAGACACGAGATTTGGATATGGAGAACATTTATGGAATTTAAATGACAGTCATTCTGTTTACTTTTTCTAGAATTGATCATGAATGATCTAGGTATCAAGAAGTATTTTTCAAAGTTTCCTGTGTTGTTTCTATATTAAAAATTTACTGTACAAATATGTTCGGACAGTTTTTATTTTGTCACACCGACTGATTTTGTGTTGTGCCAAGAAATTTCAACACTAAATTTTAAACACAATTTAACATGTAAAGTAAACAAGAAATTCGCTCAAACAACAATTGCCTGTATCCCCAAGGTTAATTGGTATGGACGATATTTTGCAGTTCATAATTGACGAGGGTGTGTCTTTACACTGACTGATTGCAATGTAAAGCATTAAAAGCAAGACCCTGCAGATCGGACCAATGATTTTTAAATGTTCATGGAAAGTACCATTTGCAACCAGAAACATTAGAATTAAAAATGTTCAAGTCTTCTTCTGATTTTGGCATCTCTAAGTAAAAAATAAATGCCAAGAAATTTCAAGATTAAATTTAAAAAAATTGTTAACATATATATATAAAGTAAACGAGAAGTCCTCTCAAACAACAATTCCCTACATCCGCTAAGGCTGTTTATGAGTGTGGACAAAATTTTGCAGTTCATAATCAACAGGGGGCAGATGTGTTTTTTAGCTGATGCATTAAAAGCACTGTGCAACCAAAAACATTAGAATTAAAGTTATGCAAGTCTTCTGCTGTTTTTGGCATCTCAAACAAATGCCAAACAGTCAACACTTAGAATTTCCCTTGACAGTGTTTGTAATTTCCTGAGTTGTCAACAAAACGGGTTGAAATAATACTTGTATGACCTAAATCGGGAAGACCGAGCAACTCTTTGAATTCAGAATTGGTTATAGCTTCAGCACATCTATGCAGTAGTCTGTGTCAAGGTCAAGCGACTGCGGAGTAGCAGAAAGTTCTACGCTTTCTCCGTCAAAACTGAATTTGAGCGTTCCAAAGTTTTTTCCAGCTGCGCGACAAAATTCTCTCATCAGTTTCTCCATTGGCTCATCCTGTTAAATGCACAAAATAATCATCCTATAACAGCACTGCAAATAGACACAATTTTAACACACATGCATTATATCAACTTGAAAATTCTTGTACCGTCTTCATAATGAGGATAAGTTTTTATAATATACAAGCATTTCTCACTTATTTGCATCTTGGGTACTCTACCCTGGCAAAAACAGTGGGTACTCTACCCTGGCAAACACACCACTTGACAATTTAATCCCAGAAGTGATATGTACACTTTGCAGAAAAATGGTAAACGTTACTATCAATCATGTTGTTATAGTTGTCTCTGTTGCCATCTCTTTTTGCAGTTTCATCGAAACTTTCAGATCTGTATTCTGATCTGTATCTGCTCTGAACTTGCTTGATGTTTTGAACTTGCATTCATATGTACAGCCTATATGTTTGATCCATTCAAGTCTACAGTGTATTGATCGCTGTAGGCTATTGACCTCTAGTATAGTTTAGTCTAGCAGCGAATTCTAGAAGCTGCCAGAACATTTGAGAATTTGCTCTGAAGCGACACCTCATGAGTCTGGAAGTTGATCTGAAATTACATCTCATGAGAAGCCCAACATTCCCAAAATTCCCACAATTTGGCGAGTAGTTGTGACATTCATTGCATTGACAGATGACAAGGCGGTTGACTGTGACAGTGTTCTTTATAAAAATGGAAAGAACCTGATTGGCTGTCCAATCCCACCACAAGGCTATTAGCATCAAACGTGCATATATGTAGAGCCTTTCCAGTAACCAACAAATGTCAAAAAGTGGTACAGGTGTGTACTTGAAACATGACACTGTACTATAATTAAGATATAAAAACCACAATTTGAATTGTGAAACTTTCTAGTGAATATGCTGCTTCGTAGGTCTCCAAGAATCGTACCTGAATTTGCAAATACTTCTTAGTTATTTGACACGCTGAGTAAAGATGGCCATTACCTTTCTGATGCTTAAAGTTGTCTTGGATTTACTATCCTTCATCTGTAGATTCAAACGTATCAGCATCCTATCTTCAACTGCATCAGCCATTTCCACTGGATCAGGTGATAAACGATCTCGACTGGTGTGAATGTGACAATCTGTTAAAAAACCAAATGCAATTCAATGGCAAGAGATTCAACTGGTCCATCTGTTTGTATTTATCTCTCTCTAAGTATAGCCATACCTAGCATGCGAACCCATGCTTATGTCCTGGGCCCTCAAGTAATGTTTAGACCATAACACAGTTCCAAATGTTTTCCTACGGTTTGGTTCATTGGGGTTCTTCGTTTACCATGCGGCCTCTTCTGGCTTTTAGGTGCTCTATTAATGAGCACATCATGCCTGTCCTTTGACGAATCTCGCGCAACGTGACTGAAGAAAAGCACCTTACAAAAATTGGTACAACTGACATAATACCCTATTGACACCTACTCGCATTACTAAATAAAAAGCTCAATCTAAGCTTTAAATTCAGTCCTTACTAGTGGTTCAGATGTTCAAAGTCCATACCAGTAACAATATGTTTGATCCATTCAGACCTAAACATGACCACAGGCTGACTGTTAAAGCAATGCAAAAGGCTGCCATAGAATTCCATACACAACTGAGACAAAACATTCAGTACTTCTGCTTCTGGAATGCTTGAATGAAAGAGAACAGGTAATAGCCACAAAACATCGGGAACAAAAGAAATTGGAAAAGAGCAAAGGTGCTGTACAAATTGGAATAAGATTTTGTCATATTTGAAAAATAACCTGTTCATCCAAAATAGTTACATGATGAGTTTCTTCAGAGTACTACAATGCCTAATCCAAAGATGACAGATAAATCTTCCTGCTCACCAAGAATATCAGCCACCGTTATTCCCAATGCAGTTGGCGAATCGTAGATGTGGACAGTTGAATCGTTGAAGAACATGAAAATGTCGTTCTCATCCACTTCCTCTGTTGCTGCAATTGCTGAAAATACTCTGGCGAAAGACTCCCCCTACAGACAGAAAAGGAGAGAGCGCTTGGTTAGCATCCAGGGCTGTAGTCGAGGGTCTACGCGGGTATACAGCGTGTACTCACCTCTAGAGACCGTATACTCACCTCACAAAAATATTTGTACTTAACCCTAATTGGTTTCGGAAAACTAACCATTAGCATATACTCACCTCTAATTTGTTTCAGAAAACTAACCGGTAGCGTGTACTCACCTCTAATTTTACCACTACAGCCCTGTTAGCATCCAACCGCTGGTTACATTATTTCTTGTATCTTTCCTGAGTAAAAAATGCAGCATAAACAGTGAAATAGTACATGCTGCATTGAGCAGTATGTACTAAGATGAAAACCAAGTCAAATTCATATATGGTTGTTTCTGTATCATTATTACTATTTCTGCATATGTTAAGCATCAACCAATAGTGCCAAGCAATTGTGAGTGAATGACTGGCTCAAGGACCCTACACATTTACCTTCTGATTTTAAACACACAAAAGAAAGCATGAAGTAAATGATTAAATAAGAACATAATAAATACCGGTTTTATTTGGAACTTCTTTACGCCAGATGGCAGTCTTATTTTTATAGCAAATGAATGACTATCAGTCGTCTGACAAGGATCGTTGTCAACGATCATGACATCATCGTCACTTTCGCTCATCTTTTTCTTCATCTTTTGAAGTGCACTTCAAGAAAACAGCAACACTTATGCAGCACAGAAGCAATTCTAACTGTGCAAAGCAAGAAGACTAATAAATTAGGGCAATTCAAGACTAATAAATTAGGGCAATTCAAGTTAATCGCATATTTTTCAGCAAACTTGAGAGTTATTCTTGATTGCAACAAAACAAAATATATTGATATTAACCACGTTAAAATATTTCAGCCCAAAATTAATGTACAAAATATTTCTTTACAAATTTGGTTATGCACAATTCCAGATACAGTTATAGAAATAAAAGACTGATTACTAGATTACTAAGAGAAATGCTGAAATTACTTCATGGCAGCCTTGACTCCTTTCTTCATACGTTTTCCTTTCTGCCGCACGACTTGTTTTGGTGTGGAAGGAGGCGTTGGATCTTTCACCTCAGGGCCAATTTCATCAATTTTTAAAGGCATATTCCTAAAGAATGATAAACTGAATATATGAGCTACAAATAATAAAACTGGAAGCTGTTCAACTGCACTGTATTGTCATTTTACATAAAAGCCTTTTGAAACAATACTATTCACTTCATATTCTTTAAAACCACAGTAGAACTACACCCTTTGCACAGCCCAATTTTGCATACTACTATTGCCTTTTTATAATTATCATTTTAGAGTCATTCAAAAAGAGAAGTAGAATCTTTATTCAATGATATTCTTAGGAAAAAGTAAAAAGTTAGTCATTCAACAACAGAAAAATACGGTCGCAACCTACAATCTTAAATAAAATCTTGAACTGAACGACATTTATTCACAGAACTCTTGCCCACAGATAGTTCAAAATGAAACCATACCAACTTCATACACACCCTCAAACATCGTTTATAAACAGAGATACATTGATCAGTGCTGCTTCCTAATCTCACAACTACATATGTTTTAGTTTATCAAAAATGGCATCCAAATGACAATACCAGAAGACTGAAACATGGGCTCGACACCTTGGTCTCAAGTGTTACTGGGCTAGCACAGTCTAGGGCTTGAAAGGACTTTACTAACAACATAATTGCAGACTTTAACTGCTGTAAATAAGAGAGAGAAACTGAAGCTTTACATATTTTATATTTTACTGAAGGCAAGTTTCAACAAATACATGTTCAGTTAATTACTACTAACGGATTACAACTTGAAACAGTCGAGTTTCCATCACTCTCTTGTTCTGTTGGTTTCCTCTTGAAGTCTTCGAATAAAGGTTTTTTGTACACTTCTGACAGCAGTAAAAAGCAAACACCAAATGTTTTTTAATAGACTTATTTAGGGTAAATGCATTCACCTAAATTAAATACTGAAGTAAATTACTCATTTATCACTCATTTATTTAAGTGTAACATAAAGAAACATATGTGGCTGATTGATCACAGAGCTCGCACATGTAGGGGACTTTGAGAAAGTCCTTCACTCGCAATTGCTCAGTGCCATCAACTGATTTTTAGTTATTAGATATTGGACCTTAATAAATGCATAAAAAATAATAATAATAATAAGTAACATCAGTAAAGATATAGAACTATGTCAAATTTTGCACATATGACATTTTCTCCAACATCTGAAGTACAAGAAATAGGAACACAATGAAAAGGTATTGGAACTTTATAAAGTGCAACTAGAAGGAAACTCCACAATCCTGTTCATACCTAGCAATAAAGCCCACCCAAACAAGATGATCATTAACCACAAAAGGTTTAGAAGTTAAAGTCTTAATCCATAAGCAACAAGAAATATTGTTTTCCCAGTAGCTCTTAGTACACCCTCATCTGTAAAGTGTTGTCATTATGGTAGATAATTCCATACCACACTATTCCATACCTATAGGCCAACCACTAAGCTTACGAGGTGCATGAAGTCTGAACAGATATGAACTGGTTGGTTTATTTAAAATATTCTTGTTGCCTAACCTTTGTGCTGCACACGCTTTGCAGCTAGACTGTTCAGTCGAAAAACTTGATTTGTGTAAATAGAATTCTCTGAAGAAGGAGAAACATCCACCGATGACTGAGAGTCAGAGGCGTGTTGCTTGGCCAGTCCTCGTCTTGTCCGTGGCAGACAGCGGCTCCCAAACGTAACTTCACTATCACTTTCACTCGAAGCACTCATTTCTGTTTGCAAGAAGCCACTTGTGGATTCACACCTCTGAAGCACAATAAAATCCAGTACAAATTAAATGAAAAGACATACAGCTGTCCATAAATAATTCAAATGTAGCTGTATATGCATTCAGTTTCCTATCTTATTGCAGTTATTCTACGTCAGACAGCCCGAACACAACTGGAAAGTATACTCCAATCTTGTATCAGCAAAAGCTTGACGCCATACACTGTAATTATAGACATTTCGTAGAACAAAAACCACTACACTGAAATTGCATAGCAGAATTTGCACGGGTTTATACTCTAACGTTTAAGTTCAACAGAATAACGCATTTTAAGCAAATCCGGGCCTAAACGATCACTAAAACACTTGTGGATATGCAGATAAACTAAAGTTTTGGTGGTATACTCAGTTAAAGCAACACATCCATACCCAGTAACACTTTCTTTAGCTTTAAATCTGACTTTGCGCCATCAGTTAATGTGGTCGCAAAGTGTCAAACCAATTCCAAGTAGGCCTAAATATAGTAGCAAACTTCTAAACAGGGTCGTGCTGCGTGCTGTAATAGCCCTTGCCGCAAGGGCTTCTGGTCCGTCTGCGGGAATGACAATTGCTTACAATTATTACGACTGTATTTAAAATCCACGTGTAAACAGTTTTAGATCAATATTTCAACCATATCGATTCATATTATTTATATAATATATTTTTCCAGAAATTGGCATAAAATGAAGTCGAAAACCAACAGCAAGCCGTATGGCTTCGGTTGTGAAACTTATGGCAACATGTAGTAAAAAGCCTAAAGTGATGTTTCATGTTTGCAGGTTTAAGCTAACACCAGAATTACTTATAGTAACACTGCCTGAGTAGATTTTATCTAAGAACTTCGAGCCTGGGTTGATTCGGTCAAAGTACACCGTTTCTTAACAGGTAGACAACTCAAAACGGAACGCGATCAGTTCGAAACAAAATGTAGGCCTAAAGAATCGAGATAAACCAAAGGTTACGATTCGTCTTTTTCAGTGTGAGGCTAAATATTATTGTCCTCATAGGGCCTAATTTAAATACTGCGTACACATTACACATTAATTAGATGTACATAAGATTTACATTGTAACCTGGAATCCGCGGTTTAGATAAAAGTGCAATAGTCTATAGAGCAGGGCATATTTTAACTGTACGCCTATTACTAGTGGGACAAATGTCCCAGTAGTCTTAAGATTTGTCCCAGTAGTTAGGCTGATTTGTCCCAGGCAATGTATGTGTAAACTAGAAGTAGTGGGACAAATGTTGGAGGAATTGTAAGATTTGTCCCAGTAGGTTGCCAAGGGGAGTCTAGAAAAGAAGTGAGGAAAAGTTATATTTTCTGGGAGTCGGGACTAAAAAAAAGGTCATCAACTTTTTCTAGAGATGAAATGTACTTTTCGTGTAAAAATTCCGGAAAAAGTCGTTTGATTTTTCGAACGCGGAAGAAATTTCCCAAAAGGTCGGCCTTGTTCCATAAGAGGTTAAACACTGATCAACCAGACGCCGGACTTTGTCCCAGTAGTGAAAATTTTTTAAAATATGCACTGCTATAGAGATAAGACGTTCTCACTTAGGCCTAAACTCCACAATCACGTTCAGACATAGGAATGTAATGCACACCCAACATAATGATCTTTAACCACTTTCAGTTAAGTCCAGGAAAGGCTTAGACGTTAAAGTCTTAATCCATGAACGACAAAAAATATTGTTTACCTAATAGGCCCTAGCTGTAAGTACACCCTCGTCTGTAAAGTGTTAAGTCATTCTGGTAGATAATCCCATACCAAACTATTCCATACCTATAGGCCAACCACTAAGCTCACGTGGTGTATGACGTTTGAACAGATATGAACTGGTTGGTTTATTTAACCGATTCTTAATTGTTGCCTAACCTTTATGCTGCTTACTACACCGTTGAAGTCACAATCCTCAAAACATGACATCATCACAAAAATGACGTAATTTTCCTTTGTTCTCTAAATTCTAATGGGTTTCGCGAACATACGATTAGTTCTGTCAACGAATGCAGACGAAAGACATTGAAGAACATTGACATTTGAACATTGAAAACGATGAAAACGACGACAAAAGACGATAAAGATGTTAAGAAGATAACGAACAAAAGTTCCCGAACTGAACGGCAGTCGATCATCGAAGTGAAGAGGAAATCATTCGTAGGTCTATTGTATGACAGAAATTTTACCATCGTCGATCATTTCAACGCAGAATAGAGCAGTGGTTTTCGAACATTTTTGACTAGGGACCCTTATTTTTCTAGGCATAGGGTAGGGTGCCCCAAGACGGGACACTGCACAAGACGAGACGATTCAGTTTTCTTGCAGACGTGCTGCGCGTTACTTACTTGTTAGTATTCAATGACTAAAGTTAATGCTAGGTCTAGCTTCAGGCCTAGTTGATACCAGAGGCGTCTACTCCATAGTAAGCTGACGTTGAAGCAGGATTCTAATTATTCATTGAAAGAGTCGTAATCGTGATCCCCAAACTTCTAAAGCGCCACTCGAAGGCCAAGCGCAGGACACCAGCCTATTCACGAGCGCTACGTCAGATCAGAGGGGAAACCCCCTTCATTGAAACAGGTATGGGGAACGAATTTCTTCTTTGAATGGGATGCAAAAATGGGGAAGTAGGCTACTGCTTCATTGCCCTTGGACGCTCCTGCTTAATATATATTACATAGCACATGTCTCTCATGTGTTCAGTCAATGTGGCACATTAGGCCCCCATATTTATTCAGCTTTGTTATGTTTGGTAAGCACCGTGCAATGACGATGCATGTGCTAAAATCAATTGTTCATAGTGCAAGCATCACTCTTCTAGCGTAATATGGCACAATAGAGTTGATTTAATTAAATAAAAATGTTTAGCATGGGAGAAGAATTTGATATTTGAATGTCCCCTTTTGGGCACCTCTGTGCCCAGGATGGGACGATTTGGAGGTCAGCAAAAGTCTACTGTCTTCTTTAAGCCATACATTTGCAAAGTGTTTGCCAAACTGTGGGTGAAGGATCAGTTTAAAGGAGGAATGAAGTAGCGATATGTAATGTCATCAGCAAAGGTGACTTGGAGCAAATAGTGTGAATCTTGGGGCACCCTCCCCTAGCTCGCGGATCCAAATATTTTAAAAGTAAAATTTATCACTTAAAATTTCATCAGTATAAGAGGCCATATATAATATAACATTTATATAATATAACAATATATATATATATATATATATATATATATATATATATATATATATTTCCACAATACAAGCTTGCTTATGATGATGAGGACTATCAACTAATAACTTCCGATGTACGTTATTCTGTCTGTCGCGTAACTTCGACTATGGGCTTATTTTGGCCAACCGAAGATCGCCTCATACACGGAATTCTCATGCACGCCTCCCTCCATGCCTCATTTTTCTGTGATTATTTCATTTGAATTTGTCTGAACCTTGGCTTGGTTTTGTGCATTTTAATAGTGTTTATGCTCAGCGAATTGTGACACAAATTACTTATCCAAATAATGTTTTCCTTCTGTGGGTTCAGCATAATCCTAAAATACATCTTTCTAAAAGAGAGAAACTAACTCTGTTTTTGTTAAATGTTTAGGGTGGTGCTATGCAGAAATTACACCAGGTAGACTCTGGCAGTACTCCAATTAATTCAGAGTCACAGCTGCACAGGATTTCACAGCCAGCTGCGAGCACACAGATGCTTGCATCACCTTCACGACAGATGCGTACCATGGCAACTGAATCCCAGTTGCAGCTGTATCCAAGAAACGCCCTGCTCCACAACTGCCTGGAATTCTTCTGCCATTGACGACGGATAGTATCCGGTCGATTGGTTCGACCACCACCACCACGTCTTCCTGGTGTTTCGCATCCACTGACAACAAGGAGTGGTATCGAACTCGGTTAGATTATCACTCCAGGTGCCTGGTGTTATTCAAGTATTCAACCTTCACGTGGTGAGGGAACTGAAGATGTAGCAATCCAGCCAACAAAACAAAGAACCTTCACAATGTGAAAAAATGTGAAAACTGTGAAAGAAATGAAAAAATGTGAAAAGTGAACAAACAAAAAACCTTCACAATGTGAAGGAATGGGAGATGTATCAATCCCACTGACTATCGGAATTGGACATTCTACGTCAAGTTCACAGTCAAACGGATAAAGAAATGTCGCCTTCAACCTTGGAAGAATCTTTTCTCTTTGCTGGATCTCTCGATAAATGAGATTCATCAGTATTGAATATGAATGGAGTGGTAAGAGAAAGGAGAAGGAGGAGGAGGAGAATGCATGTCTTCTGCTGTGGTGAATGTTGGTTCAACTGTCCAGTTAGATCTTGGTCTTTAGAAAAGACAGGAAAAACGGAGTGGAGGGAGAGCATCATCTCCACCAGGTCTGTGGCTGGCTTTTTTGTTGCACTTACTGTTCAGTGTCTTTTTCTGTGATGTAATCCGAGTTGATTCTGTCCTGAATATCATGAGCATTTTCTTAGTCAGAAAATGAATATGAATGCCTTTTTCCATGAATATAGGCCCTTATGAAACGATGCTATATAAATTTGCAATTATAATTATATCAGTACTTAACAGAATTGCTTGTATATTATGTACCGGTATGTGTGTATTTATATATGTTGGTTTGTTTGTTTTCTTGTATCAAGCCACTTAATACAGTGCCTTTTAAGTCGGCTACTTCACAAAGGCGCTGTAGGCTACACAATGTTTAGGGTGTCTCTTAAAAATGAAAATTGAAATTTTCAATCTCTCACCCTTTCAAGTTGTGAGGTTCATGGAGAAAAAATTTACAAAAAAATTTGGTGGAAATCGGATAATATTTAGAGGTGGCCCTTTGATGTCAAAGTTTTAGCATTGTTGGCCTATTGGTTATAACTATGCTACATAGTTAGCATTGTTAAAAGAAGGACAGATTGCCTTATTAATTTGCCAATTTCAATTAATAGAAGCAGGGAAGCAGACAATTACTTCCTGTTCAATTTGTAAACAAGTTGCAGACCACAAATTTGAAAAAAAAATCAAATTGAAAATGTTTCAAACAAATTTGTAATAAATGACTTTCGCGGCAAGTAAGCGGAAAATTACTTAATTACACCATCTAAGTGATTCGTGGATTAGGTGCAAACTCCTAGCTTATTTACATCAATTACCTCAATAATAGCAGTGTCCTACATAAAGTTAACATGGTAAGTAAGTAAGTAAGTATATTCTTTATTAACCAATTGCTAATCGCACTTTGGTGTACAGACATCTAATAAACACAGTTGAAAAGTACATAACATCTGAACAATAAATGTTTTTATGTATCTAGCTGTCGGTGGGGGGAATAATGCAGTCATGGGCACTAGGACAGAGGTAGCTAGTGGTTGGGGTGGCATTCAAAGCGATGAATGGTGTATCTCTACTGGCCCTGAACTTCTTACCCTGACCCCGAGCACCTTAAACGATTTAAGGGGCACTGGAAGGATAGTGATCGCAATAATTTTCAACCAGCTCACCAGACGATTAAGTGGAGGCACTGTTCGCATCAGACTGAGATGACATTCTTAACTTTGCTCAGGTAAACTTGGAAGTTAAGCAACCACAAGATGACTATCATGAATTTCTGGAATTCCTGCTCGAGGTGTTCGTCTCCAGTAGCTAGGCGCTATGCATCGTGCAAGATTATATATGCAATTAAGATCTGGCTCTCTCAGGGCCAGTTCCAGATGACTGCTTCAGAGAAGAGAGGAATTCGTGATCTGGCAACTTTTGCAGTTATCATCCACCCCAAGACTTGGATTACTGCCCCAATCGGAGTTGAAGCACCTCTGAGCAACTTCTGACTCATTATTAAACTCCTAAAATACCCACATGAAGCCATTTCTGCCACAACGAGGAAAGACTTGGACGTCATCTATGGTACCTTTCTGAGGAGCTGGTCGTACTGGCTCTTTTTGAGTCCAGAGGGTCTGTGGAGATGAAGCCGCCATGGAAGACCTAGCCCCAGATCATCCACCAAAGTGACCAAGAGTGCACCGGGGCCCTGGAGCAGTTCTACACGATAAACACAAAACGACTCTTGTCCATGCTTGGCCTTCCTCAGGCTTTCCTTGCATTGGACCCGTTTGAACGGGATGAAGAGGAATCATTCCAGTAGGGCAGTAGGCCATGCGTATCATCAACGGGTTTTGCAGTCGTCAATGACAGGGCTGAGCAAGGCATGGCCTTCATTCAGGAAAAGAATGAGGGTACGTCTCTAGACATTAGTTATTAGTTTTAACACAAATATGCAGGTAGAAAGTAGACATTCAGTTAGATAAACAATAAAAATTTATTAGTGCTACAATGAACGATTAATTATAATGTAGGCCTACTGTAGCATAGCATCATTTCCCATTGTACGAAGTATCATTAATATTATAAACTTTACAGCTCGAGGGCCACCCCTAAATATTATCCGATTTTAATGAAATTTTTTATAGAATTTTATTTCTATGAACCTAACAACTTGGGAGGGTGAGAGGGAGAGAAATCAAAAATATATTTTTTACACTATGCTAAGAGACACCCTACTACACATGACTATCTAACTCATCTAGATATTTAAGTGCATCTTAAGGCATTTTGGAAATGTTTGCTGAACAGAGCTAAACGCAACAGCAGGTATGTAAAGCTGAAGACTGTTCCTAGAGAAAGATCCGAATCGTGCTAAGATACAATGGGCTCGAGTTTATATACGGAAGCGAGGCACCTGCATATCTCCCCGAAGCAGCTAAGCACAACGATTGCTGACCTGGTTGATTTAAGACTGGAACAAAAAGCTTCCTGGTGTATTTCAGTGCGAAGCCGACCAACAGGGCTCGTCCCAGAAAAACACTTTTGTTTTTCTTAATTTCATATTACTATTTTTCTGTCGTAACGTGTAATAATAACCATCGTTATGTTACTGGGTTTTTTCAATAGGTGCTTGTGGATTTGGCGGCGACTTTTCTGAGCGAGGGGCGATGGGGTGGACTCGGTTGCGCTGTGGCTCTGTATTGTCTGTGTGTGGGGTTTGCTTGTTCGTTTTTGTATTTGTATTCGTTTTGTATTTGTATTCGTTTTAGCATTTGTTTGTGTTTTGTATTTTTGTATTCGTTTTGTATTTGTATTCGTTTTGTATTTGTATTCGTTTTGTATTTATATTCGCTTTTGTATTCTTTGTTTATTGTTTACTTTTTGTTTATTGTTTATTGCTTTGTTTATTGTTTTATTTGTTGTTTATTTAATTTATTTATTTATTTTTGTTTGTTTTGTTTGTTTATTTCTTGTTTGTTTATTGTTTGATTTTTTTGTAGTAGTAGTACTGCTGGGCCTCTGGCGCGGCTTAAAATCCCGTAAGCTCATTAAGGCAGGGGGCCTCTGGCGTGGGTTAAAATCCCGTAAGCCCAAATTTTGTAGATTTTTGTTTTTATTGTCGTTTATTGTCATTTTTGTTGTTGTTTATTATCTTTATTATTATGTTTTTTATCTTTATTATTTTTGTTGCTTTTTGTTTATTTTCGTTGGTTTTTATTATCGTTTTTTATTGTTTATTATCTTTATTATTATTATTTTATTATTGTTATTTTTATTTTGTTGTTGTTGTTTATTGTCATTTTTTATTATCGTTTTTGTTGTTTATTGTCTTTGTTTTTTGTTGTGTATTATCGTTATTGTTTGTTGTTTAATGTCGTTGCCCTTAAATGAGCCTGATGATAGAAAACTAGATCAGAAGGAAGAAGTTACAGATGTGAAATCAAATCTCAAATCATCAACGAACAGACAGCCGCTAGTGCACAACCGAAGAACGGGCTTTATACTTAGAAGTAATCAATGAACAGTTTTGGGAAGGCAGACTGAATTCTACTTCTCTGTCGAGACGCTAATGGAGGCTTACAGTGCTGGGTCCCTGCCCCATATGGTCTGCCCCAGGGCTCCGTTCTTGGCCCCCTACTGTATATCATATACACCTCTGGCCTTTCCCTGCTCCTTGCGGATCATGGTGCCTTAGCTCAGCTCTATGCAGATGACACGCAGGCGTACATGCATTGTCCACCGCATAATGCTGCTTCTGTTGTAGCGGCTATGGCCCAGACACAGTCTGATCTGGAGATGTGGATGGCGTCAAACCGCCTCCGCTTAAACCCTTCTAAAACTAAATTTATGTGGCTGGGTACCCGTCAGCAATTGGCTAAACTCAACCTTCCCTCTCTCTCCGCACAGTTTCCTGGCTTTACTTTCTCTGCCTCGGTCCGTGACCTTGGCATTCTATTGGACCAGGAATTAAGTTTTGCACCACACCTTCATCGCCTCAGCCGCGACTGCCTTTATCAGCTCCGTCAGCTTCGTACTGTCGCTCGCTCTCTCTCAGCAACAACAGCAACTACACTTGTTCACGCTTTCGTCACATCTCGTCTTGACTATTGCCTATCTCTTTACTCTGGCCTCCCTTCTGCACGCCTAGACTGCCTTGACCGCATCCTGCGCTCTGCTGCACGCCTTATTGGCCAAATACCATATTTTGGCCATGTATCAAATTATATGCTGGAGGTCCTGCATTGGCTCCCTGTACGGCAGCGCATTGAATACAGGATCGCCTCCTTTGGTTGGCGATGTCAACTGGGTCTCGCACCAAAATACCTGATGGATCTCTTCCGGCCTGTGTCTGCTTCTCGGACTGCTCGAGTCCTCCGCTCGGTGGGGAGGGGGATGCTATCCGTCCCGTTCGCCCGTACTGCTATCATGCAGACCCGCGCTTTCTCGGTGGTTGGCCCGACCATATGGAATGGCCTTCCCTCTGAGCTGCGCCTACAACCTAGGTCTTCCTCTGGTACCTTCTATGACCATCTGAAAACTGCTCTTTTTCGCCGTGCTGGAGTCGGGAGCGCCTCTGAGTAGTTCCCTTGAAGTGGCGCTATATAAATTTACGAATGAATGAATGAATGAAAACAGAATGACTTGTATCCTTCTGACAAAGATTGTGGTTGAAGTTTAGCAAATGTTTTCATTCATGGCTGTACAACAAACAGAAACGAAAAGCAGTTATTCATTTATTTATCCACTTATTCATCTATCCATCCAGTCATTCATCCATCTATCTATTCATCCCTTCACCAGGCCTACATTCGTTGAGTTATTCGTTCACGCCTATATATAGGCCCTGTATAGAGCCCATATTCTGGGGTCTATATATATAGCGTCCATATTCTGAAATTCTGCCACTGCTCGTACTCTGGCAGTGCCTGTCCCAAGCCTGGATAAAG
>OY744603.1:29559154-29649154 GCA_963556255.1 Allolobophora icterica | reverse complement strand
GGAAATTTGAGGCCTACTAAACGAGCATGTAATGGTCTTTGCAAGCATATTCAAATATATTTTATCATTATGCCATGTAAACGGTACGTATACCGTTTACATGGCAAAATAATTTCTTCCGACGTCAACGACCTTTGGTGCCATAAGATTTCGTTAAACCGTGTATACAAATACTTTAATCAGCCTACTGATGACATTAACATGAGCCTAAGTCTAAGTTTCGGATTTAGGATTAGGCGCAACACAACGTATAGGCCTACGCTGAAGAAACCCGAGGCTGTGGATATCGACTGACTTTCACGCAAGCGCTCATTGTAATAGGCCTACTCCACAGCAGACGACTAGATATGGCTGCGTGTGTGTGTGTGCTAGTCTGTATTTACTGCGTGTATGTACATAATACGCCCACATTTAAAATGTTTTTATGCAGCCTTTGTTTAGCATATTATGTGTACACGTATGTGGGACTATTTTAAGGAGGACACGTGAAAAAGCAGGCTATATGTAATTACTATAAGAGGAGTTCATATTTTTGTATCGATTTTAAATCCTCGTGCATCTTGATTAGCGCTGTTCTTGATTCTTCCTGATCTCGGTCCCTCATGATCTCGATCCTTTTTGATCTCGATCCTTCTTGATCTCCACAGCACCTTAAAGAACAGACATCACAATTTCTACTTCACGACGCTCGAAAGAGAATTCATTTTCGTCTGCTCGTATCATTCATTCCTTTGAAAATTAGGCTAACCACTAATGGCAGTCCTCATATGAAACGCAGATTTCTAAAAAGTAACAAAATACGAAACGTAGGCTATCCAACGATCCTTGTAACCTTGTTTTACGCTGCAGCTCCGAAGAAACTGTGTCTAAGACGAGAGAACATCCTGGCCCACTCCACGCTAAAAGCAACCTTCAATCCTCTCTTTTCGACAGCTCGCAGTTCTCTCGAACTTAAAGTATCAACCAACATAATATCCGATGTCCGTCTGTCTGTCTGTCGCGTAACCTTCATGCCTGAGGAGGGAATGGAGGGAGGAAGCCCTCCCTCCCTCACAGCCATACACTTGTACTTTGACAATTCCCTCCATGCCTGACGCCAGCCAACTGTCAAGCACATTAGAGTTTCTAAACTAAATTTACATACCGTGGTTTTTTATACGTTACAGCTAGTAATAATAGTAAAACTCGAGCTCAATAATTATGCCAAACACTGCTGCAGAAGACTTCCATATGTTCCATGTTCTACTTCGCAGATCGTCGAATCATGAGCGCCATCTTTCCACGGTTGACGAAGTCGACGAGGTCGACCCCGGTGACACCCGGTCAGGACCCACTTCCCCTGAGGCCGATCCCATCGACGAGGCTTCCGCGGACGGCCACGAGCGTACGGGGCAGTGGGTCATGTACCCTCTACAGCATCTACCCAGCCTTTCTACCGACACCAGCCGATCTACCGCCGAGGGTCAACCCCTTGCAGCCAGCGCCGCCAAGAACGCAGTACTCTGGTATGGAGACCGTTGAACCTCACTGGCAGAACGAACGTAGGACGACGTTACTCAAGCGAAGGGAGTGGCTTCGGTATCACATTCCAGCCTCTAAGGTCTTCTACGGAACACCCGAGGAAAAAGAGACACACAGGTAGGCACACTGGTAGGCACATTGACAGACACACTTCTAGCCTAGGCCATGTGTGAGCAAACAGGTCAAATGAAAATGTCGGAGTTGCTGAAACCAATATGTTGATTATGTGAAGGACTTGAGTTGAATTACCACTTAGCAGTTGACGCCTATGATTGTTTGTGATAAAGCAACTGAGAGTATTGATTAAATCTTCTGTCACACAGCCACACAAGTAGACTCACAGGTAGACTCACAGGTAGACTCACAGGTAGACTCACAGGTAGACTCACAGGTAGATCATTTGCTGCTAAGATCACGCGCAGACTCCAGTATCTATAGTTCGCAGACATGTCCCGTCACTAGAGGTGTACCGATAGCCCTTTTTGCCGATTATGTCGATACCGCGTATAGCCGATTATTGAAATAACCGATATGCGATACCGCGTATAGCCGATTATTGAATAGCCGATACTGTGAATGAGTCCGATTAGTTTGTTATAGCACAAAAACTAGGCACACGACGTTGTATAAGGGTTATTAAGGAGTTTCGAGTCATGTGTATAATAAGCCCTTGGTTTCTACGGTGCCTATAATAGTAAGTAGTGCAGTGCTAAATATAAATCAATAAGAAGAAACAAAACAAGATATTTGGGCTCATTTTTCTTTTTTTTAACGATTATTGTGCCAAAAACGTTAATTATAAAGTAACTTGCATCGGCGCCGATTATTTTTTCCGATCCAATTTATGCCGATTGCTCCCGATTACGAATGGGGTAGAGGTATCGGTGCAGCTCTACCCGTCACCCTATGCATATTTCTTTTTCACCGTGCCTCCTCCCATGCATTCGCGTTTGCAGTGAATCTATTTTCCCAAAAGCACTCGTCGCAGTGATTCGAAACCTTACGCTGAGGCGAACGAAGGGCCACTCAGCCAATTAACTCGACAACCAGCAGCCATCTGGTAATACTTGAAAGTCCTCGTCCCAACTGAAGCGTCGTTGGACTGATAGCGCTTCTCAAGTGCGTCCTTTGACCACCGCATAGCTGTCCATTTCGCCGACTGCAGAAACCACCTGTTGCGAGACTTAAGCCTAGATGGCAGCCTGTTCTATAGGACTGGTGGATAAGTTAATTAAGCGCGTTATAAAGAGATACAATGTACAATTCATGACCGCAGCAGATTCAAAGGGTTTTCATATCGGCGTTGAAATTACGAAGTGGTTTCGCTACTTAACAATCTGTTCAGCCGAAATTATCGCGCTATCAAGTATCCGTACAGATAGACTTAATAACCATTATTGTCTTTGCCCATAAAATTTAGATAATAATTGCTATTGTCTGTGTGCATGCCCGCATTGGGGGGGGTGCTCCCGGGCCCGCAGTTTTGAGGGGCCCGCATTTTCGGAAGTACATGTACATTAAATTTTTTATTGTACTTGAAATTGAGCCCCGCGCTGATGGATATAATAATTATAGGTAATCACAGCACCCGGGCCCGCAGTAGCCTTTATGAAGCCCTGTCTGTCTGTACATTTGCATTTGTTTTTTATTTCGACTCAGATCAGAACCTGATAAAAATGAAACCCCCTAGTGGAAAAAGTAAGGAAAGCGCTTATTTCCCGCTCTTAATGCGCTCATTGAGCCAGCAATGGACGAATTCCAAGGTCCTGGACAAAGGGCCACTGGGCCAGCGAATCGCAGACCTGCCGCTTGCTTCTCAGATCATATCCGCAGCTACCAAATTCTACTGAGTAACGCAGCCGTTGGATTAGAGGAGAAATATCGAGTTGCGCAACGGCAAGTCAGACGGCAAATACAATTCCAGACGAACCAAGTTGAAACTACACGCCAACAAGTGAATCAAGTGACCAGGGACGTCATTTGGACATTTGCCCCCCCCCCTGATTTTTGAAAAAAAAATTTAAAAGCTGGAACAAGAAAAGGAGAAGAAGAAAGGGGTAAAAAAAGAAGAAAAATGCTACTCAAATTCATGGAATTATTATATACAATTAACAAAACTAGAGTCTGCATAGGTTTTTTCACAAGACCACACCTCTTTGACAGTGGGGGGGGGGCACATATGCAGTTTTCCCCCGAAAATTTAGAAGAAACACCCAAAAACTGTAAAATTTCTTCAAATTTTTTACCTCTTTTTTGACGTCCTTGGCTTCTTGCCCCCCTGAAAAAAGCTGAAATGACGTCCGTGTAAGTGACCCGAGTGACCTCTAGTTGGCTGTGCATATACGGCGTATTATATGCGATTACCAATGGACATCGGTGCAGAAAAAACATCGCTAATAAATTTTACTTTTAAATTGCAGGTCTCTGCTCTTAACTCGTCTATACATATGTATGTGTAAATAGGCCCACATATCCCGGGAATGGGGCTTATTGAGGTCTATTTAGTAGGCCTATGTAGGCCTACACATTTTGTTTCGGTTACAATAGCGTAGGCCTATAGATACACTCCTACAGTATGCGCTATATATATTGTGCGATCCTTTGTGACGGCCGTCTAATAGGCCTACATAATGAAGACTATTCTCAATGTGTGTGCCATTGACTGTGAACGATCTGCAGATTATGTGACTGAATAAACTACTGTAACTTAGCATTGCATTAGGACGTGTATCATTTCTCTTTGAAACCACCTGCTGTAGGTCTCTGATTCGCGCTGTCCTCAAACAACAAATGTCCGACCGATGGACCGAGAATCGTCTTCAGTTTCAAGACAGAAAACAAGAATCGATCAAAGTACGTCATCGATTGCGTCATTATACTATAGGCTATAAATAGGCAAATAGGAAAGCTTCCAAAGACACATAGGTATTGTGTATAGGTTAGGTAAGGTCGACGTCATCGGTCACGGCAGGCGGCAGCCATAAGATGACGTTAATCACTGTAAACTACTACTACTGCCAAAGACACCATGACTGACATCTATGACTACTTCTTCGTGTCTCGAACAACAAGAAAATCACTCTCTTCAGTCAACAACGAAGGGTGATATGAAGTCTGAGCAACTTCATTTTCTTAGACTCGGCCTATGAAGGCAGATCCACAGACCTCCTTTTCTCGTCTAATCTTCCTAATGGAAAGATCGCACTAACTCTTCCAAACTCCTCAACCCAATTCACGACTTATAAACGTTAGAACGTTCAACCACCTGGTAGTGCAGTATATATGACAATACAGACTTCAACACAACCTCTTTCTGGCATTAGGCCTACTAGGTCTACGGAATTCTCTGGTAAATGATCCAGACTAAGGTTATAAATTGTATCTTTATAAGGTCTTTAATTGTCATAGCCTCATAGGCCATTCTCCATAATATAGTATTGTCCTGCTGTATCAGCTTGATACAGATGGTTTTATTTGGCCGTTTTTTGCGTATCACAGTAGGCCTATTACTAGCTATTAGGGCTAATTAGGCCTACGTGTCCAAACTTCGCATCGCATGATTAATTATTAAGCTAAGCTGTCTCTTGTTCTATTGTATTTAACCATTCCACACTTATGAATGCATCTGTTAAGACCGTTTTAATATTCGCTATTTCTTTAATTTTAATCATATTTAAACTGATGGCAGGTCATGGAGACGGACAGTCGAGAGGTAGAGGAGGCACAGCGAAAGGAACAAGGAAGATTCGATTACCTGAGAACATTCTCCGTTGAAAACAAACGCGTTAGCAGAATAATACTAAGCCTGTTATAATCTTCGTCGTAATCAAGATCATGATCACAATGTACACTCAGACGGTGGATAGATGATTAGTCAGTCAGTCAGTCAGTCAGTCAGTCAGTCAGTCAGTCAGTCATTCGTTCATTCATTCGTTCGGTCGTTCATTCATTCACTCAGTCACTCATTCAGTCAATCAATTAGGCAGGCAGTCATCCATTCAGTCAGCCAGCCAGCCAGTCGGTCATCATCAACGGTAAGGTAATGGTAATCGCAAATTTATATAGCGCCACTTTAAAAGAGACTCCTCAGAGGCGCTCCCGACCTAATACAATGAAACTACGATCGAACAAAATGATCTTAAAGCGTCTGCGGAAAAGAGGAAAAGCGAGGCTGAGAAGCTCATGTCACAGGTTGCTAGGCGGCTGGTTGTATCAACACAGGCCTATACAGATGTCATGTCAAGTATACAATTTTGAAACACAGTTCGTTTGAAATTAATGCATTCTTCTATCCATAACCAACAGTTGCTTCAAAAGCATTTGATTTAAGTCTACTATATCCAGAAGTCGCTAACGCACGAGACATTGCAATGACACGAACCGTTGAGGATTAGTGTTTTTCAGTATCAAAACTCTTCCTGCAGTAGATCTATAGTCAACGCTAAATATTCGAACGACCTGCAATTTGCTTTCTGCGAAGATTTGCAGCTGAAAATTTTTATATCGATTGACAAGGTTTTCCTTTATCCGACGAACACTAATTAATGCAATTATGCTAGTAATTTAACAGACAGTTGCAGACTGTGTCGTTGTCAATCAATCAATCAATCAATCAATCAATCAATCAATCAATCAATTTCGTTGTGTTTGGATCAGTTGATGGAGATGCGACAGATGGACAGAAGGCGACAGAAAGCGATCGAAGACGAAACCGAAAGACAGATTCTGCGTCTGAATCCAATCAACTGGAGCTGCACGCTTACGTAGCACATCCATCCATCCATCCATCCATCCATCCATCCATCCATCCATCCATCCATCCATCCATCCATCCATCCATCCATCCATCCATCCACCCATCCATCCATCCATCCATCCACCAATCCATCCATCCATCCATCCATCCATCCATCCATCCATCCATCCATCCATCCATCCATCCATCCATCCATCCATCCATCCATCCACCAATCCATCCATCCATCCATCCATCCATCCATCCATCCATCCATCCATCCATCTATCCATCCATCCATCCATCCATCCGCCCATCCATCCATCCATCCGCCCATCCATCCACCAACCCACCCATTCATGACTCCTCCTCCATCTCTTCCTCCATCTCCTCCTGATCTCTTTCACCATCTCCTCCTCTTCTGTCTCTTCTTCGTCCTCTTCCTCCCTCATCGCCATAATCGGGATAGTATGTCTGGAATATGATTACATGAATAGGCTAAATTTCTTATAGGCTGATGTTACTTTCAGTTACTTTATTATGTATGTAATGTATGCTTGACGCTCCAGCGATTCGTTTTGATGGCCTATAATTAGGCTTACTTGTAGGCCTATACGGTACAATATTACGATCGTGTTAAGTAGGGCCTACAGTATTACTATCGTGTTAAGGGATTTAGGGAAAAGCTTTCTTTTTCTTTTAATTGCTTGCTGTGTTTTAAGTGTATTAACTCAACGATATATAGGGGTTCGAATAACGCGTGTTTTGCAAATGACTATCTGATTTTCTTCGTAAACAGGGCATTTCTAAAATAGTTATAGGGCCAACTCTACAAGTCCACAATAAATTTCCTCCAACAGCCTCAAGCTACAGACAGACAGCTAGACAGACAGACAGACAGTAGGGCGGACGAACAGACAGACAAGCAGGCAGTCCTATACCGTTTTATCCGATAAAAGAAAAAGTGTAGTTTATTCTGTACTAAATCAATGAGTTTTAACGTCAGTATTAAGCTTATATTTTGCAAACTTTTGTATTAATTTGTCTGCACATGCAAAGTTAACATCTACAGCCTACATATATATAGGCTGAGCATAAGCCTACCTTTATTACCCAAAAAGTGTAGCCTATAACTTATGTATACATTTAGGCGTATAATGGGCTGCTTAATAGTATAATTATAGCCCATGGTTCTTTACAAATAAACGTTAATGATGATTATTGCTGATAAAATGACTGCATCATGCTTATAAAGGATGTCAGTTAATTAGCCAGAGAATTAACGTGTGATTCGAAGATCTGTAGGACTTAGGCTACAGCTGAATTTAGGTTAAGGTCAGCCTATAACAAAATAATTAAGACTTAGGTCTAACGTAAGATTCCGAATAATTTTTGTTCCTATGGAAACGTTTCTTCCACGTTGGGCCTGGTCCTACTTTGTAAGTTTATCAATGTGCAGTGAAGCTTCTGCTTTCAGTATTTTGCTTTTTTGCTCTAATTTGGATGGAGATAGGCTATTATCCGGGTTCTTTCAAGCGATTATGTAAAAAATAAACTGTCACAGAAGGTGATGACTTCATTTCATTTCGAGAGAATGCCTTAGGCCTATCATAATCGGCCTAAGAGACAATATTTATGAAGCGTCTGTACGGATATAGGCCTATAGGCCTACATGCATGCGAAGAAATGTACATAGGCTACACACATACTTGCAAACATACATATACACAAATACATAAATATACATACTACAGATAGGCCTACATTCAGACACGAACCTACATATAGATACATACACAAATAGATGCCTACCTACCTACCTACCTACCTGCCTACCTACCTACCTACCTACCTACCTACCTACCTATCTGCCTGCCTGCCTACCTACCTATCTACATACACACATACATATATAGATACATACATGCATACAAGCATATTGCAGATTTTTATCAAGCATCTGAATTTTCGAGGCCTAATGACTGAAAAGTAGTAGGCTCGTATATGTATATACCCGTATATACATGGGCGGCGATCATGATTCATGGGGGGGACGGGGGGACATGTCTCCCCACCTTTAAGAGTGGGGGGGGGACACGCCATACATTTGTCCCCCCCCCCCCACATTTTGAAGAAACACCAAAAAAGGCCAACAAATGTGATTGCGTGTGATGGTTTTCACAGCCTTTTTTGACCAGATGAGGTAAAAATTCAATTTATATGGAGAAGTGTCCCCCGAAAATTCTCAGTATAAGTAGAAAGTAAGAAATAATTGTTGCTATGATGACCTTTTTTAGAACGCCATGTCATCGCCAAACAAATTTTTTTCCACAAAGTAAAAACAGTAAAGACATTTTGTGTGTGCGATGACATGACGTTCTAAAAAAGGTGATCATATGGGTAGATTGGTGCGGGATGAATTCTTTAAAAAGGTAATCATCCAGACCAAGGCCGACTTTGTTCCCCCCCCCACCTCTCAGACAAGATCGCCGCCACTGCGTATATATACTTATATATATACCCGTATATATATACAGGTATATATATACCCGTATATATATATATATATATACGGGTATATATAGTAGGGTGTACAAGATAATATATTTGTGTAGCCCTATCTGATAATCTGAGCATTGTGGCATTTGGACCTAGGTTTTGCTATGGGTGAAATTTCGGTATTTGCACCTAGATTTTGCTATTGGTGAAATTTCGGTATTTGCACCTAGGTTTTGCTATGGGTGAAATTTCGGTATTTGCACCTAGGTTTTTGCTATGGGTGAAATCTTGGCATTTGCAAATAGGTAGGTCCGAAATATGAAACCTGCTACAGAGGCTGACAGCCTGATAAAGTAGGCTTAGATGAAAGGATACAGTGGTCAGAATTTATCATCTAACCTCTGTAAAGTGGTTATACTGGACAAGTAGAATATCAAAACAACTAGAGTGTTTGCCCGTCATATGACGAGTTGAAAAAGAAAATGAATGGATTGATAGGAAGAGAAACGAATTTGTTTATTGGAATGCTTGATTATAAGTCACATTGCGAGTGAAATTCGAGCATCATTTAGCAAATGACCTTGACGGTCGGTTTTCTTGATGAGTACTTTGATGTTGTCTTCGGTGATAATGCTCATCAGTCTCACGTCTTTGCGACCTCAGACGATCGAGAGTTTCTTGGCTTTGTCGGGCCATCGATCTCTGCCGTTGCGCATGATTTAAACGTATAATCGTCGCTCTTGGGAACTTTCTTCATTCATGGAACAACGAAATTTTCAAGGACTATTTATGGTATTTCCTCTTTATTGTTGCTTTTCCTGCATTACACGTGACCATTCGATGTTTAGGCTAATCAGTGTTCACCTCGTCCTTGCTCCTCCTTCCCCTAAACTAGGGCTGTAGTCGAGGGTATACGCGGATATACTCACCTCTAGAAACCGTATACTCGCCTCACAAAATATTTTTTAAAATTTATATTAAAAATACTGTAGTGTATACTCACAAAATACTGTAGCGTATAGGCCCTATTCATCCATAATTTATTTCGGAAAAACTAACCGGTGTATACCTTCTGTTAGCGTAACATTGTTCATTTTGGACGTACAAGCAAAAAATTTCATATTTGGAATCAGAAATTAATGTAGATTAACGCCTGATATAGCCACACTCTGAGAAACGAAATTTTTTTCCAGAAAATTTAGCATGGGGCAGTTCCAGCTCAACTCAACCAATTCTGAAGAATGTTCCCACTCGACCATTTCCGAATGGGCTGAAATTTTAACCACATGTTGCAGGATGTATTGGATGGAAAAGTCCCAAATCTTTGTGTAATATTTGAATTACTTTCCAAGATATCGTGGATTTCATGACCCCACACCCCAAAGGCATTTCGCGAAACTTAGAGATCTCCACTTTTTGAGAATTTATATCTCCAGAACTGTTTGACCAAATTAGATGATTTTATTTTCACAAATAAAGTGTCTTGCATAGATTACAAATATGTAATAATTATTATGGTGTGCCCTATAATTTCAGCTATATTAAATGTCAAAGGTGCCTTAATATTCATTTTATATTTAAATTTTGCTATATTCAGCGATCAGTATCTCCGTATGTACCAGGCACAATGCTTTCAATTTTTTTATGTATACTGTCTATGTGGCTGTCAATTACTTAGCAAAGTTTGACTTGATTACTTATTCACATCTTTTGGATATAGGCTGTCAAAGTTGACCAAATCTCACAAGGGGGTCTACGAGAAAAAATATTCCCAAAAAGGGTCATAAAAATATAATTTTTTAATGCATTTTCTGACAGAGCATAGATCAATTGATAAGTGTTCCAAAGATCCCAATGGGTTTTTTAAAGCAGTCTAGTGTGTCAAAAATGGTCGTTTTTATGCATCGTGAGTTTCAATCATGTGTAGTATTTGACAGTCTCGTTACTCAAAATATATTAATAACAAAACTCTGAAATCAATGTGATCACTTTATTAATATATATGAAACATGACTAAGTAATTCTTATTAAAGCTACAGTTAACATAAGCATTTCTTTATCGTAAATAAAGCGAATTTATGAACAAAATTTAGTGTTCCTTGGTGATCTATACATGTAACAACATAAATGAGTCATTTTCCGGTAATATGTCACATTCACTAATTGAAGAAGCCAAACACTTTTTTTGGCAAATTACATTGATTTTTGTTTGGAGCAAATCTTTAATATTTCTATTTCACTAATATATATTTGGTTTTGCACTAATATGTAAAATTATGAAGTTATTAGCAGAAAGAAAATAGCCCTAAGAAAATGTTTGTCCACTCCGTTACCAAAACACATATGAGCTATTTATATATGGTAGACAGCTTCCTTCTGCGTAGTTTGACATGCCAATATGTTTTTAGTATTAATGTTAATAAAATAAATATAAAAGAAATTACAATACAAATGATTATTTAATTCCATCACATTTTAAATTTTGCTAAGAAATTCCACTCCGTTACCGAAAGAAAAATAGGGAATCTAATCAACGTAAAGTTGACTGTATTTTTTTGGCCAAATAACAAAATAAAAATCACTTCAGCCAATTATTACCAGTGATCAAATGAACAAAAAAACATTAGGCCTAAAATATTTATGATGTTGTCTTAAAAATCTGCTCATAACATCAAAATTACATAAAAAAATTACCATAAAAAGTTCCGCTCCGTTACCATTTGTCGAGAATTGAGCACAGAATGTGAAAAGTGAATTTTAAAAAAAAACAGTCTGCCGAAGCAAAAATTTATTTAAAATGTCATATATTGTTATATAAGTTGTATTAGAAATGATAATTTAAGTAGACGACTTATCCTGACAGTGGAATAAATTTTAGTACCTCAAGGGTCACATTTATGGTAACTGAGTGGACAGTTAAGGGGCCATCCACATATTACGTACGCAAAGGGTCGGATTTTGGCGATATTGCGTACGGGTGCGGACGGGGGGAGGGGGGCAAAATGTGTACGTACGGTCGTACGCAAAATAAATATCTAATTATGACGTCCACATTAGCCTATTTATAACTCTGTATTGTCCTATTGTCCTAGTCGTCCAATGGCATTTTATTACATTATATAAAAGCCATGTGCAGTTATTCTGTGCTGTGAACGAGATACCTATAATTTGTCTATATTGGCCCTAACTCATCCTTCAATCTGGCCTAAAGTGCAGAGAGACACTTTCTGCGGCTGGTCTTCTCGGGGGGGGGGGTGTGCGTCAAGCGTACGTACGCAAGGGGGGGGGTGGGGAAGAAAGTACGCTTGCGGACAGGGGGGTCCAATTTTCCCGAATTTTTGCGTACGTAATATATGGACGGCCCCCTAGTCGGTCGGTCAACCGGTAGATCGGTGAATTTCGCCGTATTTCAGTTTACATCACATTACGTTTTACGTTAATCTCGCATTACATTACGGTTTACGAATACGATCAATGTTACGTAACAGTTTACATTCGCATTACACTACAGTTTACGTTTACATTACAGTTTTACAGTTTGCGTCAAGCGTACGTACGCAGGGGGGGGGGTGGGGAAGAAAGTACGCTTGCGGACAGGGGGTCCAATTTTCCCGAATTTTTGCGTACGTAATATATGGACGGCCCCCTAGTCGGTCGGTCAACCGGTAGATCGGTGAATTTCGCCGTATTTCAGTTTACATCACATTACGTTTTACGTTAATCTCGCATTACATTACGGTTTACGAATACGATCAATGTTACGTAACAGTTTACATTCGCATTACACTACAGTTTACGTTTACATTACAGTTTACATTAGCATTACACTAAAGTTACGTTTACATTAACATTGCGTTACGCTGAACTGCAGGTACATAGCGACCGTCCATCCAATCCAGGCTCACATCGTCTGCAGTCGCCGTCACACCCTTGTCGCCATCGGCTTCATCTGGCCTCTGTCGACCCTCTGCGCCCTGTCGACGATGATCTTCAACACCCTCCGGCGCCCCGCACCCTCCGTTCCAGTAACCCTCTGTCTCATCCACTTTCCAGGCGACCACGTGACCGGAAACGCCGTCTTTAAGGCGTCCGAGTTCACCGTCTTCTTTCTACTTCCGGTCGTCGTCCAGGTAAATGCATATTAAAATTGCATCAATGTATTTGTTGTATATATATAATAAATCACAAAAGATTTAAAATATTTAAAATGTAAATGCAGACGCATAAATATAACTGTGCAAACTGTAAGTGTAATTGTGAATCTAGTGTAGTTGTTAATGTAAATATAAAATAAAACTCGTCCGAATTTCTCAGCGATGCACAAGAACTGTCTTTGGGAGATCAACTTATTCATCAGCGCTTCGTAGCGCAAGCCTGCTCTTCAGCCTATCAGCTGCCAAAGGACGAATCCCAAGGTCTCAGACTCAGGGCCGTTTTATCCACTAGGCACAGTAGGCCCTGTGCCTAGGGCCTATAAAGTTTCAGAAGCCCACGAAAGTCTGAAAATCTGAAAATGAGATATCGAATGATTGATCGGGAAAATGGAAAAAAGGAAAGTTGCAAATAACGGCAAATTCAAATTTGGTGACGTTTGTCCTAAAACACATTGGCGTAATTTGTGGGTGGTACGAGGGGAACCCGTACCCCCAACTTTTTGGACTGAGGGGTACCGTACCATCCCCCCACACACATTTTAAGATAGTTTTACACGAATTGCGCTCAGAGAACAGTTCTGTCTGTCTGCATTTAAGGTCGTTCTCTACTGCATCATCGGTCGACGTCTCTTCATTGGTACTGCCGATTTACACCGGAAGTTGAGGGTCGCTGACGGCGGAAGCGTAAAGGACTCGGAGGTCATAAGGACGCGCAAGGGTGTAGTCAAGATGCTGATCGCCAGCGTCGTTGTCTATTTCGTCAGCTACGCTCCGGCTCAGCTGCCCCTCTTCTATAACTTCGTGGCGGCCACTCCCTTTCAAGTCAACTGGTCGTTCTTGGTGTTCCTCATGACGCTGTCGTATGCCAACTCAGCCGCTAATCCTGTCCTCTACGCCGCGTTCAGCCAGAACTTCCGTCGACGCTTCGAGAGGCTTCTCTGTCCCTGTCGACGTGGCTGGGAGGGCGGTAGAGGAGGCGGGGTTGGAGGGGGTAGGGCAAGGTCGCAAAGGTCGCTGATGACCTTGGAGACCTATCATCCGGGTACGAAGATCCGGGTTGTCATGGCGACGATAAGAACCTCGGCGAGAAGAACTTCGGCCACGGTCGAGTCCGAGCTCTAGACAGACAAACAGACACAGCCAGACACAGACAGACGCACGGATGGACAAGCGGACGGACAGGCAGATGGATAGACGTAGTCAGACGGAAAAACGTAGACAGACAGATAGACGGACACACAGACAGAATGACAGAAAAGGACAGAGGTAGGTGCACTGACAGTAAGAGCAAATATTGCATTGTATTGTATTGTATTGGGGCATTTATAAAGCGCTTCTAGCGGGAGAGCCATTCAGAAGCGCTCCCAGTGCAAGATAGGCCCTACCCAGAGAGAAAAAGCAAGTTATAAGAAAGGTAAAAGAGGAAGAGACGTTAATTGAGAGAATAGAAGAACGAAGAAGCTCATTCCAAAGGGCAAATAGTTCAGACTGAACGTCAGTTAACGCGTTAACGAAATGCCTGTATTAATTGGCAATCGATTCTTACGTAAATGAGCTGGCCTGCATGACTTACAGTTGTACTCATTAGCTAGGCAGATGTATTCATAGTTTAAACCGTACGCAGCTCCCAATGTCTTCGGTTATTCGTTCGTCCAATCCTTTTCATTAAATCAGAAGCCAATCCTTACGTTTGTGCTTCTGAATAACAGATGGAATTGTTGAGAAGCGTCGATCGATTGGTGCAGTCAGGTATAGAAATAGTTACGCTGTTGTAAGTTCCAGATTAGATTGGACGGACCATCGAAGACAGACTGAGGTAGACAGAGATAGAGAGCCAGACAAATACACAGCCATCTATCGATCCACATATACACACGCAGACAAACATACGTACACGAAGGCAGAGAGAGCCATGTAATTACAGTTATTGGCGAGTATATATCGTTCAACTTTCGACCCTTTCAAATCTCGTCAACCATCCACGAAAATCCTTCGTCATAAAAAGACCAACACGTACGTAGCCGAAATCTCGGAGCGGATGTCGTAAAATGCAATGGTCCAGAATTAAATTCTTGTCGTTACCATGGTCACTGCGGGGTACGAGTGTAGTGATAGATTTTTAGAGAGTTATATAATACATGTAATGATAACTGACATCGGATCTTACGCCCGTTACTTTTGCCAATTCCTACCAATGTCATTGGCTTTACATAGGTTCCGCAATGATTGTTATTCAATTCTTCACATATACATGGGGGTAATTTGTGGGGCATGGGTATCCCTTGTAGGGATACCCATCCCCCAAGTTTTGGACTGGACGGTACCGTCCCCCCACTGCGATCTCTGGGAAGGCACAATAATAAAATATTGATTGGCATTGCTAAAAAATTGCGAGGTACGGTACTCCCAGTCTAAAAAGTAAGGCACGGGTACCCCTCGTACCCCTCACAAAGTACGCCTATATATGGGTGAAAGTGACCCACAAGTTAGAGAGTCTTCTGGCGGCGGGGTCTTCGATGAGTCCGTGACATCTTTTAGTATAAATAACAACGACGTGAACGATAATGAAATAATGACTAATACCGGTGATCGGATGGAGCATCGAAAGTTGTAGTCAGTGAAAACTTGAAGTAGGAGAAGAATTAAAACATGCAGCCAGATATTGGTAGTCCTGTTTGGAACGCTTTAAGGTAATTATTTTTGCGTGTAACCTAAATTATCAGTTATTTTTTACTGCTAATTATATATGTCACTTCCAATACAAATTTCACGACAATTTGGCCAAAAACGTAACATGTGACCAGTTCCCCCACTGTTTTCCTTAACTAAGAAAAGTGGAATATAGCTTACCAATGAGATTGTAAGGTACACTGACGATAGAAAAAGAACAATGACGTGCCGCTGCCAATCTTCGCCATGCAGTCAACCTACTGGTAAAACTGCATGCCCAGAGACCACCACGAGGAGGTGTTGGCAAAGGTCTCCGTAGCCCCTTCATTTCAGCGCTCAGGCAGTCGAATTTCATCGCCAGTTTGGCAGTATACCCACAAAAAGCCCAATTTTATAAATATTTTCAATTTGAGTAATTTGCTTTTACATGGATGGGAATGTAAGACAAACACTCGCACTGATGCAAGTGAGAAACGACACAACTACTAGGCATTAGAATACGTAGAGAGATCGGGAGAAAGCTCGGATCTGTCATAATGCAAAAGCATTTAAATCAAAGACTGAGCGACTAAGGGAACGAGAAAAGACTTGGCCTGCGTGCTAGAGTAAAATAGAATGAGAGTAAATGAAGAGCGAGAGAGCGGACAAGAGAGCGAGACGGACAGAACGAGACGGACAGAGAAATGAAGATGGAGAACGATAAACAGAGACTTAGCAATAGAGTAAGAGGAAAAGAAAGACAGAGACAAAGTAAAACGGCAAAGCAAGAAAGATGCAGAGAGAGAGAGACAGACAGACAGACAGACAGACAGACAGACAAAGACAGAGACAGACAGAGACAGAGAGACAGAGAAAGAGAGAGAGAGATGGATAGACTGCCAGATAGAGAGATAGAGAAATAGACAGATGACAGACAGACAGTTAGATACACAGATAGACAGACATACAGAAAGATAGATAGCTAGACAGATAGATATACATGAAGACAGAAAGACAGATAGACAAACAGAAAGACATTTAGACGACAGAAAGACAGACAGATAGAAAGATTGATAAATAGCGCGAGAATGACGGAAAACGCCGTTAGGTTGAGAAAAAGTTAAATGAGCATAACACTAGAAAGTAAGAGCGTCTGAAAACGCATGAATAAGGAAGAAACAAAGAGAGAGCATGTGTGCATGAGAGATACGTATAGAGTAAGATAGAGATCGGGAGTACGGCCTATATGAAGCAGGGATTTAGATTCTGCTTATTCGCGTAATAACTTTTAAGCAAAGACGACTAGGCCAGCTTAAAAAATACAACATCAAAATGGAAAGTAAAACTGCCTGAGACGCGTCCATGAAGGGGCTACCCAAATGTAGTTTACCCAAAGTACTTCTTGTCAGAAGTACATTTGGCTAAACTTTGGCACTAAGTTTACCCAAATGTACTTCTTGTAAGAAGTACATATTTGGCTAAACTAAGGCCATACTGAGAAAATGTGATGCATTTGGCCCATCACATTTCCGACACAATACATCAACAAGCAACAATTATCAGCTCTATAACATTAACTGCTTAATTCAAGAATGCGAATAAAGTTTAGATTAAGTTTCATTACTTGCTGGAAGATCACTGCCTACAACTCAATAACTGTTCGCCTGGGTTCAACACCTATCTTTCTACTCCTATAGTCTCCCTATTGCAATCTGAATCTAGCAGATTCATTCAACAGAATCCGCAGCTCTTGCTTGTCCTACTGACATCATTCATTCATTCTGGATATTTACATAGCACCTATTCAAGAGACCTACTCATTTGCCCCATGGAAAACGAATGGGTAAGAGCATGTGTCCTTCTAGACTGGGTAGATTATTCTAATACGGGTACCATTCTCTATCACGCTACACTGAAATGGTAATAATTCGTCTGCTGAATCAGTGACGCATGGAGACAATTAACACTAGCACTTATAAGAACGATCCAAAACAAAACTCGGGCACAGACAGGAAAAGAGATTGGGAAACACACAGACGTGCAAGGTCAGGTGTAGACAGAAATGATAACAGAAAGGCAGCAGACACAGATAGGCACAGACATAGACAGAGATATATACAGTAGTAGCAACAGGCAAGCAAGAAGACCTCACGTAAGACACAGAAAGTGACAAAAGGTGATATGCAGCCAGACGTAAACGAAGGAACACACAGTGTTAGAAAGAGATAGGAGGGCAGACAGAAAGCAAGACATAAAACCAGAAGAAATAGGCAGGCAGGAAGATCAAAAGTAACAAGGAGACATTGATAGAAACAGAGAGGCAGACAGACCTATAGTCAGACAGAGAAAGTCAGAGAAAGACATAGGCAGACAGACTAATAGAAAGACAAAGACCATAAGTCCCTCTACTTATCTCTTACTCTGCTTGTCTTTGTCTTACTACTATAGGACTGTCTGCTACTCTGTTTCTCTGCTTGCCTCTGTCTTACTATAGGTACGTCTGCTACCCTGTATCTCTGCTCGTCTTTGTCTTACCATAGGTATGTCTGCTACTCTGTATCTCTGCTTGCCTTTGTCTTACCATAGGTGTGTCTGCTACTCTGTATCTCTGCTTGCCTTTGTCTTACCATAGGTATGTCTGCTACTCTGTATCTCTGCTTGCCTTTGTCTTACCATAGGTCTGTCTGCTACTCTGTATCTCTGCTTGCCTTTGTCTTACCATAGGTATGTCTGCTACTCTGTATCTCTGCTTGCCTTTGTCTTACCATAGGAGTGTCTGCTACTCTGTATCTCTGCTTGCCTTTGTCTTACCATAGGTATGTCTGCTACTCTGTATCTCTGCTTGCCTTTGTCTTACCATAGGTATGTCTGCTACTCTGTATCTCTGCTTGCCTTTGTCTTACCATAGGTATGTCTGCTACTCTGTATCTCTGCTTGCCTTTGTCTTACCATAGGAGTGTCTGCTACTCTGTATCTCTGCTTGCCTTTGTCTTACCATAGGTGTGTCTGCTACTCTGTATCTCTGCTTGCCTTTGTCTTACCATAGGTATGTCTGTTACTCTGTATCTCTGCTTGCCTTTGTCTTACCATAGGTGTGTCTGCTACTCTGTATCTCTGCTTGGCTTTGTCTTACCATAGGTATGTCTGCTACTCTGTATCTCTGCTTGCCTTTGTCTTACCATAGGTGTGTCTGCTACTCTGTATCTCTGCTTGCCTTTGTCTTACCATAGGAGTGTCTGCTACTCTGTATCTCTGCTTGCCTTTGTCTTACCATAGGTATGTCTGCCACTCTGTATCTCTGCTTGCCTTTGTCTTACCATAGGTGTGTCTGCTACTCTGTATCTCTGCTTGCCTTTGTCTTACCATAGGTATGTCTGCTACTCTGTATCTCTGCTTGCCTTTGTCTTACCATAGGTGTGTCTGCTACTCTGTATCTCTGCTTGGCTTTGTCTTACCATAGGTATGTCTGCTACTCTGTATCTCTGCTTGCCTTTGTCTTACCATAGGTGTGTCTGCTACTCTGTACCTCTGCTTGCCTTTGTCTTACCATAGGTATGTCTGCTACTCTGTATCTCTGCTTGCCTTTGTCTTACCATAGGTATGTCTGCTTCTCTGTATCTCTGCTTGCCTTTGTCTTACCATAGGTATGTCTGCTACTCTGCATCTCTGCTCGTCTTTGTCTTACCATAGGTATGTCTGCTACTCTGTATCTCTGCTTGCCTTTGTCTTACTATAGGTATGTCTGCTACTCTGTATCTCTGCTTGTCTTTGTCTTACACTAGGTAAGACAAAGACAAGGAGAGAAACAGATAAGCAGACAGACCTATAGTAAGCAAAGACAAGGAGAGAAACAGATAAGCAGACAGACCCATAGTAAGCAAAGACAAGGACAGAAACAGATAAGCAGACAGACCTATAGTAAGCAAAGACAAGGACAGAAACAGATAAGCAGACAGACCTATAGTAAGCAAAAACAAGGAGAGAAACAGATAAGCAGACAGACCTATAGTAAGCAAAGACAAGGAGAGAAACAGATAAGCAGACAGACCTATAGTAAGCAAAGACAAGAGAGAAACAGATAAGCAGACAGACCTATAGTAAGCAAAGACAAGAGAGAAACAGATAAGCAGACAGACCTATAGTAAGCAAAGACAAGAGAGAAACAGATAAGCAGACAGACCTATAGTAAACAAAGACAAGGAGAGAAACAGATAAGCAGACAGACCTATAGTAAGCAAAGACAAGGAGAGAAACAGATAAGCAGACAGAACTATAGTAAGCAAAGACAAGGAGAGAAACAGATAAGCAGACAGACCTATAGTAAGCAAAGACAAGGAGAGAAACAGATAAGCAGACAGACCTATAGTAAGCAAAGACAAGAGAGAAACAGATAAGCAGACAGACCTATAGTAAGCAAAGACAAGAGAGAAACAGATAAGCAGACAGACCTATAGTAAGCAAAGACAAGAGAGAAACAGGTAAGCAGACAGACCTATAGTAAGCAAAGACAAGAGAGAAACAGATAAACAGACAGACCTATAGTAAGCAAAGACAAGAGAGAAACAGATAAGCAGACAGACCTATAGTAAGCAAAGACAAGGAGAGAAACAGATAAGCAGACAGACCTATAGTAAGCAAAGACAAGAGAGAAACAGATAAGCAGACAGACCTATAGTAAGCAAAGACAAGAGAGAAACAGATAAGCAGACAGACCTATAGTAAGCAAAGACAAGAGAGAAACAGGTAAGCAGACAGACCTATAGTAAGCAAAGACAAGAGAGAAACAGATAAACAGACAGACCTATAGTAAGCAAAGACAAGAGAGAAACAGATAAGCAGACAGACCTATAGTAAGCAAAGACAAGAGAGAAACAGATAAGCAGACAGACCTATAGTAAGCAAAGACAAGGAGAGAAACAGATAAGCAGACAGACCTATAGTAAGCAAAGACAAGGAGAGAAACAGATAAGCAGACAGACCTATAGTAAGCAAAGACAAGGAGAGAAACAGATAAGCAGACAGACCTATAGTAAGCAAAGACAAGGAGAGAAACAGATAAACAGACAGACCTACGGTAAGATAAAGACAAAGAGAGAAACAGATAAACAGACAGACCTATGGTAAGATAAAGACAAAGAGAGAAACAGATAAGCAGACAGACCTAAGACAAAGACAAGGAGAGAAACAGATAAGCAGACAGACCTATAGTAATTCTGCTGCCTCATTCTGCTGCTTCGCTGCGTCCTCTTCGATCTTCTGATCGCCTTGACCTCTTAGTTCCTCGTGTCAGGACTACTATGGCTCAGTCCAGATCCTTTGCCTGCATAGGTCCCTCACTTTGGAACCGACTTCCTCCTTCTGTCCGCACCACCATTCTCTCTGGTAGCGTTGCTTCTTCTTTTTCTCACCTTAAATCCTGCTTTTTCTCTCGGGGTCTCGCGCACTGGGAGCGCCCCTGAATGGTCTATACCGCGAGAGGCGCTTTATAAATGCCCATATACAATACAATACAATACAATACAATACAATACAATATAGTAAGCAAAGACAAGAGAGAAACAGATAAGCAGACAGACCAATAGTAAGATAAAGACAAAGGGAGAAACAGATAAGCAGACGAACCTATAGCAAGACCTAGACTGCAAGAGAAACAGACAAGCAGACACACCTAAGAGAAAGACAGCGAAAGAAACAGACAAGCAGACACACCTAAGACAAAGACATGAGAGAAACAGAGGTCGGAAAGGCAATGATGAAATGTTGAGTGGAGAACATTGTACTACCCGATCTTCAAGCCACGTCGTCCTCTTCCTCTACAGGAACAGAAAGAAGGCTACATTAGAAAATTTCTATGCAGCTTTGCATAGCAACTGTCTAGATACTCTTACGGTTTGCTTCAATTAAGCAGATGCACAGCTGTCACCAGGTGTCGTTCGTTTTTCCCGCCACCAGAACCGCCATCTGTCGACTGATGACGATTCTCTTGAAGAAACCATGCGACTCCAGACGACGGTAGCGAACTTAGACATTCCTTCAACAACGAAAAACAAGAGACAGGTTAGCATAACGGTGATGCCTTAGACGTCATCAAGTGTCACTCAGTGGCGGCGATCTTGTTTGACAGGAGGGGGGACACTTTTGAAAGGATCTGGTCACAACAGAGTTTTGAGCTGATCTGGTCAAAAAAGAGGTGAAAAATTGCTTCACGCTCACGCGCGATAAAATTTACTAACCTTTTTTTGGTGTTTCTTTAAAATGTGTGGGGCGAATGTATGGTGTGCCCCTCACTGTTAAAGGTGGGGGTCTTGTTCCCCTCAACCCCCCCGGATCGCCGCCCATGATTGAAATAGATTTCAGTAAGTTGAAAATGTATAGCTAAAACGGATAATTAGAAAACACAGTGAAAAGTGAAAAATATAGAAAGGCTATAAACTGTACAAAATAAATTGTATAAATTATGTAATATGATCGTCATGCAATATCTTAGAGAAAATAGCATTTCGAAAATTAAGTGGCCAAGGGCGGCATTTTGAGTCCTCTCCCCGGGCTCCGCACGCATCATCCAGCAACTTTACAAAGGCTACATACTCCAGCACCCTTACAAAGGCGACATCATCCAGTACCATTAAAAAGGCGACATATTCCATAACCTTTATAGAGGCGACATCTCCAGCGCCACTTCACAGGCCACATCATCCAATGGATGCAGGCGACATCATCCAGCGGTCGGCATTTCGACCTTATTGATCTCAGCAGGGTGAGTATCATAAACAACCTACTTCATCGGAACTCCACCAGTCCACTCCCAAACTCTCTTCCATCTTCTTCAATTGCTGAGTCGTTCTGCTCTTTCTTCTCAGGCAAAGTTTCTACCCTCCGTCTCTCTCTCCAGTCACTTCTTTCCAAAACCACCATCGAATCACCTTCAGACGCTCCTTCCTCTACTCATGACTCTCCGCCCTCCCCTCCTTGGTCATCAATTTCTGCCTTCCAACCAGCATCAGAGGCTGAAGTCTCCCATATGTTACAATCTCTTCCAAACAAGCAGTGCGAACTCGATCCTATACCTACCTCCTTACTGAAAGACTGTGCATCTATCCTTGTACCCATCATCACCAAAATTATCAACCTCTCCTTATCTACTGGCAATTTCCCTCTCCTTTCAAACACTCTTTAGTCACTCCACTCCTCAAGAAACCGTCATTGGATAAAGAAATCCTTTCCAACTACCGACCTGTTTCCAACCTGTCATTCATCTCTAAGCTAACTGAACGCATAGTCCTATCTCGAATCAATGAGTACCTGACTTCCAACTCAATTCTCAACCCACACCAGTCCGGGTTTACCAAACGCCACTCTACTGAAACCCTACTCACTTCCCTCTACAATAAACTCGTTTCAGCCGTCTCTAATCAACAGTTCTTCTGCCTCTGCCTTCTTGATACTTCTGCAGCCTTTGATACCCTTGACCACAACATCTTACTCCAAAGACTGTCAACCTGGTTCGGTTTTACTGACACTGCTCTCCTCTGGATTGAGTCATACCTCTCTTCCCGCTCGTTCTCTGAAAAAACGGAAACCTCATCCCAATCATGCCCTCTCACCTGTGGTGTTCCACAAGGTTCTGTTCTTGGGCACTTCTGTTCATCCTCTACACTACTCCTCTCAGCACGCTCATTAAAGCATCCTCAGTTGATCATCACCTTTATGCTGATGACACACAGCTAGTCATCTCTTTCTCTCCAATCAGCTTCTCCCACTCCATAGATCATCTTCTCCATGTAGTTACTATAATCTCTTCCTGGATGTCATCAAATCTCTTGTGTTTAAACCCAGCTAAAACGGAATTCATTCTCATAGGCCTGCGCGATCAACTCAAGAAAATCCCATATCATCCATCCATTACACTCAACTTCGACTCTACCTGCACCAACACATTCACTGCACTCTCCTGTCCGCAACTTAGGCGTGATTTTTGACCAGCACCTCAGCTTCTCCGACCATATCACCCATCTCTCCCGCTCTTGCCTCAAGCACATCCGTGACCTTCGCAGAATTCGCCCAATGCTAGACTTCAAAACTGCATCCACAATAGCTACTTCTATAGTCCACGCAAAATTACTAATTAGACTACTGCAATGCACTCTTCTTAAACATCGACATAACCCAAATAAACCGCCTTCAAGCCATTCAAAATGCACTTGCCCGTGCTGTAACTAAAACCTCCCAAGCTCTATCATACACCAATCGATACGGACTGACTAACCGCGCCTCATATTCACATTTCTGTGTGACCTTGTGCGCGTTTAAGATTTTCGTCACATTAATAATAATAATAATAATAATAATAATAATAATAATAATAATAATAATAATAATAATAATAATAATAATAATAATAATAATAATAATAATAATAATAATAATAATATTATTATTATTATTATTATTATTATTTATTATTATTATTTCAAACTGACAGACGCAGTAAGATTACATTGAAACATGACAGTAGTAGGCCTACAATCAAGATCTTAATTAAACACAAGGTTTAGTTAGAAATTTATAAAAGCGCCTCTGGCAGAATTATAGGGGCTACCAGAAGCCCTATCAGCAGAGAAGCCCCGGGAAACAGAAATGCCTTTAGGGAACGCGATACTGATTAGGAAAAGCCAGTCATTAGTTTGGCCCTGAGCAGAGGAGGAAGGTCATTCCAGATCGTGGAAGTTGGAACAGTGCATATTTTAAGGAATTTAGACTACTGGGACAAAATCAGCCATGGGTCTATAGTTCATGACCTTTTTGGGAACTCGATCGTCTCTGAAAAACTTTGATGACCTTTTTTGGGAATTCATCTCCCGAAAAAGTTGACGACCTTTTTTAGAAATTCATCTCCCGAAAAACTTTTTGGGGAATTTCATGACAATGCCTTTTGCTAATTCTGATTTTACTGCTGGGGCAAATCTGAAAACTCTTGCAACATTTGTCCCACTAGTTATACTTTAAACATACATTGCCTGGGACAAATCAGCCTAACTACTGGGACAAATCATAACACTACTGGGACATTTGTCCCACTAGTTATACAGTTAAAATATGCCCTGTCGTGGAACCCACTACAGCAAACGCCCGTTGCTGGGCCAAGGCAGTAGGCCTAAATCATTTTCTTTCATCCTTCACTCAAACGCTTGGCTCGTTTCTTCTAAATATTTCGACTAGAAACAGTTGTAATTTACTTTATGGTTTACCTTGTCGAATTTCTGTTTGTAAACTTCGTCAGTTTCCAGTGAAAAAGACAAACTCAGAGCGCTAACAAAGATTTGAGAAGAAACTTTAGCAGGCATAGCATGGCATAGCATGGTCCTTGCCTTTGTAGGTTACTATGGTAACTGATTTGACGTCATCACGTGTTTGTTTCTATCGATTGACGTCACCAGCCATTAACCAATCACGTTATTTGATTTATATCACGTGCAACAGACTATCTAATTCAGTAAGTATGTACGCAAGAGAGTAAATCGTATCGTATCTAATAATAATAATAATAATAATAATAATAATAATAATAATAATAATAATAATAATAATAATAATAATAATAATAATAATAATAATAATAATAATAATAATATTATTATTGCAGTGGAGACGAGTGGTGCATGGAGTTCCGAAGGATTGGATTTTGTGTTGGAACTAGGACATAGGCTGACGGATTCAACTCAGGACAGTGCATTTTTTAACATGTTGACTGGTGGGGAAATTCCCCACCAGCCCTCTCGAATTCCCCACCAGTCCTTGCCCTTTTCCCCACCAGTGAATTGTGCCCTTTTTAGTCCCAAATAATTATTTGTTTTGTCATTGGTGTGACCTTATGCATATGATATACTGTAAATGCAAACTACAGTAGACGTGAAATCTCTATAATTTATATTTCTTATTTAAAGCGAAAACTAAACATAAACTAAAACCGTAAAACTGAATTTTGGTTAGTGGTTACGTTAAAGCTACTCTCTAGGGATTGGGATTATCCAATATACGCAAGAATAATATTGGTTAAATTACAAGCATGCCGAGTAAGCTTACAGAAAGAACTAAGAAACGCAAAGCAGGTTTGCTTTTGGATAGCACTAAGAAATGTCAAAAGCTTTCAGATTTATTTGGCCAAACTCGACAGCAAACAATTACAACCAGTCTGCCAGCAACCAATCAGGCAACAACAGTTAGGCCTAACTGATGGCACTCGACAGATGATGTAGCAAATGCAGCCAGGGCCGTTTTTAAGGTTCCGCGAATGTCGGTGCAAAAAGTTACAAAAGGGGCCCGTGTTGGTCGAGCGGCCGTTGGTTTGCCAATACCATGTAGCCTACGGCGTATAAATATCATCAAAAATTAGGCCTATATCTAAGGCTTTTCTAGTAGCTAATGTTGCTATCTGCATGACCTGTTCACTGAGTTAATATGCTTTTATATCCTATTTATCAATTAGTTATAATTCTTATACACACTATGACACTATTAGGGCCTAAGTGACGGCCACTGTGACTGCTTCAGTTAGTGTAGGCCTACACATGGACACTTCAACAGTGTGTAAAATCAATTTGTCAATAAAATCTGATAAATCTTAAATATGTAATTAATTCTTGAACGCTGCAGCCTGCAGCAAATGAGCAAATGTCACAGACCAAAATATCAGCTAGGCCTAAATATCAGCAAAGTCCGTGTTCATCTCTCACATGCAGTCACGCTGTTTGGTGAAATCCAGCAAGTTCAGGCATGGGCGGCGATCCCAGGGGGATCGAGGGGGACAAGACCCCCCACCTTTAAGAGTGGGGGGTACACGCCATGCATCGGACCCCCCAAATTTTGAAGAAACCCCAAAAAAGGTCATCACATTTTTTCGTGCTAGAGTTATGAAATTTGTCCAAATTTTTTTACCTTTTTTGGACCAGATCAGTTCAAAACTCTTTTTTGACCAGATCAGTTCAAGAATGTCCCCCCCACCTGTCAAACAAGATCGCCGCCACCTAGTTCAGGGTTAGGGTTAGGGTTAGGGTTAGTGTTAGGGTTAGGCCTCAACGCAGTCGACCCTCACAGTTCCTACGAAATTGTTCTACTCAGAAGTGTTCGTCTTCTCCGTTACTGTAATTATTAATACAGACCCGACTGACTCACAAAGCGTAGTAGTAGAAGTTTCAGTTTAATGACCCGTGTGACAACAAAGATCAATTGATTCGCATTCCTCATTCATCCAGGCTTGGAACTGGCTCCGAAGCTAGCGGGGTAGGCCTATATTTAAAAAGTCTGGCAGAACGTGTGTTAGTTGGCGTCTAAGGGAAGAAGCTCATTACTTAGAGACTGTAGCTCCAGCCAGTGTCAATTACATATGTTAATATATATGTATATATATATATATATATATATATATATTTATGGATGTGTATAAATATACATATTATAAATAACGTTCTGACTCCGCGGTTCACCAGCCCGACCTGTTATCTCGCAGCGATCGGCTAAAAACAACACAACAGCCGCTGGTAAAAGGAATACGATACCAATTAGTCGACACGAGTGAATGAATCTTCCCATATCGGGGTTGACAATATGAATTTCCATATTACCAAGACAGAACTCTATACGTTAAATTTTCAAGATTACGCCTAAACAAAGACGCCCATGACAGTACACTGACATGAAGAGATACATGTAGCGCTCTTAGGAAGCTTCAACTGATGAAGAATGGACCGTATCCAGGTAAAGGAGGCTACTTGTTAAAACAGAAAATGGCTACAGTAAATGTTTCTTGTTTATTAGACAATTATATAATAATAATAAATATTAAATTAATATTAAATTAAATTATGACATTAAATAATAAATTAAATATTATAAAATATTATAATAAATAATTATTAGTAATTATTCCTGTGGCCCACAGCTCAGAAAGGTTTCTCTGATTCAGTGCTTTTTGACTTAAAATTACGCGCGAAAAATGCCCTTTTTCAAAATTCCCCACCAGTGAAAATTTCTTAAAAAATCCTCTGACTCAGGACACGCTTGAGACAAGCTACCTGTTTCAGAGACTGTCGATAGCTGTCCAACGCGGGAATGCCATCTGCTTCTCATCGACATTTTCACGATAAATTGTTCACTGAGTGACGCTGAGATGGCGCTTCAGATTATTTAATCATTATTGTTAAATAATAATAATAATAATAATAATAATAATAATAATAATAATAATAATAATAATAATAATAATAATAATAATAATAATAATAGGTAATAATAGATAATAATAACAATAAATAAATAAATAAATAATCGAGGTGGACAGTACATCGGTTGAAACCGACGTTACGTGTAGACACCTGAAAACTGTTTTGTACAGGCCCTATATATATTAAAACACGTTCCATCAGTCAGAATGGATAATAAGGTACCGGTATGCGTAGTCTAGATGTGAAGCTAGAACCAGAAAAACAGTTAAACTTTTTTAAGATTTGAACGCTACTAAAAAATTCCCAATATAATAATAATAATAATAATAATAATAATAATAATAATAATAATAATAATAATAATAATAATAATAATAATAATAATGAGTTTTTCACAAAACTGAGGCGTAGGATGACCACCACCACCGGCGGCGATACTCGATCAGGAGACTGCACGTTTATTCCAGCGTCTCTCAATCTGCACACGTTACAATGCAATAGCCTAATTGCATTCAGAGGCACATTCATGCACAACACCGGGTACGAAGACCACGAGCCCCAGTAGCAACAGTAATTCTTCGGAATTGCTTCTAGGAGCCTGAGGGATTCACCCTACCTCGGGCAATTTAAAAAAATAATCTTTTCTTTATTAATTCTAACCGACAAACGCAGTAAGATTACATGACAGTACAATTATCAATATCTTAACTAAACACACGTTATGGCAGCCATACAAGGCGCCCGCCCGAGGGGGTTGCGGGAATCGAACCGCGTAGGCTACTGCTGCTCTCCTGGCCATGAGTGTTACCATTACTCTATTCCCTCCCCAAAATCTAGGGAAGGGGATGGAGTAATGGTAACACTCTTGGCCAGGAGAGCAGCAGGAGAGCAGCAGTACGCGGTTCGATAATGAAAAAAAGATTATTATTAATTTATAAGGCGCCTCTCGCAGTAAAAACTATTAAGAGTAAATGTTATAGAGACGCCGAATATGAAGAGCTGCAGACGAGTTGATGGACTGATGTCGGCCTACTGCCGAGGTCGTCGACTGTAATATGCATAGTGCGACCGTACGTTACCTCCCGGAATAACGTACGCGTAGGCCTACTGTACGTACGTTATCGAAAAAAAAATAACGTACCGTACGCGTACGGTAAAAATGCCACAAATTTATCTGGTCATTCACAAAGAACCTCAATATAACTATGGTCTTATACGTTAGGCCTACGCGTACCGTACGCGTACGTCAAAATGATCAGTTTAACTCTACAGTACGGTAGGCCTATTTATATATAGTCTCTCCGTACGCAGGCATATTTATTTACGAACGGTACGGAAATTTAGTATTACCAATAAAATGACCATCCTATAAAGTGTGCCGTAAAATCTTAATATTCTTCACATTAGACAGAATATTACCAATTTGGATTTTAAAAGTTTGAAAGTAGAGATCATTGAACAGCCACAGATGACTGATGTAGGCCCTAATGGTTAAAATTGGTTACGACCGTCAATCACCAACTATTATTGACTTTTGTTGTGCATAATGTTATGTATTTATTTTCGTCATGAATTGATGTGAACGTACGGTAACGTACGGCATAATTTTTAACGTACGCGTACTGTACGTACGTTCAGTGGCGGCGATCTTGTCTGAGAGGTGGGGGGACAAAGTCGGCCACAATCTCGTCGATGACCTTTTTTTTTAATTTTCCCAGTGGCAAATTTTTCCGCACACACACTTTTCCCACGATCTCATCCTCAAAAAATCCTCACAATTTTTCCATCTCATCTTCCAAAAAAGTTGATGACCTTTTTTTTTTTAGTCCTCCACCTATACTTTCATGACTTTACGATGCCTTTTCAAAATAACTCACGACTTTTTTTCTACCTATTCGTTACCACATAATTTTTCTCGACTTTTTTCCCTTCTTTTCCTTCTCTTAAACAATTTCATAATTTCATAGATTTTTTGGGGGGGACACTTCTGCTCAAAACAACTTTTCTCGTCAAAAAGGCACTCAAAGCTCATTTTCGCCCTCACACACAATTGCATTTCTTGACCTTTTTTCATGTATCTTCAAAACTTGGGGTCCGATGTATGGCGTGTCCCCCCCACCCTTAAAGGTGGGGGGTCTTGTCCCCCGCGACCCCCCCGGGATCGCCGCCCATGCGTACGTTATGGAAAAAAATAACGTACGTACAGTACGTACGGTCGCACCTTGGTAATATGTCTTAAATAATAAGTTATAGAGCTGCGGAGGGCCAGAGGCTACATTCGGCTATGGCCCATCCACTAAGGTCGTCCGCAGTGATGGGACGGAGAGTCAAATAAGGACAAAATAATGTGTATAAGAGAACGGATTTATCCCCAATGCGGACGTCTGCGTCAAAACTTGATGCTTAAAGTTCTTTTCGTAGAGACTGTGCCTTAAACGCCAACTTCAGTCAGAAAGCAGACAGTCCATACTGCATTGGACCAAGTCCCTTTAATTGATCGACGTAGCAGTATGAAGTATCCACTCCATGCAGTACATTAATTGGCTCCAGGAACCTCCATATAGTACCCGGAGTCAGTCGCTAAGGAGCTACCAACTGACTTGATGAGTAAGCGACTGACTTAGCGACTCAGTCGCATGCTTAGCGACTAAGTCGCTTAGACTTATCGACTTGTTATCGACTTTTCAGGTAATCAGGCATGTCTATTGGATATACATGATTACCTAACGATATAATGCATTGTACTGACCGTGCCATCATTTCCGTGGGCATTAGATGGAACTCATATGGGCTGTATACGGGTCCAATATGGGAATATGGGCTCCGCTTCATGTTAGCATGCTTACAGGGATCAGACCGTTGACTGTGAAATTAATGTTAATGTGAATTCGTGATATTGAGCCCTTGATTAAGAGAATGAGGCGAGGAGGATTTATGGCAGTGCCCGGTCTTACGGCCAATCAGTTGGCCGAAACTGCTGACGCATGCCTCTTTCAGGCAGTAGCAGAGAACGAGAATCATGAACTGCGGCACTTATTCCGTGTGAAAATTGTAGAAAAAGACTGTGGTGGGGTTAGACTTTGATCCATGTAGAGTTGAATATTTTATTCATATTTTGCAAACTGATGTCAGTGAAACTTGAAAGCAGCAGATTTCAACGCAGCAACGCTAGCAGTTCTGCAAGTCAAACTCGAATCAAAATCAATTCCTTTGTTGAGAAAATTCAAAAATGCATACATGATACACTATGGAAATTTCTTCACTTTGTCAGCGATTCAGAATCGAATAATGCTAAATCACACAACTGGGGATGACAGCAAACAGGAATGAGAGGGTAATAGCAAATGCGAGCAAGGGGAAGGAGGGGTCCAAAGCAGGTCACTTTGCAGACGTTTCCTAAGGACGACCCCTAAAGCAACATCAGCACAGTCGCGCAATACCAATGTATTATGTTTGAACAACACAAGGCATGTGCAGTGGCCATTAGGTGTTGAGGATTGCCATAAGAAGACAAATCAACGAGTCTGAAGAAAGTCAAACAAGACAACTGTTTAAAACATCTATTTTAAAGACATCTCACAACACTAGTAACAATGGATGAAAACACAGGGCATCGACACGAGGTTATTAATAATCTCTGACTGAAGCGGAAGCCACAGGAACCACCATCTCACCTGATCCAATTCCTTCACTTAATCCAGTTAAAGTGGAAGAACTGTCTTCATGTTGCATTTGATTCAACATTTGCAGGTAAGATGAAGCATAACCATTGGGTTTTATGTTTTAACAACTCAATTTGGCACTGGTATGTTGCAAATGCTTACAATTTCTAAATTGAAAAATGCAATCAGAAGCGTGGTTAAGTATGCTCATATATATATGAATAAGAATCAAACCCAAAAAATGCACAGAACATGTGAATACCTTAAACAGGGAGCATAACATGAATTCAGCACAACCACTCCACACAAGAAATCACGATGGAAACTGAAAAGAAAATAGTCTCGCTTAACATAAAGTGATCTAGAAATATGTGAAAACTGGAAGAAAAATACGAATCCAGGTTAACAGAAAAGATTAACTCCATCTTTTTCTCTGAAAGATTTCAGTAAAACAGTTACCAAGATAATTAGGTAGTGCAACTGGGAGGCAAAATAATTTAGTTAAGAAACAGACAACAGTTGATATTGGGTTCATTGGGGAAGAAGAAGTCGAGTTTAGTTCAGCAGCTCAGAAGAAAATCATCAAATGAGTGTAGCAAAAACATGATCAATAACAGAGCAGTATAATAACTGCCAAATAAACACCACACTTTAATGAACAGAAGAAATTCAATTCACAGACAGAACTGAGAAATAATTCAGCACTTCCAGAAAGATATTTCTAAACCTGTAGAATTCCAAGGGAAGGGAATAAAATCAGCACAGCTGGAAAGATCGCCAACTTTGTTTGATCAAAGGTAGAAAAAAATTCAGTACAGCTAGAAAGATAACGAGAAATTTGAATACCCGGTAATAACTGGGAGAAAGCAGAACTTTTGAGCAACTGGGCTAAAAATAGTTTAACAATTGGGTGAACTTTAATAAACAACAAAGCAAAATCTGACCAAATCTGATTGTCAAATATTTTCCCTTTTGCAACCTCTCTTCCACGTACCTAGAGCTGTCTTTAAATCAACTATACATTCATGTTCTAAAGTTATGTATAGATCACTAGCAGAAAACATAATATGCTCCGGTTTCTAGTGATCCCAGTAAATCAAGAAAATTGACCAACACAACATGATACATAATCGTCTGTTGCTCCTCTGTCTAAGGCATCAACTGATAATGAGAAGTAACTGTACTTTAAGGACTACCAGTACCCTAGGTCTTTTTTGCACAGAGACCTCTGAAAGGAGCTCAAACTAACACCAAATTTAGGGGAAAACATGTAACCGTTCACCACAAGGATTCTTCTGGAGCCTTACTTCTGGAAGAAAATTATACAACTGCATAAAATACTCCACAGAGTGAAGCAGCTCAGGTGGCAACCACTACCGACTCTCCCATGCCACGTGTCCATCCAAACATAAATAACGAAAAGTAACATCATCTTTCTGTGGCAAAACCAGCAAAAGCTCAAAGACTCCAAAGGCTGACGGAATATGCGTTGGATGTAAGAACCACAAATGTCATCAGATAAATGGAAGACATTCATGGTGAAGACTGATGGCTTTGCTCAGCTGGGTCATAGCATTTTTGTAAGAAGGGGTAGTGGTGGCACGATACTAAGGAGATAATAACATTCCTGATTGTATCAAAGACAGTGATAACAGTTACATGGTGCACGAGGGAAAGTAGGGATTGGTTCAAAGCAGAAAAAGTCCCTTCCTTTTGGGTAAATGCCATGCAGTGTAAAACTAAAAACACAGATAAAGCAGTTACAGCTGAACTAGGTGACTGTTTTCTCCCAGCACAGAAATAAAAATTCCCTTATTAAAATACCTGCAAAACATAATTCTTCAGTATGAAATTGGAGCCAAAAATGTAGAAATGAACAAAGGACGGCTACTACTACAAGTCTAAACATGATCACATTTGAATAAACGACATTGATATTGATACAATTTCTATACAATTATATAATTTAAGAACTCACTCAGGTATTTAATACCCACAGTCTAGCAGCAGTTAAAACTTACGCGAAGTTTACTTTACAGTCGGTTGTTGCAACTCATATTCTTAACTTAGAGAAATCTGACAGACACACAGACAACCCTGGAATAACGCGTGACTGATACATAGGTGGAAGACAAATCATGACATGGAATCTAGTGTAAAAAAGGAGGAATGAATTACAGCGGACAAATTAAATGAACTGGGTAAGAATTACAACCCACTTACAAGTTATCAAAATATGACTTTTAGCTCAATTTTCAAGAGATCAAATCAGAAGGAATCCAAAATATTTATCAAAATTACATTTAAAAAAACCATTCACCTGTTGCTTAACCTGCTTCCGATTCCGTTTCTAATTCAATGTTTCACTTTGGCAACTTTTTGATAGAAAAAAAAGAATACTCCACACCAGTTCCTACTCTTCAATCTATGAAAGCTCATCCACAACATTACCTAGCCTAAAAGCAAGACTCCTAGTTTCCTGACATACACATAAAACAGTATTCAGTATTGTTTTAACAACTGCTATCAATCGTCATGAATAAGTAATGTACACGTAAACATGCCATATATGCAATGTACTCATAACCTGGCATAAACAAATGTTCTCAGTCAAAGATGAATGTACTTTGCTTAACATAAATGTACTCAGTTAAGAATTAAACTGCAATTTAAGCAAATTTAAACACTGAATTTAATATATTATTCAAAGTAAATAACTTCTTTTGAAAACAATGCTTGCTATAAATTATAAGTTCGAGTTTTCAAACTATCTGAAATGCTTTACCTTTATGCGCAATTGATACTGGACAAACGTTTCAATATGCAGAACAAAAACCTCAAGAAACTTAAAATATTAAGCAAATTTTTTAGAACTTTAAAAATTAACTTGCAAATCCAAATCTTGAAATGCATTCAAATAATACCTTTCAAAACCTGTTACTGAATTTCGACAAGAGTGCTACCCTGGCAAAAACAAAGGTAATTAAATGTGAACAACATTTTAACATTACTGCTAAAGAATGAATGACTTTACCAATAGTCACATACTGTCACACTCACAAACACACACACACACATACACTTATATACATGTATAATTTCATACATGTATACCGATGCGCATACACATATATGTGCATATGGACTATAGAATATAGTACTGTATATAGACTATTCTATCATCTGTGAACTACATATACCCCTCATTTATATATACATAAACACATCTGTAGACATATACTAACCATATATACGTAATTTCTTTCCGATATGAACTCAGTCTTTGGCTGCACCAAAACCCCGAGTCAGTCACACAAGCGAAAGTTCTGAGCAACTATCACGAAACGAAAGTTGGCGAAAGCAAAACCTAAGAAATGATGACGAACCACGTACATCACGTTCAAAGACGAGTCAGTCATGCGCTTAAACAGATCACGAAACCAATTCGTTAGAGTTATCCGTAAGAACAACTCTAAGCCACAGTCTCTGACCAAAACAGCACACCACGAGGCAGCGACACCTCGTTTTATAATACAGATGAAAGTCCTGCTACACAGATTAAGTGTCAAACAAACCTAGTGAGATGTAAGTTGTAGTCTCTTGAATTCCACCCTCTCTCCTCTTTCATAGTGAACTTCGTCAGTTTAGACACAAAGAGGAGAATTTCACAATCAAAAATTTACGACCACAAACTTAGTGCACCCATGCACGATAGTTTGTACATGGACTGATGTCTGGCAAAACAATTTCACACCTAAAGTTATGACTTTAAACTTTGTGCACACCCATGCACGACACTTTGTGCAAGGATTGGTGTCATGTAGAAATCGAAACTGCCTGCCTTGGCTGTCTCTGCGCTGCCGCTGCAGAATACCAACCAAAATCTCATGAATGAAAAGTAACGAATAATGTAAACGTGTCTAGTTTGAGCAGAATGGTGCGCCGTCATCTCAGTGCTTAGCAACACTGGTAGTGCCCTCTGGTGCCAGAGATGAATTAAGCGAGACCACCTGACCGACGAGTCGTTGGCGTCTCAGCCGTTCGCTGTATTTATAGAAGTCCGACATTTCGAATGGCTTAGATATTTCTATGTAGTTATGGTACTTCTGAACGGTTGTTTCAAAACCTATCGCATCCGGGTCTGGCGGCAGGTGAGCTTCTGCCGCCGATGCCAGTGATTGGCTCGTCAAGGTGACCGCCGATGGTGACGTCGTTTCATAAACACGGGATGTTTCTGTTCGGACGTTTTGCATGACGTGTGCACTGCCGTTGCCATAGCAACTTCTGTTGACAGAAGTCACGACATGACACGTGCTTCTGATTACGTCGCTAGGTGGCGCTGCGCAAGTGCTTCTGATAATGTCACTAGGTGGCGCTGCACACGTGCCTCTTACAACGTCACTCGATGGTAGCAGTGCACAGCGCTGCAATATCGGTTTTCTCTCCGATGTCACGGGCGACATACCACACCTAGAAGAAACGCAACTGTCCAGTTTCGTCTGTGGGCAGTCAAGCACGTCAGACGATGAATGACTAGTTTTCATCAGACTGCCGCTGGCGCCAACTGCTTCCGTTTGAGTTACGAAGAAACCCGTGGGACGTTTTGCTGCTGGCGAGGGTGTCTTGAGTTCGTCGCCACTGTCATAATAAGGGGACTTTGGCGACCAAACGCTGTACAAGTTGCTGTTGGATGATGACACCTCACTTTCCTCATCCAATAGTTGAGAGGTAGCGTACGTGCCACAAAGAGTTGGATATCTCTGACTGCGATACTGCGTTCGTGTTGAGTAGATGGAGCTGGCAATATATCCACCAAGTCGTTGTCTGTTAAATAAATAAATAAATAATATAAGACTTCTATAGCACGGCTGTAATAATGCTTCTGGCACCAGTCAATGGTTGCAACTAAGTAAATCATAGTGGAAGACAAATTCCAGGGTGAGTCTGGTCTAAAGCGAAGAAAGGAATCTGAGAAGACATGGGAACAGAAAATAGAAGAAATGATTCCAGGAAGAGGTGAGTTTTAAGTCGAGGTCTAAAGGACAGCACATATTCTGGTCAACTAATTGCAGGTCTTCGGAGTCAGATGAGATGAAGGAACGAGATTGGTTCAAATGTAGAACCGTTAGAACAGTTAGCCTAGTCTTTAAAATATACTTTTTCTGTGGGTAGGCAGCGCAAAAATTCAAAGATGGGAGAAACATGTTGATCCTGGTGAAGTTAGGTATGGCCAAAGTGTTTTGGACCTTTTGATACTTCATCAGGCAGACAATACAGTAAACAGATTTCACAGAAATAGATTTAAGAATCAACAACAGTTACTGGCACTGGAATGCCATTGCACCACTGTATACTGGAAATTACATAAATGGCGACACCAACAATTAATAAAATTCCTACTGAAGACCAGAATATCAGTCCTCATAGTATACTAGTTTCACATCTATGGAAAAGAGATACTCTGTCACAACGTACCGTGTAACCATGGGACTTGGAGCTGGACTTGGACTGACATCATTCGATTTAGTCTGTCTATGTCCAGTTTCAACGACAGGACTACACGGACTGGACTGCGCTGTTTCCGTCAGATGACTGCGAGATGGAAGTAAAGACTGTTCACTGGATGACTGAGTCACTTTTGACGTTGACCAATTCGGAGCCCTTGGGTCCTCCTCATCTTCTTTGTCATCTCGGACCTCAGCCACGCGTGATTTCGCTGAGAGATTCAACCGATCAAAGTCTAGTTCGTGGCGGGAAATTAGCGGGGAACTGAAAGCTGAATTCACTTCATTCTCTGCAAACCAAAGACAAACATTCTGAACTATATTTTAATAAGTTCTTGTAATTGCAAATTTATACAGCTATGGGTGTGACATGTTTGTAAATATATTTTCTTAGCCTCAGCATATGAGAATAAGTGACCATCTTATGTCTTACAGTCTAATCTTCCTATCTTCCCATCAATACTGTGCTGTTGGAGTACTCATTCGATAGCTAAGTTCACTATAACGCATAACTGACGCTAAATTGTTGAAAGAAACAAACAGAAATAAGTAAATTCAAACTTACCACTGTCTAGAATATCTCGGCTGTCTTCACTTAAATCTACAAAATGAATCATATAAAAAGATAAACACTGCATTTTATTGCGAAAATTACTAATTGTATACACATGACATTATTACCAATTTCAAGGTCTCACATTTGAAGTGATGACAAACAAAGGAATTACATCACATAAAGAGAACAAGGATACATGGATATTTAAAACCCATCAAAACTTTCACTAAATTAAAATGACCTTTTGACAATATAAAACAAATCTGGTTTGCATGTATAAATTGTCTATGCAAATACCACTAGGCAGTAATTTTCAATTTATATTTAAGGTCTGATTTGAGTTTTGTCCTATTGTAATAATATATTTATTTGACAAATGAAAATTTTGAACCTCTGCTAGGTGCCATACACATATCTGTATTAGATTTCACAAAAGGAAAATTACTCACTATGTATGCTAGAATGAATAGCAAAAATCACTATTTTGTGCATCTACAGTACCGTAATTACTGACAATCAACGATCGTGTAATATTCTGTCAAAGAAGGTTCAGTGCTAAGAACTGAAGATGTGAAAGCCTCTGACTTACGTCCATCTGATATGTTACTCTGAGCTGCTAGACTGTCCTTTCGAGCGGCTGATTTCAGCTGGTGCTCCAGCAACTTTACTTCCATTTCTTTCAGCTAAAACAAAACAGTTAAATCCTCTTCAGATAGGTGACTTGTTAAGTAGAGGTAAATCAACTTCAAAAGGCTACTTAAGCAAACGACTGTACTTTAACACTTTAACGACGAGAGTGTACTAAAATTGTCTGGGAAACCAATGCAGCCATCGTTAAAGTGTTAACCAAACGAGCTTTCTGAACACACAGATAAAAACAAAGGTATTATTTTATCAGGTTTTACTAATTCATGACCCAGTGCCAGGGGCGGGTCCAGAAAGGTTCATCAGGGGGGGGCCAAAAATTATACATTCGTTTCTCATTTCCCCCAAAAATGTTTCTATTCATCTGCCAAAAAACAAAAAACTTATGACCTTTTTTAGTCCTTAACCTCCAGATAGAAAAATAAAACCTCCAGATAAAAAAAATAAGTCGTATATGTATATATGCTCCTCAACGTCATGGGGGGCCACGTCCTCTGCAAATATCAAATGGGGGCTATTCTTCATCGCCACGTCCTGTATAAATTTCAAATGGGGGGGCCATGGCCGGATTGGCCCCCCTGGATCCGCCCTTGCCCAGTGCACATGGCAAAATTTCTACCATAGCTTGCACCGTGCTGGAATTACAATATACAACAGCTAAAGATAGAAATACAACTTGTAAAACACAAAATTCAAAATTAATAGCCTGGCATTACCTTCTGGCTGGCTCTCTGGTATGACAATGCTCTCTTTTTTCGGACACTACGGCGCACGGATTTATCCTTGGCCAACATCAAAGCTGCCTGAGTTATCTTGTCTTGGATCTCTAAATCTACCTCCAGGTCATCAAAATCATCCAGGTCGTTCTTTAGCCCATCCTAGAAATCATATAAATATCATTACAGCATTTTCAAAAATGATCTATGAGTTGAATTAAAAGCAAAAAAAGGAATAAACAAAGATCTGAAATTCAGTCATCCGTCATCACATAATCAACGCTACCATAATCCTCATTGTCATCTCTGCCATCAACTTAATCACCACGATACCTTCATCATTGATGATGTCACCACAACTGCAGTCATGTCTACAATCATCAACAATGTCATCAATAGCAGCAAAGCCGATGATTTGAATTTGTTTCTTTTACCTTTTTAGAGTTGTGGTAATCTCTTTCAAGAACTTTTGGGGATAACGTAAAACTTGTTCCAATTCGCCTTTGAAATTTCGGAAGTTGACCTCCAGTTGACGTTGGTGTTTCCGGTGGAAGAAAACCAGTCAATTCCTGTAAAAGAGAATGACAATGAAATGCTTAAAATTTCTAATAACAGTAACAACAGAAGTACAATTCTACTATTACTATCATTATTATTTTACCACATTAAATTATGACTTTTACCTGAGGTAGGTACGATACCTCACGAATGAAAAATTAGGTTAAGAATAAGTGGGTAGCAGATCTCCGGAAATCAGGCCTTGTCCCAATTTCATATGATCCAGAAATGCACCCCTAACTAAAGAAACTTCATAAGTGGTTGCAGTCACAAGCACTGTTAACCTTTTAACGACGAGCGTGTAATAAATGTATGGAAAACTAATTATTCCTCTCATCGTTACAGGATTAAAGGATCTGCAACTCTGTCAAGGCTGTTTTTCGACAAGCAAAGCAAACCCCAGACCAATCTACGCCATGAAAGAGAAGCCAGTGAGACAACTGACCGCTTCCTGAAGGCAAAGCTGACACAGGAGTTTGGTTTTCTTCATCAGCTGACTCTCGAGAGCTTCCTTTCTCTCCTTCAGTGCATTGTACATATCCTGCATTGCGGCCTTATACGATTCGTTTGTGTCTACATTCACTACAACACATCCATGCAAAAAAAATTAATAAACTGTCTAAGAACAAAAGAAAAACTCACAAATACACAAAACATATAAGTTGTCTCAGATCACGAGACATATATTTCAGAATGAAGTACTCATTCTGTGATACATCGCAACCTTGTTGTCCCTTCCTGCCACACATCTGCACATCAGAGATTCTCCTCTGTTGGGCCATCATTCTGGAAAAGTCTTTGCAATAATATTGAAACTGGTTGTGTGCTGATTGCATAAGATCTTAAAACAATAAAGATGCACCTTGTTCTGTCAGACAGTCACAATTACACTTGATAGATAGTCAAATGACCAGTTTGCATGTAGATATCAACCATTATTTTGATCAGAGTTTCGTGTTGTTAGCTAGAGTGCCTCTTCAGAATTTCTCTTTAAGTGGTGCCATACATTTCCAATTACAATTACAGTATCTCAGAAGGGCTCTATCAAATGTGATGTTCTGTAAAAACTACAATTAAACCTGAGGCATATCAATCGCAATAGTTCTGTGCAGCAAACAGTTTAACAGATTTGCAAAAAACAGTCGAGAAACAAAGTTAGATGCTACTAACATTCCAATTTGGAATTGCTTGCGGACGAATGTGATGCGGCCGACAAACTGCTACAGTCGCTGGCGTTTGGCGTCTGATTCAGACAAGAGTTCGTAAGGTCAGAAGCAACTTCAACCAGACTACGAATCGTCGAAGTGCCACTCTAAAACAACACGAGAAAATTTATAAATGTAGAATTCACAGTTTAATACATAAAAAGTTAACATATACCTGTATGATCTGTGTGCAGATATCAGCAAAATTAATATTTCTAAATAAACTTTACATTCATACCTATTGTGAATTTAATTAATTATTATAATCTGTTATCTTGTATTAGTTAATCGTAAAACAGAGTTGGCAGTTGGCTAATGAGTAAGCGACTCCTCCACCTATAAGTCCAGGGTTCACATCTTAGGCAGTCATGTGAAAATGACAATTTGTATTCAAGCCATGCAATCTGTAAGGAAGGTTGCTGAAATTTGGTCTTGTATTTGCTCTTTAGCTGAGAGACCCTTCAACTACACCTATAAGTACATTTTCAACGGGTGTTAACACGTGAGCCCAACTTGAAAGAACCCCAGCCACCCAAACAAAACATGCATTTATAAATGCATGTATGTATCCATAACTATCTGAACACTTATTACAGCAGCATCTTTATAAAGACCTCTCAAAAGCACTGATATTCTTGGTTATAAACAACACTAGCCACAAGGTGGTGGCTTATTTATCATAACCAAGACGCTTCCCTTGAGGAACTTAAACCTGCTCCAATCATATCATGCTATTAAATTATGAATCTCGTCAAACCACCAACGTATATTATCCTCGAACACTAAAACGTACAATATGTAAATACCGACTGTGTTGAATGTAACATGTCACTTACACATAAAGTTTTTAGGAAGTGCATTAATCCACGGTAAAACAGAAATTAGTTTCTATACTGCAAAGGGAACAACGTGACGAGAAGTACTCTTTCTGATACACATCAAACAGGTTGCTTGTACTTATACAAAGCTACTACATCCTATTCAGATGACAATTAGCCGGAGACGGGCATGACACCGATGAGTATCAAGCCATGAGTTAATAACATGCGGTTGGTAATCTAGGACAAAATTATTAATCATTATAGAAATGAGCCGGTAATCACCAGCATTTAGACGTCCAGGCAAACACGAAGAGAGACAGACTGACAGATACTTAGGCGTTGACCAGTAGAAATATTAAGACTAGCGGACATGTTAACAACTGAGTAATTGCCTGATGATGACGAGTAATAGGGGTTTTATGGACCCAGCAGCACTCTGCCTCCAGTCACGGCCTGGTCTACTCTGTCACCGATTGGACCTAGTGCCGGATGCAAAAGGCAGAGGAAAGACACAGAAACATACAAGAACACACATTCAAAGGCACATGTAGGAACACAGAACGAAAGACCATTCACAGACCGATAAACAACAGGACATAGAGACATCAGGAGCCAAACAAACATTAATAGGTGCCATTAGGTTCATGCTATGTTTGTCACATTCCTTCCTTCCACCGGCCAACAGTGCAAAGGAAATAACTGCTCCTAATGAAACAATTACCAATTAAAAAATCATCAAGGGTAGGAACATTAAACTGAAACTTCGTGAGGACCATGGGAAAATTGAAAGTGTCGGAAGTGTCATAAAAAGAGCAGCATCTACTATGACTCAACAGGTGTTCAAGAATTCCACTAGATTCGTTTCAGCAAATCCTGGATATCATGACCTCTTATAGAAAGGTCAGACTATTTGAGGAGACTTATGTGTAGGTGGGAAATTAACAAGAAACCCACATATGAAACAAGATTAAATTCCGGTTGTCAGTGAAAACCATGTTCTGATCATGAACTGACATATGTCCAATAACAAACTTAATGTCCGCCTCTTGAGGAACCACCTGCAGATGGCCTACTTCAAAGCACATGACCATCAATGTTTCTTCTTCTGTTCATCTGTCCGTCCACTCACTCTCTGCCTTTGTCTGTCTGTCTGTTTGTCTATCTTTCGACATCTGCCTGTCTTTCTTTGCCTGGGTATCTCTACCTGTCCTTGTAGACTTATAGTTATGTCAGTCTATGTCCATCATCTTATATTTCTGTCTGAGTCTAGGTGTCTGTCTGTGTATGCTTCTACGTCTGTCTGTCTTTGACTGCATATGCCTATACTTCTGCCTGTCTGTGTCTGTGTGTGTCTGTCCATGTAACCAGTAATTATATTTCTGTCAATTTCAGTACATGGGTCTCTGTATCACTATATTTCTGCCTGTATCTATCTCTCTCTGTATGCGCGCATGCTTATACTTCTGTCTGCTGTCAGTGTGTAAGTGCTTCTGTACGCTTGTATGCTTCTACTTGTCTGCATCAGTCATTCCTTCATTCATTCTAAGGATTTGATATAGCGCCTCTTCAAGATACCTGGTACCTACTCAGAGGCGCTCAGTGTGTGCTTCTGTATCCGTGAGTGTGTATGTCTCTGTGTATGTCTCTGTAATATGTCTGGTTCAGAAACTTAGAGCTGACTCTCAGCAAAAATATGCTAATGGTAATACATTTATTCACAAAATTCTATAGAAATTGCACACAAACATGATTTCAAGATTGGTTTAACACTTTAACGATGAGCTGCATTGGTTCCCAGTCACTTTTAGAACACACTTGTCGTTAAAGTGTCAAAGGATCAGCCTGCTGAAATCCAAAGACAACCACACCAATCTAATCACAGGATACCTCATTAGGCTCCCAACCGGCACTGGTAGTCACATAGTACAATGTTGCAATACAATGGAAATTTACAATGACCATAACTGTAAGTTCAGATGTGCACTTCAAAGATACTCAAGAGGAACATCAAGAAGAGGTAAATTTTAGACACATATCAACTCAGACCGGATGAACGGGTGAGTTACCCCAAACACACATGCTGCTTGATGTTCAATGGATGGTCACCATTTCAAGTGCTAACTTAACTTTACTGTGCTTGCCAGTGTTGTATCCACAGCACCAAGAATGCACACACTCTACTTTGAGAGGTACTGCAGCACTGCTGCAAAGTACCTAAAAGGCACTATATTAAGAGTCTTGATACATACATACATACATACATATATATACAGATATAATACACACATATACAAGTAATTACATACATAAATTACATATATACATACAAGTAGCCTATTATCTATGAATTTCAAGCTGGATTTTCCAATGGATAAAGATTTTTTATTGTGATTTCACTCTAAGTGACCATTGACTAATGTCTTGGACACTTGGAGAGATAACAGAAGAAGGCATCAGATTAGATTATATACTGCAATTACAATTTCCTCATAGTAATCACAGGGAAAGACAGAGAGAGAGAGACAGACAAAGAGAGAGACAGACAGAGACAGACAGAGAGGCAGAGACAGAGAAAGACAGAGACGGAGACAGACAGAGACAGAGAGATTGAGACAGACAGACAGAGAGATCATCTGACCCTGTTGCTAGACTTTGCCGTTCGTAATTCGATGTACTTCTGGTGTTGGCAGACAGCCATTGACCAGATGCATTTGGTCAGCTGAGATGAACTGCTGAACCACGACTGGACGTTGGTCGACGCCTGATTCTGACCAAGAAGGCGCCTCGACTTTCCACTGCCAACTGCCACAACAGCCTTACCACCCCCACCGCCAACATCTCCCTCTCTTCAAAAATAAACACAAACAGACACGACCGAATCAATCAGAGCTCTGCACGACTGAGATTGTGACAGTCTATCACGTGCATCTGTTGTATAAAGCCACATGACATATCAAATACATATCCTGACTGCGTAATTCATGTCTCATCAACTCATCTTATTTAGAAAACCACCACTCACAACCACCTCTCATCATCAACACCACCAGGATTTCTACTGTATAAATTAGCAGGATTTGTGCTTCATAACTGCCATATATGGTCATTGATTTCCTCAATGGCTGATGAATATAAACTTACGACTTGGAATCGTGAACCTGGATGGAGAACTTTCGGTCTCTGTAGTAAAGGTTTAACAGTCGCTTCCAATGAAATTCCTAACACAGGACACAAATTTCAATACACACATAAAAATAAAGTTTACAAAATGTATATATATATACTAAAAAAGTACATAAAATGTATATATATATATTGGTTAGATGTAAGCTAACTAATGTATTATTACTTAAGTTACCCATGTGTATTGATGTGTTTCCTGTACCTATTTTTTTTAACTAGCTGCCATGCACTATAGTTACTGTGCGTTATTCACCGTGTAGGGTGGCCCTATTAACGAGATTTCACATCCCTTTTGGGTTTCCGCCTCATGACCTGTATTAGGTAACATACTGCGTATAGTCATAATTGTCAGTTAATGGTTACAGGAAATAAACAGAATTTTAACTGAATAAAAATAAAGTATATAAAATGTATATATATTAAAAATAAAGTACATGAAATGTATGTATATATATATATTAAAAATAATGAATATATAAATAAAATTAATATATATAAATATATATTAAACATAAAGTATATAAAATGAACATATATATATATATATATTACAACTATAGTACATAAAATGTGTACACTGGTATACTATATATATTAAAAATAAAGTACATAAAATGTATATATATATATATTAAAACCAAAGTACATAAAATGCATATAAATAGATATTAAAAATAAAGTACATAATATATACACAGGGTGGCGCAGAAAAAGTGGGACCACCTAGTATAATATCAAGTAATAAATTTCTGTGTAAGTTTTTCTTCTAAGAAAAACCAGTTGTTGCCAAATGATAATTTATACAAAATCAGAAATCAAATTCAATGTGTCCTCCACGGTTCTCAACAGTTTTTTCTAAATGTCTGTGCCACTGGTCAATGCTTCTGTTTATAAAACGCTGAGAGAGTTTCTGCCACTCTTCAACAATGGCCAGTTTCAATAGATATATTGTTGCAAATTTACGACGAAGGTAGACTTTTGTTGAAGTGCACCCCAAATAGCATTATCTACAGGATTTAGTACTGGGCTATTTGGGGGCCACATGTCTGGTTCGATGAAGGTGACATTCTCCCGAAGAAGGAAGTTGAGAATACGATCTTCTGCTGTTAATTTTGTCATATTATAAACACCGTAAAAAGGCATAAACTATAAAGATGGCGACCGGAAGTTCACGAAATAGTGACGTCACACGTTGAGTTAGTGAGTAAGGATATTTTTCAGTTTAAAAACTGCCCAAAACATAATTTGATATATATTGCACAAGATTTCATGATGCGGTCTCACTTTCTCTGCACCACCCTGTATACATAAGCATGTCAACTCTGTATGGGAGTCCATTGGTAGGGCTTTACATGAGTAAAAGAGTCTGCCGATGGTCTCTTTTCCAGTTATATACATGTATATTATATAGGCATGGCTTCTGTGAGGTACTACAAAGGCACTACCCAAGTATGTTAAGTGTCTTGATATGCAACAACTGTTCAAAGTTTATGTATTGAAAGCAGAAAACCTTAACCCTCACTGTTATTGCTGAACGTGATTAAGTGAAAGCCTGAACTTCTTACTGTGCACAAAGCATTCCAGGTCATCATTTACAAACACACTAATCTGACATATAAATCTGTAGCCGCAGCTAACCACTTTGACAGTTTCTTAAAGGGTTCTGTATTAAAAAAGGTCACAAGTCCACATACACAATGTCTTATAATGCAATTATTAAGTGGTGCCAGGCATGGAAAAGGAGGGGGTAGTTTCCACTTAACAATGCTGTATCATAACAAAGATGATCAGTGGTAGTCATTTTCGTTATGACAGTATTGTTAAACGGAAACTACCATGCCTGAACTTTAAGCGTACCAAGAGTCTGAAGTGCTCATCAAAGTGGTAAGTACCAGTATGCTTGTATACAATATGAATTTAAACAAAGCCTTATATACAAATTGTAATTGTAATTGTAATCGAGGATTTATATAGCGCCACTCATAAACAGAGGCGCTCCCGACCCGTGTCAGTGTCTTCACTGACAAAGAGAAATGTTTTCAGGCGCTTGCGAGACTGGGCAGGAGACAGAGAGAGGAGGACAAGCCTAAAGCCCTGAGGGAGGCTGTTCCAACTGGAAGGGCCCACAAATATCCACAGTACTGCAATATTTTGTAATAACTGAATTCAATCAGATTATTGAACACCAATAGTAACAACCGATTTTTAGTCACTCAAGGAAAGTATTAGCAGGCATTAAAAGGTCAGACCAGAAGGGACAACAAACCCATTAACAGGGTCACCTAGTTTCTAGTAATAGAATTCATGACGGCATTTTCAACATTGTCACAATTCATCAGGTTTTCTTAATTTTAGACATGGAGTGTCATTTTGATTTTGAAAATATGGCAATCCTTTTCTTCTCTTCATTGTCTAAACAATCTAAAATGAAAGCAAGTTAAGATAAGATAAGAATGTTTCTATAGCTGTTTCTGGTAGAGACAAGATTCTGTGTCTGGTGCAGAGATAAGATCTTAGTAGCACATTGTTCCAGAAGGCTAATCCAATGCATGAGAAGGTACAGAATGCTTAAGTTTGTACAAAAGCATGTGACTATCAGATTGTTGAGTGTAGTATTTGTCAAACCCAGCTCGCTCGAGACGACAGAAAACTGAGATCCGTGATAAGGCCTGCCCATCTAAGATAATCTTGAATGTATTTACTGTCTTGAACTGAGAGCCGGTGCAGTATCTATCGCATGTAGCTTGAAATATGTAAGAATTTTGGGCAAGTTGACTGCACAGTTTAGGATGGACTGAAGTGGGCTTATTCACAAATTTTGTCAGGCAGCTTGGCGACCAGGAATAGATGAGGCAGTGATACAAAAGGACCTGAGACAGAATGGAGCAGGTCCCACAGTTAGGCAATTTCACATGAGACTTAGAATGCTTTTAGCAGGGTCAGAAGGGTTTGCGTCGGTTACTGTGTAGGGACAATGAGTAAGTCCTTCACTCACAACTGCTCAGCACCATCAGTTGAGGCTTGGTAATAATACAGTGGCAATAGTCGCATAATAATAATAATAATAATAATAATAATAATAATAATAGTAATAGTAATAATAATAGCAATAATAATTTTACATACATGCATGTATATTATACATGCATGTATGTATCAAGAAACTGAATTTAGCACCCTTATAAGTACCTCCCACAAGTGCAGTAAAAATGACTACTGGTAATTAACTGATACTGATCTAAAAACGTCTGTTTTATGGCACTTGAAATGTTTGTTGAACGAAGGAAGTAGCTGGCCAAACAGTCATCTTAGTAGACTAGTCTCTCAGCCGCACAGGCCTAGGCTCAAAGAAGGATTTCTCCAGGTACAATTGCTCTGACGAAGTTAGAAGGAACTACATGAAAGCAAACAAGGCAGATGCAAACGAAGTACATTCAATTTCAGGCCTTCCATTCCTCTTCATAAGCATTTCAGGCCTTCACCTTCTCGAAATGCAAGAAGGCCATGAACAGCTGCCATCTCTGGGGACTCAACACCAATCCCCAGACACCGCTGATTAATTTTCTGTGCGAAAATAATCATTGTGATCATCGTATTGGTAATATTGCAACAGTAATGGGAAGGTCACAGATTGATCTTAATTCTTTAAGTTCCTATTCTCTTAGAGCCAGAGCCAAACATCTCTCATGAAAACGATCTTGGGACTACAGACTGCAGTAGGTAATTGACAACCATATAAGAATCTCGTCCTCTAAGCTTGCAAAAGGGTGTTTAACAAATGCTCACACTTTGTGCTATGGGCATAATAATAATAATAATAATAATAATAATAATAATAATAATAATAATAATGACAATTTATATGCGCCGTAACACAGTTACAAGGGCATAACCAAGGTCCTGTGAAGGCACACAATATATGCCAATTATTTGTCGTCATTTTCTTTCTATTTCCTTCAACATAAAAATCTTACCTTCAAAAAACACCTATACAATAACAAAATGTTCTTTGTCTTTTAGGCAACAGATAAAGAACATGCAAAAGCTAATGAGGAGACAGAGGTTAGTATTGCATGCCTTTCTGGGTGTGAATCGGTCGTTAAAGTCATAGACGGTTATTCCTTTGACGCTTAAACCCAGCCACCAAGGCAGACCAGACTTATCCTAACAAACACAGAACACAGCACACAACAGTTAACAAAAACCCGAAAGTTCCATAAAAAACGATTCAGTATGTATTGTATTGTATTGTATTGTATTTAAACATTTATAAAGCGCCTCTAGTAGGGTTTACCGTTCAGAGGCGCTCCCAGTGCGCAAGGCCGAGAGAAAAGAAATGTCTTAAGGAAAGCAAAAGAAGACGAGGGGTTACTTATTAAAATTTGAGAGCGAGTAGAAGGAGACAGTGTATTCCAGAGAGAGGGACCAATTGAGGCAAAAGATCGGGACTGAGCCATAGCTGTTCTAGTATGAGGAACTGAGAGATCAAATCTGTCTGAGGAGCGAAGTGGACGATGCGAGGAGACAGAAAGAGGCCGGTGAATTACATCAATTAAATATTTGGGGGCGAGACCCCGCTGTATGTGTAACCTCTTTTTAAATTTCCCTCAAACATACTGCCATCCCATGAAGTGGAACCTCAGTTGAAGCTAACCACTTTCACAATCATGAAATATGCTAGCAATCTAAATTCATACTTGGTGAACTACGATCATAGTTCTGCTGGTATAATTGCTTTTATGATCAACAGTTTCAAGAGGCCCTTAAACTTAGGTGTCATATAAATGTCCATATACTGGTATTAACAACTTAATAAATCAATATCAGTGCGCAAAATATTTGCCTCCTTCGTCATCACCATATAATTACTTTAAAGATTTATAAATGCAGCATAAAGATTTATATGGTGTCTTACTTAAGGGTTCCCTAACATGTCAATCAGTGACTATTTAAAATTTGATATCAATAAAAAATATATGGCTTCTTAAAACACAGCTGCCTTAGGTGCAACCGTAAAATCCCCAGCAACATTTGCCACTGAAACTACAACTCTGTCTACGACCATAACTTTATAGCACAAACAGCGATGATAAGAAAACAAATTGGTCTTGTATGCACAGCAGAGACCAATCTATCCATCACAGTGAAGCAGTCTTCCAATTCAGGAGGAGATCAGTCTCCTTATCAATGAGATCAATCTCCGAATCAAAGGGGAGATCAGTCTCTTGATAAAAGCGATCAGTCTCCTGACCAAAGAGGAGATAAGCCTCCTTACAAAAATGGAGATCATTCTAATATCGAAACAGATAGGATTGGTCTTCTAATTAGACGTACCTTGACCTCGTAGAAATGAATCCCATATGACGGAAGATTCTCCACTATTTTCATGTAGCTGAAATTGCAACAAGGAACACATGTCATCCACTCTCCTCCTCATTTAACTACATTTTTTTCCGATTTAGTTAGCTGGTTATCAGTTTGTCAGGGCGCCTGCATAAAATCTAAAGACTTCTGCAAAAACTCAAGACATCTTCTTCAGATTGCAATTTCCACTGGCTCCTGCTAGTCTAATGTCAAGATTGCTAAGGCTGGAATTACTGCTTGGTATGGTTAAACACAAAACTCCATCAATTTAGTGTAGAACCAGGGACGATGAGGTACAATAAAGTTCTGCACATTACCAGACTTCTGTCAGCAAACTTCTTTACGGATACCAAATGATGCCTGAAAGCAAAGTGGAAAGGCCAAATGAAGTACCACTTGCCAGCTCACAAGTGTCACCAATTGTCACCACAATCATAATTCTGTGTCAATGGCTGCTTTGTGCAGTGGATAAAATGCTGGCAAGGTCAGTGACATTCAGCAACGCCAAGTGTGGTACTTGGTTGGTTGACTCTCCACTGAATACCAGGCCAAGCAGGCCAGCTCAGGCCTCCATTCTACTGGGGTTAGTAAATGAGTAGCAATGCATGTTGGGAGGGTAAAAAGGTGTTCTACAGATGGACTGCTGTAGACCAAAGGATTCTTCAACCACAGGATGACGCTTCTCAGAAGCATCAGCACAGGTGTATATACAAATGTGTTAGGTTGGCAATTGGGAAAACATCACCATAGGAGTCATTAAATTATTGTGTGTGCATTGTTGATTTCTTAGGTGCTTACTGGATCAGGTTGTGAGCCATGGAGCTGGACTTATTCTAAGTTTGTAAGTTTGATTTTCAGGTGCTTATCTGATCATGTCGTGATCTGAAGGAGCTCACTTCCCCTTCACTTGTTAGTACCAACCCAAATGCTGCCCCATACTACTCTATATTCTTCCCATTCATTAAGCTTCTGCCCACAGGTGTTTCCTCTTACTGCAAAAAAAATTGCACCCTGCTTTGGATCAACTTTCAACATCTACATTTATAAACACAAAGAAACTCACTTGACAATAGCAAAGCCTCGGCTCATTCCAGTCAACTTTTTGTACCTCTGTATAACCTGTTCCTCACTGAAAACAATTCAATCGTCAGGTTAATAAAGATGGCAACTGAAGAAACCAATTCAAATAAACGCATATTACAATTGCTGCAATGCACAATGTAACAACTGAGCCACTGCAGAGTGAAAGCAATGCCTCAAACAATATCCAGGGTTAGTGGAGTAATCCAGTTACACACAATCCAAGGAAACAAAGGAACAGCCCAAGTCCTCAGGAAAACCTATGTGTTTGTGTTTAGTCATGATCAAATCTGTATAAGATGTACTGTCTTTATATGGCATCTTTGAAAGGCTACCACAGGTGCTGTATATGTATGTATGCATGCATGCATGCATGCATGTATGACATTGTATGTATGTATGTATGTATGTATGTATGTATGTATGTATGTATGTATGTATGTATATATGTATGTATTTGGACTTTAAAAAGCATATTTTAGGAACCTCTCACAAGCCCACATACAGGTCTGCTCCATCAGTGTCCTTCAAACAGCAACTTAAAACTTTTTATTTCATGAATTCATTGGTAAATTATTTTCTTCCTTTTACAATCTACTACTTCCCTCCCCTCAGCAAATGACCATGCCTCTGATTCAAGTTTTAACATCTGGCACATTAATCTGTCATTTTTCATATTGATATTAATGAATGATGGTTGTACATATTTTATGTAGATCCAACACCTGGTGCACTGCATGAAGATAGAGTATGAGAGTATGAGAGGTTACCTCTCTGTTCCTTTCACACGCACCGCTACCATGCAGCAGCGCACTCTCTCTGTGGTTGGACTCACAATTTGGAATGGGCTTCCTCCTGAGCTGCGGTCTCTTCTTCGAGACTCGTCCACTGCTTTCTTCTCTGCTCTAAAGACTGTTCTCTTTCGCCGGGGTTGGGCTGGGAATAGTTTCCGTCAAGAGGTGCTATATAAACGTTTAGTTGATTGATTGATTTAGAGAAATGAATTATTACACAATAGCAGCATAAAACCTGTACTGGTGGTCCTTACAGTAGTCAACTCCACCACTGCCTGTACTCTAGTAGTGCCAGTCACAAGTCTGAAAAAAGGAGGAGGGTGATGTCAACGGCCCTGACAGCCGTAAGATGTCATTAAACACTGGAAACTCACAGTTGTCTGGACAGATATCACCACCATTCCATCAACTCGAAGTTGTCTGGACAGATATCACCACCATTCCATCAACTGAAATCCTCTCTGAGATGGTGATGTAGTGGAGTTGTTCATTCGTAATAACGATATCCACTAGAAGTAATAATTCTGAGTGTGTCTATCCACTTCAGACTGCCTCTCAACCTCACCAAACGACCACTTGGAATTGACCGGATAATGGACACATGTGTTGAAGCACCATTGACCTAAGTCTTGGGCCTTATTTTAACCCGGTAACGATGAGAGGGATTAGTTTTTCCATACATTTTAGTGCACGATCATCAGTAAGTGTTAACAATGCTAAAGAAGTTACGTGACTAGATAAGAATCAGCCACTGTTAGCATAATGATCTGGGTCATCATTTCGCCGATATTCAGTTCATCAGTTTGTCTTTTCATTAGCTTTCTCTCCTGTTTTCACTTTTCAGCTTGTTTCCCATCTAGCTCATTATCCCCTCGTACTCTCAATTCTCCAACTGTTATTTCTTGACTCACCTCCCTCGGCCTGTAATTTGTTTCATGCTCTCTCTTTCTCTTACCTTTGTTTGCTGCTCTACTTTTATTTCCCTTCTGTTAACATCATTTTTGCCCAAATTCTGTCACCCTACTCTAAAACTCTATCATCTACCACCTAATTATTATCATACTCTATGTATTTATCTGAATGTCATTTTCTCTCCATCTCCTCAGTCTGCTCTTACAATGATTCTGCATCTCCAATCCAGTTTTTCCTTCCCTCCCATTTCCACTTCTCCTTCCCAACCTTACTGCCCCACCCATGGATATTAACGTTAAAATTCTTGACCTAGGATAAGCATGAGTATACTGACCAGAAGGAGATAGATGGATGTTCTTTGAGTGTTCCAACTGGAAGGAGAGGCAATGCCTTCAACTCATTTCGAGTTGTTGCATCACTGTCAACAAAATGACACAAGCAATATAACAAAATGCAACATAACCAGCAAGTTTTACCTTAAAATTAAAAAAACTATGGCAAATTGCTACACAAAAAAGGGCATAAATTGTTCATTAGCAACTTTGATAGTGTTGGTGTCTGATGCACAACACGTCAACCAACGGCACACAAACTGTAAGCCGTTATCAGACATGAGGATTTTAAAAGTTAAGATGCATAACAATTTCCCACTATCAACTCAAACAATGATAATAAATGTCTAACAAGGCAGCTACTTATACTGCTCATATTTTTTCATCTACAGCTGATCTTACATTCTGAATCCCTTGTCTGTAACAGTATTGTAAGATGAATGATAGGTGTATGCAAATGAAACAGTCCACACAGGCCTATGCTACTACATGTCATTTTACATCTCTCCACTATTATTTCCCCGTCTACAGCTTTATTGACCACCTGTGCATAACTGCTGAAGATCACTGCAATAAATATGTCTTTAACGAATGCCTAAACAATTCAATGTCAGTCATTTCTTGCACTGTTGCAAGTTGTCGCGTTATGGCTCAGAGCCATATACTTAGCGTTGGCTAAGTCAACTGGGCTTCTCCAATAGACTGCAATTTCTAACTGTGGTTTCATTTGAAGCAACTATTGATTGACTCCTTGTGTATTACACAGCACTATATAAGTAATTAGTTCAGATAATGACACAATACTGTGTATTACATACTGGCACCTTAGAAACGATCTACTCATTAATTAGGATAAGTACTGACTTAACAAAGTGATGCACTGATTCACTCACTCTGCATAGTCACTATGTGCTTCCTGTAAGACGTAAGCCGCTAAGTCAAACACTGTTGCACTGTCGCACTTGAGTCTTTCCTGTGAAATTAAGACAGAAAGTTAGCACTTCAAAGCAGCACTTTACAAAAGCATGCACAGAACGTCAGACATAAACAGGACAGATATTGACAAATTTCATGCTGCAGAGACCATTTAAGTCTTAGCCATTCATACTACTTAGCAAGTGCGTCAATTACTGTGTGCTCTCAAATAAAGCCTGCCTTCAAAGTAAGCTTTACAGTGTCATGCCATAAACAAAATATATTCATTCAGAGCTCAAATATTAAGTTTTAAGCTTCCTTGTTTATCGTACTGTCACCAGCATACAGGCCGCTGTCGACCAGCTGTTAACAATATTCTTTGATAACATCTTCTATGAACATGCCAAACAAATCTTCCACTGTCCTGGCCAAACCTAAATTGCCTTTGGTATCTTAATCTGAACCAAAGCTCAGAAATATTTTAGGATACACTGTACAACATTTTTGTTCATTACTTGCCTTAAAATTAGAACAAATTTAAGAACAATTTGTACTTTGTCTAACTACATCATTTACAATGTATTAATTATTTCTTTCTTGTTGTCTGCCTCATTGCCCTTGTATGAGTGTGTGTGTGTGCGTGCGTGCGTGTGTGTGTGCCTGTTTATATGGACATTACAGAAAACTCAGACAAAGAAATGTTCAGTTATTCGCTGAAATATAGCTCTAGGACAAGTCAGAAAGAGACAGAACAAGACAGGCATACAGAGGAAGAGGCAGACCAATTAAGACTGAGATAGCACCAACGAGGAGACTTCTAATAAAATTCCTTTCAGACGATGGAGAGTGCAGCTGACCTGAGCAATGGACTGTCTGGCATTCAGGTAGAACAGTTCGATTGTAACTGGATCCTTCAGCTGACAAATCGATTCAACATACAACCTAAATCAAAAGATATGTTTAAACCAGTCTGACAGCATATCAACAATTCAAGTTTAATTAACTGAATGAATTGTGCATACTTAAAGTAGTGCACACAACCTGTAAGCGGAACTCAAATAAACAACGAAAAATAAGGAATCAGAATTGAAGTCTTAAGCAGACTGCTTCTTATGGTTCCATTTCCAAGTTAAACAACTCATACAGGGGAATTAAGAATGATGGGGCCCAAGACATAATTTTAAGACACAACAGAAGACACACTTATTAAAAGAGTGACTGACTGGAAAGTCATTTGTTTCACTGATCGAAGTATTCAAGGGAACCACTTGTATCAAGGTATTATGGCAAACAACAATCTAATAAGAGTACATCATGAGATATTTATGACATTATGTCTGCTCTTGAAGTAATGTCTGAATATCAGCTCATCAAACATTCACTTCATGACAACTGAATTGGCTAGAACAGCGGTTCTTAAAGTGGTGGTCCGCGGACCGGTGCCGGTCCGCGGAGCTCTGGTCACCGGTCCGCGAAACAGTCCTCAAAAATTCATAATTTTCAACTTATTTTCGAAAATGTATAATATATCAAACGTATTTTAATCAAAATCAGTAACCATTAACAATATTTAATTTAAAAATTAAATATTACAGTATAATAAATTTGTAAGTTCTATATATTTAAAAATAGTCAGTAAACATTCCATTTTTCGTCAGTTGGGACTACGAAACACTACGAAGTTGGTTATCTGTTGCTTTTTGTTCTTTGTTATATCGTCAAGAGGGGCGATAACTGAGTAGGCATAGTAGAACAGACGCTTGTTATTACAAAATACTTTTACAAATTAATCCTTAAGAACACGAATAAACTAAAGCAATCCAGTCTGGACCGTTTTGTAAGTAGTAAAAAAACAGCAAAGAAGCTTGATCACTCTCGCTCTGAGAGCGAAGAAGAGTGCAATAATAATTAAACTGTTTATACTTAGTCAAACCATTGCCAATAGCTTTTAACACGAGCTGTAGGCCCCTATCCATGGGGGCCTACAGCCCCCATAAATATAAGAACAGTGTAAAAGGGATGAAATATTCAAATGACATATGAAAAATACTTAAGAAATAACGTGATACTGTGAAATACACAGCGAGTTAGTTTGGTTTAGCAACTTTAGTAGCAAAACCCATGAATCCCAGTACTTTATGTGCGTATCTCCAGGTTGCGATCCCCCGCTTGCATTAGTGGTCCGCGAAAAACAAAATAAAGATGGTGCCGGTCCCTAGCTTTAAAAAGTTTAAGAACCACTGGGCTAGAACACATATGGACAAACACTGTCTGATAGTCTTAAACAATTATAACCTATCTGTGAAAGCCAAATGGTATCCATAATGAAAGTCAAATGGTACCCATAGACTCTCCTGCATGTATTTAAGCTGGTGCATTTCAATCAAAACATCATCCATCAAAAGTTCACTCCAGTTCAACTGTCACTCGGAATCTACATGTCTAATGATCTAGCTCTCACATTCAATAATTCTGAATTCATCCCCTGGAAAATACCCTTTGGCTCTTTTGAAAAACAACTGACACTGCAATATGCACTTTCTCTGCTACTGACTTACTTACCAAATGAGTAAGTAGCCTGAGGCACACTGCAGTAACAACCATGATCACCTGCTTGGGTTAAAATATCCACCAAGGCCACCACCATTAACACAATCATAATAGTCCAATTCTAGCCATTGTCAGTCACAGCGCTATGCTTTCGTAGTCGTATGGTAGTTATTTTTTATTGTTCCACCTACTGAACTCTTTCGACCTTGAGAATGGAATTATTCTCATAATTAACTAAACTATCATTATCTCAGAAGCCTTTTCCTCTCTCTGTCTCTGTCCCTCTTTCTCTTTCTATCTCTGTATCTGTCTCTCTCACACACATTTGCTTCGGCAAATTAGCTCTTCAACAGAACAAGCAGGCAAAACCATGACGACGCCTATCAAACAGTCTATATATCCTCTTGCGACATCCTAGGTATCTCTAATTGTAACAGACTAGATATCCTCTTTTGCAGTCTAAGTTATAAGTGTCATCTTACATCCTATTGAGCCACAGCTTATCTTTCTGCCATCACGTTTCCACGATCCTTCACTGTCCCAGATTGCAAAATTTATCAGTCACGACCCATTTCCGACTACTTAAAACCAAGGACAACAGAGCTTTCAACACTTGATAGAAATTTTCTAGTTTTCTAGCTAAATTTAGTTGTGCCAGCATCTCATGCCGCAGAAACTGAGACCAGTCGTCATTGAAGGATAGCAACATACTCCAAACAGCATCATGAGAAACATAAGTGCCAGTAGCATTAACACTTTAATGACCAGAGTGTACTAAACGCCACTGGAAAACCAATGCAGCTCATTGTTAAAGTGATAAGCTGCTGCAGCTGCTACTGGCACTTCTACATCAGTGAAAGATGCTAACAGGTGCTGCAGATTTCAGCCCCGGCTTTAAAATCCAACAGAACCAAAAGCAACCACCTGCTGGAGCAAAATGTATGGCCTGGTTAAGCCCAGGTGCCAATTGAGACCATCACAGTAACAAGCAGTGGCTAGAGACTTTAGCAAGGCCACTTACCAGGATGAATCATAGACCTCTCTATAAATAAGTTAGACACTACATCACAGAGACCAAGTGGTTTTGAGCCAGGTATGAACCTTACCTATGGACACTGAAACACAAGAATTAGTTTAGAGCTCTATATCCCACCTGACTTGGAAATAGAGAAGAATGGGCTTCTGGTTCTTAGGCAGGTCATGATCCAGCACCCGTCTGTCTAATGTCAACCACTGGTAGTGACCTCTGTTAAACAAATCAAACAGAAAAACTTAGTCATTACCAATCACCAGTTTATCAGAAACATCACCAAAACAATAATAATAATCTTCGTTTAATATCTTCAAACTGACAATAACGCAGTATGATTACAAATCAGTATGAACAGATGATCACAAGTTATTACAGGAGTCGAATTTTAACTGTGTATGGCAGCCTTGCAAGGCGCCCATCACATCCTACATCTCATTTTCACAAACGTGCCATCTCGCGAATTGATAGGCTCAGTGGACCTTGGGAGGGTTGCGGGAAGCGATCCCGCTACCTACTGCACTTCACGCCAGTGATGTTACCACTACTTTATGGACCCTCCCCCCCCATTAGGAAGAGGATATGATAATAACGACGATGATAATTAGATGAAAAAGATGACTGTAATAATGAAGATGATGACTAAGTGTTAATGAGGCTAATGATCATAGCAAATATGACTCTTGCTAGTGTTTGACCAGCATTATCAAAGACAATCCTTCTACATTTTCATGATCTATAGAATTAGAGTTCCACAGCCATCCTTACAGTTCTAAGCAAAATGACCATAAGGAATCGCGCCTGTTATTTGCCACAAACTCTACTGACATAGATTTTTCATCCACACACTTGCTGTCACACTAAACGCCTACTTATCTCCTTCAACTGCTGTTTTAATACTGTTGTTTCTTCACATGAAAACAAACTTATTCATTTTCTTGATAGGATTGACCAACCATCATCTTATTTCTAAGTATTAGAAAAGAGGTAGTCAATTTACTAATAAAATAGGCAACTAACAAATGATGGGTCAGTAACTTACGCATCTTCCTTGTAGGACAGACCAAAATATTCCTTGTCTCTAAGCATGAGATGAGAAGCAGTCATCTCCATTAACTCGGATGCAAATAGTTTTGGCTGAAAATAAAGTAAATCAACAATTAGTCAAACTGGGGATCTTATTAAAAAAATTTCTCTTAGCACAGCTCAAACCTCTATTGACAAGACATCCACTGTTCAAGTACTTAAAGGTGTTACATTAAATGTCTGAATAACATAACATAACATAACAAGGGTTTTAAGTGGTTCAGAAGACGTGTAGTCTGTGTTAGAACCACTGCAAATTAACCTAGAATGCTTAATAGCCCAATTTCCCAAGCTTCTTCTTAAAAGCTGTGATAGTGTCCATCCAAACCATTCCACAGGTCTACAACTCTTGCACTGAAGAATTTCTGCCCTAATGTTCCTTTCGGCCTCTTAAATAATTTATACCTGTGCCCCCGAGTTGCCTTGTTTGGTGCTAATTCAAAGAACCTCTCCCACTGTAGTGCTTCCTTTCCAGTGATAATCTTATAAGCTTCGATTAGATCCCCTCTGCTCCTCCTTCTCTCCAATGTTGTTAGTCAACACCTGCTCAACCTTTCTTCATAACTTAAATCCTTGTAGCCCCAAATCATTTTTGTAGCTCTTCTTTGCACTTTCTCCAGTTTACCAATGTCCTGTTTCAGGTATGGATTCCATACCTGGATGCAGTATTCCAACTGCGGCCTAACCAGCGATTTGTACAGCCTCAGTATTGTATCTTTGTCTCTGGTGACTATTGTCCTTCTTATCATACCTAAAGTTGAGTTGGCCTTTTTTGAAGCTTCAGCACATTGCCTTGAAGGTTTTGTACTCTTGTGCATAATCACTCCCAAGTCCCTCTCTTCCTCACTTACTTTCAATACCTTACCTCCTTATATAATAAATAACTAAATCTAATCTAAGAGCTTCTGTAGTGCCACTGTAATAATGCTCAGGGCATCAGCATAGGCATAGTTTGTGGGGGGTACGAGGGGTACCCATACCCCCACTTTTTGGACTAGGGGGTACCGTACCCCCCACTTTTTGAACAATGCCAATGAATATTTCATTATTGTGCCTTCCCAGAGATCACAGTCTCAGCCTTGTTTCGTGTATGTAAGAAATTGGTACCCCCACTTTTTAGACCAAAGTTACGCCCCTGGGCATCAGCATCAACTATGTGTGTAATGTTACACAAATATGAATACTATGCACTAGTTCAAGATCCCAATATAGTACCAGTTTGAGGAAGGCTCAAGCTGGCACACCCGAAGTTATAAGGCTAAGACAAAATATATAAGCGATTAAGCGACCACTTAAAACAGGCCACATTCAGTTTTAAACGCTCAACAGTAAACACAAAAAATAAATGGCACGTTTCTGATGACTGAATTTTGAAGACATCCTTTCTATAATAAATACAGGAAGCTCAAACTGTTCTTTTGTGAGGAACGTAAAATGCATTATATAAGAGTTGCTTAGATACACATATAATTCTCTACTCCAAAGCAAACTAAGAAAAATTACCATACACCAAAATGCATTATAAAAGTAAAAGCAACACATGGGTGATTATCATTTCAAATGCAGTTAATAAATCTGTCAGCCAAATGAATAGGTTAGGAGAAGGCAGCAGAAACTGCCTGTGATTCTTGTTTGTAATTGATCACAATTCAGTTGAGTTCAGCCGTCTTTTAAATCCACCCACCTGCACAGTGGGAGACCACTCCTAAGCAGATACCCAGTAAACTAGGTCAAGTGCTTTTCTCAGGCTCCGACACTGATGCTTAGCTGCAGGAAACTATACTGACCTAATTCCAGTGTATGTATCATTCCAGTCTCTAGTATTTGCTGGACAGTAGAGCCAATGGTCATTTGGCTGGTCAGATTCCAGATTCTTATTAGACAAGGTTTTGCTGCTGGCCACAGTGCAGGCCATGAAGCAAGACAGATGTTTAATTCACATAAGAACACGCCCAGAATACCATTAGCCGGTGCCTGGGATGTAGAGACTGAGATGACATCACGGCTGATGCATTAAGGAAGGCCATGGAATTTCTAAATGCCTAAAGGATACACTTCCCCAGGGAGGAATCTAGTGTTGAACAATCAATGGTTTAGTATTAGTACACAATCGGAAGAACATTCCAAGTCATGAAGGATGTAGGTTGTGTCACAAGCTTTAGAACTGATGCTTCAAACTAACTTGTGCCACAGGCAGAGGCTTCAGACCACCTTCAGCAATAGGCTGAAGCTTAAAACCACCTTGCACCAAAGGCTGATGCCTCCAACCATCTTGCACCATATGTAGTCTCATGCTTAAAACCATTTTTGTGCCATATGCTAATGTGTCTTTCTCCCTAAATGAAATACCAAATCAGTTGCATTTCCAAATAATTGTAATTTATAACTTCTATCATGCAAATGTTTAATACACAATGCATCAACCGATGGCACACCAAAACTAAGCCGTAATCAGGTAAATCTCTAGAATATCAAATGGTCCATACGACAGCTCTAGAGGTAGACCATGGAGGAGAAATAATCAGAAAAGGGGAAGTCTTCAGTTGAGAGTAAAATGACGTAAGCGACTGAGCAGAACAGAGTAAAGTCATTAAATCCTAGAACAGTTGCTCTCTGATTGCACAGCAGTTTCTTAAAGGTTATATAGAGGTGTTGAACAAATGTCTAAACACATTCATACATGCAAGTATGCCTACAAACATACGATCCATACATACCAGGACATACACTGATACACACATATCTAGGACATACATACGCACATACAAACATGCATATACAAGGCTTGTGTAGTCAGGCAATTTCTGGCTAAACCTAGAGCAGTTGGCCTTATTCAAATGATAAGGACACCCTTTGTTTATTCAGCAGGTCATTTACTTAATCAGCAACTTCAAAGAAGATTCTAACAAACAATTGACCTCCTCTGAGCCATAACCAAGCCATTGTCCTTTAAATGACCACATTCCTGGTGTTGGTCCATACATGTAAGATATATAGAAGTTCATGGTCCATAGTAGAGCCTTATAAGTGTTGCAATGTTTGTACTACATGAGTCATTTCAAGATTTCGTTTATTATCTCATGTAAACATTTACAACACTCACACCTCTGATTTCTAGGTACTGTACAACCTCAAAGTAGAAGATTTTGTCCCTAAGCTAGCCCCAAAGGCAGCCATTGGTATGAAGTGCTAGTGACTTCATTTTCTTAGCCTTGGCATATGAGGTCAGGTGGCCAGTCCTCTCCATCACAGCCTGCCCTTCCAACTGACATTCTACAGCTAGTGTATTCATAAAATATAATAGCTGAGTTGAACAGAGGTGCAATTTCACCCAAAATGTCTAAACACACATAAGCCCTGGCAGGGGTTTGAACCCCCTGCCTTTCGATCGACAGTCAAGCTCACTAACCACTAGACTACCACGTACCGAAAATCCTCAAAAGAACATTTACGTGTAGCAAACAAGATGAGACACTCCCACCCCCGTAACGTAACACGTTGTAATCAGACATATGCAGAGCACATGTAAAGAATGCATCTGAAGCAGATACCGGTAATAAGCAACCAGGTCATCCTCTTCTACACTTGCCAGCCTGGCAAAGCTGGACTGGCAGAATTTACTGCCAGAGGCCCAGGAATAAACTCTGGCAGAAGTCTGTTCCAGGGTCAGTCGGCACAAAATGGGTGTGTTTCCGACCGACTGACAGGAGGAGGATCTGTTCCAAATAATTTTCGTCTGTCCATACGTGTTCCACCACCGCTGCCTATGGTAATCGGGAATCGGAAGCAACCATCCGCAGCGAATTTCCTCACCTAATCTAATCCCACCTGAAGACTTCAACACCAACACAGGACAGCATTATTTATAGTGAGATGGCCAATCAGTCGACTTAAGCAACACAGGGCAGAGGATAGAAGATGGCAGATACACAGCAAAACAGCAAGCCTGGGTAAGAGTTAGAAAGAAGCAGGAGTCAGAGAGAGATAGAAACTGATTCATAAGATAGGATAGAAAAAGCTATGGGTCAGCAGAAAAGAATACAGAGTGATAAGGACTTAAATGCACCATATTAAGTGTCCAATTACATACACAGAGGTGGCAAAAAATAGCCAGATCAAAACATACATGCATGATTACACATAAAGGATGGCATGACCAAGTGGCTAACACAACATCCTTCTGCTTCTGATATATAGTTAGAATCTTTAAATGCTATAATCTATAGCCATCAAAAAAGCTGCAATGTTCACCCATGCAAAACCTACATAGTTGCCAACTTTGAACTTACATACAAACATACACATTCAAACAAACTCACTCATTCACTGTCTCAGATAGCAATACAGCGTGAAGCAGATAAGGACTGAATAGCAAGTTCATCTCTTAGTTACTGTGCCTTGTTCGATAATCCAACATTTATGAGCTCCATCCTGCTACTGGACAACAGGCAATGACCATGAGCTCAGCCTGCTACTGGACAACAGGCAATGACCATGAGCCCCAGCCTGCTACAGGACAATACATAATTACCATGAGCCCCAGCCTGCTACTGGACAACAGGCAATGACCATGAGCCCCAGCCTGCTACAGGACAATACATAATTACCATGTGCCCCAGCCTGCTACTGGACAACAGGCAATGACCATGAGCCCCAGCCTGCTACTGGACAACATGTAATGACCCGGGCAAGCACTTTTCTCTACCAACAAACTGCACAGTTGGCATCTGAAAACCTGAGAAATAAACTGCAGGTTCTATGTATGATACACTTGCTCCACATCCAGGACCACCAAGTGGGCTTCGTCCACTGATGCCACAAATACCTAAAAGTGAGAAATGAGCACCCCCTGTGTTCCCCCATGGTAGCTTAACTTAGTCTACTTAGCGTAGATGAGGATGGCACCTCGCATTAAGCATTACCAGAACAAAATCAGCAGTAGGTCTGTCCCCCTGTGCTCGGTTGTGTCTTCGGCAGTGAGCCTGTCCTAACATTTAAGCAGATGTTTACTTGCAATAAAAAATTTTCCTTTTTAAAGTAACACACTGACTCCTCCCTATGACTTCTTCTACATTAAAACCAGACGATCTTCAGTGAAAGATCTTCGGTTTCACTGAACGAAGGTCGTAATTCTTATAGCTGTAGCAAGAAACCAGACCACAAACAATAAAAGTAAATCACCGTCAAACAACAAAAACAAGCAATATAGCACAACATCTCATACAGGCCTATATCTACATTGGTAACAAGCTGGTGTTACCTGTACGAGCATATCCAGGTGCTTGTCATGGAGCAGAACAATTCGAATCTTCTTGCCTTCAGACATCTGTCACAAAAAAATGAAGACTTATTCAAACGCTGGACAACAAAGTGGTTCTTAGAAAGCAACACGTAGATGCCTCAATACATACCAGGTACACACATACACATATAATATATACATAAATACAAAACGAAGTAACCTAGTAATATACAATACAATACAATACAATACCATAAATACTTCAATATAAGTCAATAGTTTCGGACATACATTAAATTTCAAGTTGGGATAACAACTCATATGTACCGAAACCCAGGTGTCTGACTGATTGTGAACAATTCGGCCAACATCATTGTTAACACAAATATCTCCAATAGTGTTAATAATTCCTGGTAATTCCTGAGAAATGCCTCTTACTATAGCCCTACTTATAAACAACATGGCTACCAAAGATTTCGACCGAGAGCAGAGCGCTGAGCTACTGTAATAAGTAAGTGTTAAGCTGTAAGCGACTAAGCATAGCTAAAAATTAAGGAAGGGCAGAGTCAGTTTTTCAAATAAATTTAATGGTCTTAAGAAATCAGTTTAAAAGTTTCTGTGATGGACATAAGAATGTGTGAGAAGAAGTCCTCATGAAATTCATTTCATCAGATGAAACTCCTTCACGTAAACTTGAAAAAATCATGACTTGTGTCAAACTGACTCTTCAGTTTGCATTTGGCATGCATCCACATGTTCTCCACATTTTGTGTGTGAACCTCAACATCAATAAGATCTACAGAGTTGCGTTGATGCACAACAGCATAATACATGAAAATGCCACCTTCCAAGTTCTCCAGATTGGAATAATCACTCCACTCATAGAATATGATATTATTTCTTGGATGGATGTTGTGTAATATAACGCCATCCAGAGTTGCAGCAGTCTCATCAACTTAGTACAGAGACCACAAAACATTTTCCAGATTGTCTTTCAATACAATGCTAAATGAAGAATGTTTTCTGAAATCGACTCACAAGTGTGTCAATGCATCTTCTCACTTTCTGAGAATATAAATTATATTCGAAGACAACTTCTACTAGAATAGAAGTTCTAAACACACAAGAATGCACAAGCACGCACATACACGCACGCACGCACGCACGCACACACACACACACACTCATTCATTCTCTTCAGTTCAAATTGCAAATCTGAACATCACTGCTACCAAGACCAAGACCAAAAGGACCATGACCACCACCATCAAATGCCCATAATCAAAGCAATCTATCATCATCTATGGGTATTAACCATGAAACCACCATCATCACCATGGCCAAAACAAGACACCTAGCAATCCACCCAACCCACATACATGTCCATCATCATCTACATAATCATTGTTACTGACAAATATCAGCCTTAACTGTTACCTGCCAATCATGTTCAGTAGCTGCTTACTTGATGTTAACATAAGCATTCGCAGCAAACTTTCTGCAATTATACGCATCCAGAATACCTTAGTGAAGTTAGTGCTCTCAGTCCAAAGTGAGCTCTGAGAATTGTAGGACCTTTCTACCAAATGCTCATGGTGACCTACAGACTGACATTTTGACAATGCTAAGCTCATATGGCAATAGACTCTAGTAGAAAATTTTCCACTGGCTCTTAAGCATTGGTATCCAGAATGTGCAGACCTGGGAAATTCTCTCAGCTTCCATTTCAAGACTAATTTTCTCAACAGTCAACTGTAAATGTTTCTCAGCAGACAAGGACATCATGAGGAGTCCTCATGTTATATTACATTTGTAAAGAATCTTCTGTTATATTACATTTGTAAAGAATCTTCTGTTATATTACATTTGTAAAGAATCTTCTGCTGTATTACAGTTGTACAGAATCAGCTGAAATAAAGATCAAGAACTGGGTTAATTTGACAGTTGTAAATGACTTGTGTGTCAGAAATGCCATAATAAAGCATTAGAGCTTCTGAAGCAAACAGTCATCAAAACACTTGAAGCTAATGTAATAAACAGTCTTATTATGAACTATGTCTTCACCCATCCACACACACGGACTTCATGCTGTCAACAAGGACCAACCACTTTGGAATGATTCAGGATCCACTACTCTGCAGACATCAGCAACTCGGTGAGTGCCATTAAACGAGTGCATTAAACGAGAAAGTGGGCCATCGCAGCCTGTGAAATGGAGCAAGCACCTGGCCTTGAGGACGGGTCTAATTTACAGCGGAAAACAATTTCTGCCCCACCCCTGCCACTGTCAATTTATATAGCGGTGCACAACAACACAATTAAAATGACACTGTTAGAGCGGTCAAGGGAAATTCTTCTATCCTGTGGATATTCAGTAAACACATGATGTTCAATGAAAAACAGCCAGTTAAAGTTTGCATACATTCCATCACCACTGAGCTGCATCCAATGACTTGGATTCCTACCTGAAGGCATGACCTCCTCTCTCAAGGAGAAAGTGGACTGGCCTCACTTATCACACCGTGCAGACAGCAGGATATTAAAAAGCCTGTGAGGCAATATAACCTCCAGGAATAGCCCTGCAGAATTGGCTTCAGGTGTTGCAGGGATACAAACCAGTAGCCACTCCCTAAAATCCCCTCAGCCACTGATGGACACAACAGACACAAAACAGGAACCCACCAGACGAAAACAATGAAGCTTTCCCAGCTAACCATAGATCTTCTCCACCCAACCAACCCATTCCCCATTCATTCACCCAATGAATACAGAGGCGGCAACTATAAACTACATCAGTGAACCCTTTAAACTCTCCGACCTTATGCATTTTGACAGTGCACAATATTTTAGTTACTAGCACTGGACTGTCAAGTTAGAGGCTAGGAGTTTCAATATCTGTCAACACAGAATGATATTTACGACTTCTGTTTTTACACAAGCACTGGTGGTGAACTTGGTTTTAATTGAGTCCCCGTCCATGTACGCTTCCAGTAAGCACATCAAGTTGCAAGGGACAGGATTAGCCATCTGCCCTCATATCCTGAGGCAAAGAAAAAAAGTTAAAGTCACTAACACCTAATATCCACGGCTGTCTCTCTTAATTAAGAGACTACTTCTCATCCTTCTTTCTTCTCTCCTCCTTTTTCTTCTTCAACCTTATCTTCTTCTAGTTTTTCTAGTTCTCCTGTTTCTTCTCCATCCACTTCCTCTTCCTTTTCTTCAGTTTCTTCTTCTTCTTCTTACCAAGACTTTCAGTTTCATATTGTTCCACAGCTGCATTGCAGGACAAGACAGTTCTATTTGTCCAGTAGCTGCTGCTGCTGCTGCTGCTGCCTTGGTTTCCACTGTCCATTCTCTTCCTTGTTCTTGGCTTACTGCCTGGCATTGTCCCTCACTGATTCATCGATTCCTTACAATCTCTCCCAATGATAACATATCCGATATAACGCAGGTGGGCGGCACCTGCGCAAATGCTGAACCTTATGGCATGCCAGCCTCAATGTAGACCTGCAGCACCTGATAAGAAAGTTTGGTTATTAAGACCGAAAGACTGACAGGCACAAGGACTGGAAGACATGCATAGAGATACACAGAGGCAGAGTCAATGAGCAGAGGCAGATCAACACACTAAAACACAGAAAGCCAATAAACAAACAAGGACACTGACAAACCAGTGGACAGAAGCTGAGCCAAGAACCTGCTTTGCAATAAAACAAGCAGAAATCCACACACTAAGTTATTATTGACAATCAAATGCCTCCTCCCATCCACACAGACCATAACATTTGCTATCCTCCTCCACCACCACCTCCTCATCCTCCTCCACCACCACCACCTTCTCTTCCTCCTTCTCTAACTCTTCAACTGAACTCTGGACCCTGCTGATATTAGAAGAAGAGAAGAGGAAGAAAACTCCCTAAGCTAAACATGAGAGGCAGCTATGGGCATGAAATGTAAGGGAAGACTACACTTTCTAAGCCTCTGCATATAAGGGTGGGCGGCCAGTCCTCTCCCTCGCCTACTGATCCTCCCATAAACAATGTATGGCTAGTGTACTTATTTATCACCGAGTTCGTTAGTGATGTAAGTGGAACAGAAATCTCAAAACATCTTTCTCCTCTGGTGGGGATTTGAACCCGACCTCTGGGCTGCTAGTCCAGCATGTTAACCACTATGCTATAGCTCAGTGCTTCTCAAACTCTCTGACGGTGGTCAGTGTGGGAATTGTAGAAAAAAGACTGGGGGGGGGGACATTTTATCCGTATTTTGCCAACTGATGTTAGTGAAATTTGAGAGCAGCTGATTTCAATGCTAGCAGTTTTGCAAGTCAGGCTTGAATCAAAATCCATTCCTTTGTTGGGAAAATTCAAAAATGGATACATGATACAACATGGAAATTTCTTCTCTTTGTCAGACTCGGAGTAAACTAATGCTAAATCACACTAGCACAACTGAGTGGGTTGGAAACGACCACCTGGGGTGTGCAATGAAGACTTAACTGTGGGGGTCCTAAGAAAGACTAGGGGGTTGAACCCCAACAATTCCCACCCTGGGATTGGTAATTGCTTTACCAGCCTTACCCGCACCAGTGCTTTTCATTTTTAAATTAGGAAGACCATTTTCATTAACCCTGGGCTTTTTAACAGTTACTAATATATATAGCATAAATATTTAGTATTAATCATTATTAAATAGCATTGTTTCAAGTTAACGTCAAAAACATTTTCATAGTGTATACATTTAATATTTTATTAGAGTAAGGTCAAAATTGTCATTCTGGTTATCATCGGTTGCCAGGTAACCAATCACTCGCGGACTGGTATAGGGCCGAAAACCACAGTTTGAGTAGCACTGCTATATATCACTCCATTAACTGTCACTTAAAGAATAATTCTGCTTCTTCCTTTCAGAAACAAGTGCTAACACACTGATTACTACACTACCACACACATGCATACACATTCACCTACACTTCTCACCCAACCATCCACTCACCCACACACACAGATACACACAAACACACACAGATGCACAAACACATCTGATCATCTCATCAACACTGGTAGACTTGGAAGCGAGTTAATAGGATTCATCCAGCTTGGCCATGAGGATTTGAATGTATACCAGAGTCTACAGCCTTCCAGGTCTCGGCCCACCCACAACTCCTTCCACACCCATTTCCTAAGTGCACATTCATCCACATCAGACTAATAATCAATCACCACACACAACCCAGTCTATCCCAACCTTGCAAGTAACAGTGTTATTAACTACCAAGAGTAACAAATTCATATGATCAACTGAAAACACTTGCCTTTGCAGAAAATACTTTAGAATGAAATTTTAAAATGCAAACCACCAAATAACAGATACTGCTATGACAAGAAACTTTCTTGACTGAAATAATTCTTACAAAAAACAATGCATTTAAAAGCATGGCCTATTTGATGAAGTGTGTATCAGTTCCAATCTGTCAGCCAAAAATGCACTAAAGTCATACCAGTATTTGTATTAATTTCTATCTTGCATGTATTGCCTACATCCACACATACTTAAACACACAAAAACATACATCACCACAGACACAGGCACACATTGACAAATACGTTTATAATTGTATAATACCTAAACATGTGTACATACAAAAACACACATTTATCACAACACTTATCATCTTTCAGTGAATAGCTCTGCATGTCTTCTGACCATGGAAAATCACCGAGGCATAGAATTCAACATCATGTTACAATAGCTCTTACATCCATGGCAAGAATGTATTCACAGTGTGTACACACACACACACGCACACAAACACACACACATATACATATATATGTGCTGACATACACAATAATGACTCCAAATTACATACATGCATGCCTTCATACTTGAATTTTTGAACATTACACACTCTGGAATTTAACGGACATAAAAACACACAGAGATGCCTGTGTATGTGTGTGATACCAGAGACTGGAGATTACTCACAACAGCAACCAACTAACTCTCCCCTCTACTGGGCGAGGCAACAAACTCAGATTGAAATTCATAGCAGAACATCTGCCAAATGCAGAAGGAGTAAAGATTAAGTGTCTTTTTGGAAACTGTGATCATACAGATAACCTGCCATGCATCTTGAACAGCCTATGAATGTATTCTGTAAGCCAGTGGCTAGGTTCTGTAAAAGACATTGCAACGACTTGTGGATTGAAGAGAAACTAGACTAGTCCTCAGCAGAGTTCCACTTCATGGGCTATGAAGACAAACTATGCTTCTTTTGGCTACACACTTTCAATTCAGGTCTCCAAAACATTTATACCTAGGTAGATATCCTGAATCCCTCTAGTCTTTCTTAGGACCCCCAGTTAAGTCTTCACTGCACACACCCCAGGGGGTAATTTCCAACCCCCTCAGTTGTGTAGTGCGATTGTATTGTGCAAATATGTTACCATTTTCTTTCACAATTCACTTTGTGGGTTAAGTACTAATAAATTAATATTATGGTTTATTGTGAGATTTGTGACCAAGTGAATTTTATACTACCGGTAATAAATTTGATGATGTCATCACTTTACTAAGGAATTTAAGCTTTCTGTAGTATTTTTTAATTTTCTCAGTTTGCAAAATACAGATAAAATATTCAACTCCACTTGGATCAAACTCATCAAAGTCTAACTCCTCCTCAGTCTTTTTTCTACAATTCTCACACTGAGGCTACATAGGTGTATACTGACTATACAAGTATTCTGGCTTAAGACATTACAGAACATTATATTTGAACAGAAAACAGTGGGACTCATATTATTCTTTCTTTGACATCGATTGGGGTAGACCTATTAATTTGTCTGTATATTTTATAACATTTCTAAAAGCACTCTCTTGAATGTTGAACTAAAGCAGAGAAAACTAAACAGATGCCAATTTTGCAATATGCAGAAGTTTAGTTTACACAGCTCTGTGCAGACACAGTGTTGAAAGGCCATCATATTAAAACTAATAACTTGCATGCCACAAACTTAAGGCACAATTAAGAGGCCAAAGCATTCATGGAGAACTGGAGACATGGCAGCACTCTGCAGCCAAGATTTCCTACCTCTGGGCCTGATAAAATCATAACTGGCTGGTTCTGCTGCATTAGAAATAATGACAGGAAATTATCGTTCACATCAAAACAAGCTGAACCACGCCTATGCCTATGTCAGTTAAATAGACATGAACCATTACACACTTCTATTATGCAGTTTAATTCACAGGGGCTTTCAACTACTGTTCCTGTGAATTCATACAATACATTGAAAGGTAGTAGTAAAACATGTAGATAACCAGAGAGACACACCAACCAAAGGTGACATTCCAACTGAACATGTCACCTGTAAGTGTTGCACAGAAGTGTAATGCAGTAACACAAGTGTTACTGTATTACGCTGCTGTGCTTGCTACAGCTAATTACTATGTGAATTAAATTAAATGAATTCAACATGTGTGTAGGTCTGGATATTATATATAGTATCTTTTAGAACCCTCCCTCAAAGTTACTAGAAGGTGGCTAGTATCTAGCTTTCTGCAATATGTTGCCTAGCAACCTACAAAGTGAGCTCTTTGGTCTTTCTTCAACTCTGTTCTGTAAGCGCTTGAAACCCATTTCTGTGCTGTTAAGTTGGAAGTACCTGTAATGAGTATCTCTTGAAGAGGTGCTATATAAATTCGTGATTACAGTTGCAATTGAAAAATATGCATCAAAACATACATGGTCATCTTTTAAATTCAGTAAACTTACTAAACCACGATCAGTTCATATCTGCAACTCTACATATCTGATGCGATACAAATGCTATTCAAGCGAAGATGTGATGTTTTGCAATGTTACAATAGTTCTAAACATATAAACAAGTTATCCCACAAAATGGCAGACACACAACAATGTGCTCAGCCTTTCACCAACCCATGGTTTCAAACCATTGCCGTGTGTAGTACAGACCCACGAGAAGCGACAACAAAGTACTTAGTTGTATCTGAGGTTAAGTGCAGATTTCTCTGCCTGGCTCTGATAGCTTTAGTTGTATGCCTCTGAAGACCGGTATCGCTGATCACAGTGCCCTACACTGCAGATGTGAATTAAACAGTAAGTGACACCAGAAGGAAACTGATTATTCAGAGTATACAGGTGAACAGAAATGGTTAACAACGTCAGACAACAAAATGAGCATTCTCTGCAATGTTATGCCTATCTAGTTTTAAAATAATGGCTGTCGCTTTCTAGTCTCTTTTCCTGCAACTTTACGACGCAAAATGCTCATGCTTTTTTAAATTACAGTAAAAAAATCCTAACGCTTTGACACCATGACGCGATGTCTGCCTTAGCAATCATCTCCAGAGACAAAGTCCTTGCAGTAGGGAACTTTTACTGAGATCTACTAACCTTCGATCGAAAAATGTCCGATTTTACGGATATTTTCAACTGAAGATGTTAGGAATTATCCAACAGTTATTACAGAAAACCTCATTTTATTTAAAGTATCCCTAAACCGTCCATCGTTACTCATTTCCTGTGTCAATCAGAGTCAACAAGACGCTGATGCCTCTTTCCGAAAAATTTCTGTAACGCCATATTTCTGTAAGTAAGATCTAATATATTTGTCTCAGCGCCTTCTATCCAGCAAAGGCTTTCGATTTTGTCACAAATTTTTATGCAGTGGGACAATGAATTCTGTATTGTGTAGCTACGCTTTGCGAAATTTCTCGACATGAATATTTTATATATGTATACTGAAAACTGTTTAAAATAAAATATGATGTACAGTTTCCCATTGGGATTTTGCACTTTGAAGAGGTTTTCGGCATAGCTGCAATCAAAAGCAGACTTTCTGTAGACTTCTTTATGTACATGCGTAAGTTAGCTAGTAAAACTATTAGTCTAAATGTTAAAATTATGGACCTTGAAGGTTTGTTAAGATGACGGGCTACAGTGTATAATGTTACCTAGGTTCTGTAATAACTTCTCTCTGCTGATTTAAATTTGGCTATGTACGGTCAGGGTGAGAATTGTCGGGGAGTTGGGGCGTTTAACCTCCCCAGTCTTTCTTAGGACCCCCCAGTAAAGTCTTCATTGCACACCCCAACTCCACGTAAATCAAAGTCTAACCCCCCAGTCTTTTTCCTACAATTCTCATACTGTGTACGGTTGGTTAGTTGTTATTTAAAGACATTGTGTCCTAACAAAGATGATTGGTGTTGCCCTCCTCCATTTTACAAGCTTGCCCCAAGCTTGGCTATGTATGCCAAGTGAATGGACATTGTTTAGCCTATGTACTATCCAACAGAGTGTGTGTCAAGACTCGATGAGTATCTTTGACTACCTTTGCACATTTGATGATAATCTGAGAACTTCTATAGAGCCACTGTAATGTTCAAGGACTTCTATTTTAAATGGCATAAGTTTAAGGAATTAGCATATTTGTACTGTTTGACAGTGAAGTACCTGACAAGACTTCACTCGTTAGTTTCCTACAACTTGGTAGACAGTGGCACTACACGAAGCACCAGCAGATAGGGATGGGACTCTAGTGGGGCTACATCTGCCATGACCTTCCCAACCGAGTTTAAGGGAAAGGGCATAGCCCTCACGATCTCTATCCTAGTGCATCTGCTTTGTTGGTCTTTTACGTATACATGGGCATCCAATTTTTTTAGGGGGTGCAAAATTTTTGTAACGGGGAAATGACCTTTTTACTTAGAATAGTAATCATGAATACAGAACAAGTGACAACTTTTAAGAAATTTAATGATCAAGGGTAATTAAGTGTTTTTTCGCAATGAAAATCATGTTGAGACTGTTGTAATATAAATCATAATAATCAAAAGATTTTATTTTTGTAAAATATTTGCAAAATCCAGGGGGTAAATGCCCCTTGTGCCCATGTACATATAACTGAGATGTTGTGCTGCAGATCTGGCTTGACTCTGGATTTGTTCTTGATATCATTGTTTAGTGTTTACATAACATTGGCTACATGTTCTGAGTCATTACTGTTAATTTCACAAAGTTGAACTCTCTTCCTCTTCATCCTGACCTGATTATTCATCATCATTCACTATTCAATAAACACTGTAAGCTGCCTCATCTGGGTTAAGCCTTTCTGAACAATAACAACAACCCAAACACTACTTGTTAAATGCCATATGAGCCATCAGGTCTTCCTGGCCATGACAAGATGTAGCCTCATGGAAATTGTGACACCTATTGCCATACAGACGGCTGCTTAAGAGACCATGCTACAACTTCTCCACTAGTTCATGCAACTTCAAGTCAGTTACTTATTTATTTAAAGCACTTTAACATTTATCTGTTCAAAGTCTGTGGGACACCTTGACTGGGGACACCTTGATCGGCAACAAATCCTGCCATCTCAAATATTTCAACACACCTATTGAACGAATAAGTTGAAGATATTCTTCAAACGTGTTTTGTTCACACAAAACCAAGTATTTCAGTAAAGGGTGAACTGGTGATGAAATACTAACATGACCTTGACACTAATTTAACAACTTCTCTTTGTTTAGCTTAGCTACCTGAGCTTTTCTCTAGCATATTAACTGAACAAGACATCCTACAAAGCTGCCAACACTCAACATAACACAATTTCAAATTTTTTAGGAGATATACCCACCAGTTGGTATCTCTATCATATCACAGCTACACCAGCTCAGACAACAGTCTGTCAATCACATATAGGCAACACTTATGTGTATGTTCCTTTACATATATACACACACTGGGGGAGCGTGACAGTCTAGTGGTTAAAGTTATGGATTCTAAACTGTGATGTCAGGATTCAAATCCTAGCCAGGCCAGAAATTTTAGAGATTTCAGCTTCATCTGCATCCCTTAGTAGCCAATTCAGATGTAATGAGTACATCCACATTCGTATGCCAGTGCTAAGAAATGAAGTCACTAACATTTCATACTAAAGGCTGCTTCTCAGGCTAGCTTAAAGTACTGACAGAGGACTTGATACTCTGAAGTGGAATCCATACACAGAAACAGTAAAGCATTGCATTTCATTACTTGTCTCATAAACATGGTGTAGCCAAACTTTAGCGGTTACCACGCTCAACGATTAATTCAAAGTTTGAGTTTAAAACCCAACACCGTAAAGAAGTTTTTAGATTCCTGAACCAATGATCTAGGTGTTGGAACAGTCTTCCATCGATTCCTTCTGCTGTCTTAGTTGAATCTTTCAAGATTAAACTTAGGACTTTTCTCTTTATAAAGGCTTATCCGATTAGCGTTTTTTGTTTTGTCAGCACCCTTGTAACGGCATGTGTTATGGTACCTTAGAAATTGTTGATGTTATTATTATTAATACCTGCATCCCCAGCAAACTAGGCCATGTTGTTCTTTGAGAAGATCAGCTAGCAAAGGAGAGGACTGGCAACTACCACCTTATCCCAAGGCAAGAAAAGTCTATAATAAGTCTATAATGTTCCTGGCTTCCTTTTCCTGTTGTTTCCCATATCCAATTAAAGGTACTTCTCCTAGTCTCTTGGACTCAGCAGGGAAAGCTCCCAAGTACCTCTGTGACCCAATGCGTAAACCTTTTTCTGCTCTCTCTTCCCACCCTCTTCAGTCTGCAGACCGCCTTGATCTCCTCGTTCCTCGGGCTAGGACTTCAATGGCTCAGCATCGTGCTTTTGCCATCCTTGGCCTTTCCTTATGGAATGACCTGCCCCCTCATTCCATAGCAAGACATTGTTTGGGCTCTTTCTTGCCTTCTTCTCTTCGCTGCCTGAAGACCTTCCTTTTCCCTCAGGGCCGTCATGCTAGGAGCACCTCTGAATAGTCTATACTGTGAGCAGTGCTTTATAAATAACCATGTATGAGATGATTAGCTCAAAGGTTTGCCTCTTCTCCAGAAATAAGAATGTTTCCACTCATTAAATGAAAAAATTCTACTCATAACTTACTATAGCCTCCATTAAATTGTCTTTATCCTACTATAATTAATGCACTATGTTGGTTATAAACTGTGGTTAAGGGCATGATGGCAAATGTTCATGCAAATGCCGTCTCGCTCATTCACCTAATGTGAAACGGACAGATGCTCTGACGCACTTATGAAATAGTGTCAACACTAACAGATGTATGAAAGAAAAAACTGATCTCTTGTTTAAACAATGAACAGCTGAACATTGACAGGATTCCCGACTGGTTCAAACACATACACAACGCTGGAGAACAAAGTACCTATGAGAAAAACTGCAAGTACATCAGCTAAAATCCAGCCGAAACTACTGGATATATTAATGACCTCATCAACCTACTTAAACTCAAAATTTCCTAAAGTAACATCTTTAACTGAAAAGTTACAGTAAAAATATTATAAACAAGAACTGAAGACCTAAATGTCAATTCCGCTATTTCTCATGGCATGTTTTAGAGGTAAATGGCCAGCAACAAAGAATGTTGTTTGAAACTAAGGACAGACCACCAACAAATGCACAGTTCTATGTACACAGGACAATTAGAAGAGCTTGACTGCCTAGAGGTCACTCTTTTGCCGAGCTGCAGCTGCCTCCGGAGCATGCTTTGGCATCGTTTCTTCTACCAGACGAATGTATTCATCCTTCTCAGTACAGCCTTTGCAATTCTCGCCCCAGTCAGATAGGATCTGCCTTAGTTCGGACACTTTGAGCTTCTTCAGATTGATCTTTGCAAAGTCAAAAGTCTTTTCTGCAAGCAGAAAAAGCATATTGTCACTAATGTATTTAGGTTCACATGCTCAAAATAGTTGGATTTTCTCATAAAAACATTCTCAATGTCAGTTGATATGAAACAGAAATACAAAATGACTTATACATGAGAAACATGAACGGAGATGTAATTGTAATACTTCAAATATAAAGGGCTTACAAAACTCAGTCAACTCTGTCTCACAGGAATAAAACAAATCAAATCTGTGAGCCACAAAGCCACATTTCTGAATTTGCAGTGCAACAATTGCAATAAACAAATAATGATTGAGCTCTTCCAAATAAAAAAAAAAACCAGTCCCAGCCTACACTACACATTAGTATTGCATGATTTTTGCATGTACTGTAATTTAAGTTAGAACACAATCTCACTATTAATAATATCAACATGATATAAAAATGTTGGCAATGCAACATTCGAAAGTAAAATTGAATTTGGAATCAGTGTCCCAGACGGGTTCCAAGTACAACGGAGTTTGTTCTATAACGAAGTACACACAGACTCCAGCATACTTGATACAGCGCTCTGTCTAAGTGCAAGGAAACATATTATGCAATTGACCTGTGAATGGATTATCAAGACTGACCATATCTGAGATCACAGATCTGTTCATCTTTGCGGTAGAGTTTCATGCAGACTTTGTCAGCTGGCATGGACCAACTAACTGGCTTTGACATCTCACTCAGCATCCCAGTTGCCGATTCTTCCAATCCACCGACATAGTAACACTGTTGTCATAGAAACATACACTGAAGTCATTAAGCAAACCAAAGAATATGAAAGTCTGCACAGTTTATTTCTTCAACATTAACAAGGAAATTAACAGCCAGACAAATTCAATAACTAAGAACTACAGTGGCTCTTGGATGTGCTTGTACATAGGTAGTAAATACAACAAAACACTTTTTCCATGTAGCAAATTTCCCCAAAGATGGTTCTCTTTGCTCATTATACGTATAGTGATTTCTCCAATTAAATTTTACTGGAAACAGTACAGAACTGATCCAGCAATGTAGCAGGCCTATCAAAAAAACTACGCCATGACCACTGTTTGATGTCTAGTTCATACTACCATGGCACCATAATATTAAATAGAGAGATCATATTCAACCAGCTCCAGTATCAAAGGCATTAACTGATGGCACTGAGCTGAGAAAGATCAAAACTTGACACTGAATTACCATCACAGCACGCAAGTGTGTGCCATACAAGAAGTCAACTATATAGTCTTTCAGAGGATTGGAAACCTCAGCTTACAAATAAGTAGAGTATGAATAAACCATTAAATCAAGCAAAGTAATTTTATAAGATTCAGCACATACCCCTCGGTAGGTGAAGTGACAGAGGAGATGGCGAAGAGGAGTGGTCCTTTAAGCTAGCCTTGTGAAACAGCCATGGGTATGAAGTGTTAGCAACTTCATTTCTTAACCAAGTGCTACATGTGAGAGTGGACGTCTTCTCCCTAGCTGCCTGAACTTCCAGTGTGTACTGACAGCATGTACTCATTTTATAGCCATTTTCACCATGGGATGCATGTGGACAGAAATCTTAAGTTACTTATTTCAGGTCTGGTAGGGTATTTGAATCCCTGACCTCGAGTCTGACAGTCCAGCACACTAACCTCTACACAATGCACACCCAGTACCATTTCCAACAAAATTAAATATGCTTACAAATCGATTGTCATCTCCTTTAGTTGATTTGCACGTTTTTCTGAAGACTTCCTCTATCTTGCCTGGATTACTTTTAGTCGCATCATCCAATGTGTCGATGAATTTTGAAAGGAATTTAACACAGACTGCAAACAGACATTCAAAATGCAACAGATATACTGTAACTTCATTCTTCAAAGCCAGCACACCATACTTTATCTGAAATTATAAGGACTTTTTATGATGCAATTGTGGTTGATAGCAGTGGACAGAAAGGCAGATGGTAGATTGTCTTAACCACTTAGAACAAGTTCCCCTTTAGTCATTAGCTCTTACAAATCCCAGAAGCTGTAGCTTCTATTCTATGATATCCCAAAATTAATACTTCCCTGAAAGTCTGTGCAAAGAGCAAGGTTATGCATTGCATCGCAGGCAAACTACAGGTCTACACAAATACCTATTGGCCTATTGAAATGCTGCGTTTCTTGTTACGTCATAAAATTCACCTAGTGCCAAATATTTATGTTACGTAATTGCTAAAATTTGAATTACATTGTCAGACATTTTCTGAGTAAACCCTTTAATACTGCGACTCAATCATATCTATTGGCAACAACGTGCTGCATAAGAAATGGAAGTAAAACTAAATTACATCTCAATTCCACTTTCTGACCTCCTTGACTTCAAAGATTTTAAAACTGGTGTCGTTTGAACACGTTTATAGATCTTGCAACATGAACTTAATAATTAATGCAGATTCAAACAAGCTCTATAGAAGTTGCATAAAGACTCGCAATAGTTCAATTCTCCATAGCAAGAAGTGCTAAACTATATCACCTATCAAACATAAGTAGGAGGAGGACGAGAAGGAGGACGAGAAGGAGGAGGAGGAGAAGGAGGGGGAGAGAAGAACAGCCCCTCAAGCTAGCTCTAAAGCAGCCAGGATATAAAGTGCTAGCGACTTCATTTTCTTAGCCTCAGCATATGAGGGCGGATGGCCAGTCCTCTCCCATGCTGTCTCATCTTCCCACCGACAGTGTATGGTCACTGGTCAGTATACTCATTATAGCCGAGTCGGCTAGGGGGTGCAGGTGGAGCAGAAATCTCGAACCAATTTCTGCCCTGGCCAGGGTATGCCCCCATCTCCATCGACAGTCCAGTGCGCTAACCACTACACTATTGAGCAGCGATATTTTACTTCTGAAAATAATTCCTAATTCAGTTCTAATTCAGTTCTGAGCTCTTGAATTTTACTTCAAATTCTAATAATACTTCACAAATAATTTTACTTATCATTCCTATTTTAGTTCTCAAATAATTTTACTTCTTTTTTTACTTCTTATTTTAGTTTTCCAAATAATTATTAATTTCTGCGCTGTAAAAGTATGCAACACTTGCATGGAGAAGCACACCAAACTTGCTGCAGATTGTCAGTAGCTTGTCAGTAAACACGAAAAAATATGGTACATGTAGCATTGTAGTTCAGATGCAACGCTTGTGTAGAGCACACAAAACTTGTCTTGAGAAAGAAAAAAAATGACGGTACAGTTATCAAGATCTTAATTAACACACGCCTTGGCAGCCTGTTCGGCGCCCGCTCATTTTACTGCTGCCCCCTAGGCAGTGGAAAGCTGAGTCGACCTACGGGTATCGAACTGCGACTTTTCAAGATCTAATGCTCTTAGGCTACGCCAGCGTTAGGGTGGTTCTGAAATCTGAAATTTTGAAATGTGATTATTTCCGCTTATTATCTTGTTCTAGTACATACTAAAATAAATCTGGCCAAATATGAGCTGATTTGAGCAATATTTAGAGGTAGCTCAATGAGGTTGAAGTTGTCAGAGCTTGTCTAACATAGCCTAATTACTGTTCATCCAAAAGATAGAGTTTCAGTTTTACGATTACAGTTACGATTAGTATTTATTATTGGATAAAATTAAAGAAAATGTTAACAGAAAAACTGAGCCTCAGCAAAAAAGATTAAACAGAATTTCTTGATGCCTTAGATAATTTATTTGGCATTGTTCACTTGGATGCCTTAAACATAATCGAAATCTAAGAGCATAAAGAGTGTCTGCTTGCCCAAAGAGAAAGAGGTGCCATTGTTGCATTGGGACCAGTTGATATGGTACTTACTTCAAAAGAAATGAGGGCATCTAAAAGGCAAAGATCAAGCATGGAGAGAAAGCAGAAAGAAGATCAATATTTGGAAGCCATGAATTAAAAAATTATTCTTGAAACCTCTAGTAGTGATGATTAAACAGAAGAATGCAAAGATGGTGGCAGTCAAACTGTAAATTTAGTGAAAAGGAAAACTCCTTTAAAAAAGCCACTAACAACAAATATTGTGACACCAAGTCTGGCAGCAGCTTTGGACAGGACAAAGTTAAGGGACAGGAAGGCAACATACGTGATAGCAGCTGCAGCTCAGAGTCTAGGCCACAATGTAGACGAGTTGAAAATCAGCCGTTCTTCAATACATAGAGAACGAGAACAATATCGAGAAGAAATTGCTAAGAAATTAAAAGATATATTTAAAACAACTACATCATCTAAACTGGTTGTGCACTTCCGGATCTGACAGGCAAACATTTAGTTGACCGTCTACCTGTCATTTTATCTGATGTTGGGGAAAGCCAACTTCTTCAAGTTACCAAGCTACATTCTGGCACAGGAGAAGCACAGGCAGCCGCTGTTGCTAAATTGTTGCTGGAATGATTCATGCTTACTGAAAACTCTGGTTAGCTATCAACAAGAAATCCTGCTCTCTCCAAAGTAGCCAGCAATAAATTTGCAGGTCATCTGTGGTACCTTAGTGAGGAGCTCGTGGCTTTGGCATTTTTTGATTTGGCATTGACAGCCAAGTCCAAACGAGCAATGGTGAAAGCTTTACACGAGCGACCAGGCCAAGATGATCATCCTAAGAGAATATAGGTAAATGTTCAGAAATCTGTGGTCATGAACATACAATGAAGATACAATGAATTCCATGCTATTTTTTGACTGGCTAAGAATCTCTAGTGATTTCCTGAAAAGCGATCCTGAAACATGGGAACTTAGAGATGATTATAAAGTTGCCTCATAAATTATTCATCATCTACAAGTTGTAAATGACAATGCTAAAAGAGGAGTTGCTTTGATTGAAGAGTACAATTCCATAATTACAAAGAAAACCGGAAACAATATCTGTTTCAAGTAGTGCATGATCACAGAAGCAACTATCCAGAATGCAAGAAAGAAATGCTTCAGTCAAAATAAACTTCAGCAAATGATTTGTGAGCCATATATATTATTATTACATAATAACAAAGTAATACTAATTAACTGAAATCATTTAGAACTACTACTTTAACAGTTTGTTCACTTAATAATAACAACAATTAAACATTGTTGTTTCATTAGGTAAAGAAAATATTAAAAATGATGGATAATGGAAAAATTTCTTTTAAAATACCGTTATGTCAAATTTAAATGTTATTGAGCTACCTCTAAATGACAAGATAATGTTCTATAACTTTGCAAAAATTTCTTTTATATTCATTGGAACACAACAAAAAGCGGAAAGTCAAGAAAAAACAGTTTTAATTTTTTCCCATGAAAGTCAGAACCACCCTAGCCAGCGTGCTACCATTCATCTATCCCCCTCCCAAGACTTATATTGGTTATATTTCTCCAGCAAGTGCTGGTCCACAATTTCCACTATCTCGCTTCCTTCCGGCCAACATTCTTGATAAACTCATAGTTTTACAATTTCACGATCAAACCCAAAATAAAATGGCGTACGAAACTGAGGTTCCTTTTCCGCTATTAAGTGGAGACAGTTATTATCGGACAACGAAGACCAAAGATAGTAGGGCCTACATCGAGACTGATATGTGCAGGGTCTTCATCTCAACCGGTTTTCTAACAGATTACAGTGTTTGGATCGCGTGCAGTTTTACTCGCCTTCATCTCAACTTAAGCACCACAAGAAGTAAAATGATTTTAGTTCTGAAAATAATTCCTAATTTCGTTCATAATTTTACTTCGGCAAATAATTCCTAATTCAATCCTAATTTCGTTTTTGCTGCTAAAATAATTCCTACTTTTACTTCTAGTTTTCGTTAACGAAATCATTTATTGTTACTTCTAATTTTAGTTTTCGTTAACGAAAATATCACTGCTTCCTGACAGCTAACCAGTGGCACAATCAAGTTTAAGAGATAATCATCCTAACTCGCAAGTTTCCATTTTCAACGGCTGTAGCATTTCTAATTGATGCTAATTGAATGCATCAGTTATCACAACGGACACAGTAGGCCAGTAGCCTCAACTCATTATCGTTAAATCTTTTGTACTGACGAGTCATTAAGAACCACGGAACTACCGCATGTCATTACTCATTCTATAATCCTGACACACCGGCTACAGCAAGTAGTCTTTAGAATCATGTCATTTCCTCATTTTTGAGTCGGCAGTTTGTGCAGTTACATGACTTACATCGAAGCTCATTATCTTCAACTATTAGAATTGTCAAGTGTGTCGAAACTAAATTTCCAAGGTAGGCCTAAAACTAGCGGTCATTAAAAGGCTAAATATGTATAAGTACCTGATATATTGCCATACTGTAAACCTAATGATTGCTTTCTGTAATAAATTGATGTAGGCCCTACACTCACGATAGCTAAGTTTCAGTGACCACATAACAAACTGAAACTAAAACGAAAGCTAAAAAACTAAAACTAAGTAGGAGGTTTCAGATTTTATCAACTATAACTAAAACTTGATGTAAAACGAAAACTAGTAATAACTAAAACACCTAGCATGTTAAACTAATAATAACTTAAACTAAACTCGATAAAGAAAAAACTAAAACCAAACTACTTGGGTATTTCTTACCAACAGACACTCGTTGACACAAACAATGCCCATCAGAAATTGTTCCACTGACAGAACTTGGCCATTATCTACTTCCAGCCTCTTTTCCATACATTGTATTGGCGTTACAGAAGTTTTATCGTGCTACATTAAACCCTGCTCGCTCAATAGAAATTATTACAAGTAAGACTCATTTAGAATATTAGAAACCTTCGCAGTTGTCTTCCGTGACCTCTGTGATCTTTTTTCCACTCGTTGTGGCCAGCATCAACGAGATTATCACGAAAATAAAGGTATTTGCAGATGACAAAACATTCGTTCTCGGTCGCCGAAAACTGGCACTCTCAACGAGTTTTGTTCGTTCGTACGCCATCTTTGTCAATGGAAATGATTTGTAATAAATACCAAAATATGTGACACTCTGACAGACAGGACCAATTTTACACACACAAAAACTAAATTCGTTCACAATTTAATTCAACTGAATACACTCTACCAAAACCCACGCGCATTAAATGTCTAACCGGCGAAAGCCTTCTGTCGCCTTCTGATTGGACCACGTCTACTCTCTCTTCTGGTGCCCTACTCTCCATGAAGAAATATCAGCTTCGACATCCTAGTACTCTACTCTAACTATAATTGCAGTTCACATCCAACGACCTCTTGGAAACATCGGCTTCGACATTCTGGTGCCCTACTCTCCATTACAGAAACATCGGCTTCGACATCCCGGTGCCACACTCTCCATGTATAAATCGTAATCGTAATCGTAATCGTAATCTCCAAACTTCTAAAGCGCCACTCGAAGGCCAAGCGCAGGGCACCAGCCTATTCACGAGCGCTACCTCAGATCAGAGGGGGTTTCCAGAGAGTAGTCCAAGAGAGGTCCGAGTCCGGTTTCCAGAAGGCCAAACCAAATCAGAGGGGGTTCCAGAGAGTAGTCCAAAAGAGGTCCAAGTCCGATTTCCAGGGTACCAGATCAGAAGAGGCAGAGCAGCTGTCAAAGCGGGTGTCGTTTACGGCGAGAATAATTGGAAGGCGGAGGGTCAGATGAGTCAGAGTAGGAGTATTTGAAAAGGTGAGACTTCAGTTTTGAGTGGAAAGCCCGGGGTGATGGATAGAGGAGCATGAGGAGGATGAAGGACGGGTTGCAATGATGATGGAGGCACTGAGAAACTGCGGAATTCAGAGGGGAGATCATTCCAGAGGCGTACGTGGTGCTGTGATGGATATGGCTCGGTTGGAGAACTTGAGGTGATCGAGTAGTGACTGGGGGTCGAGAAAGGGCGATGATCAGGTGGAGCGGGTTGTCTGAATGGTGAAGAGATCACGAAGGTACATGGGCTGGGAATATTGTAGGGAGTTGTAGGTTAGTGATAGGACTTTGTAGTGGATTCGCCTTGGGATTTTTAACCAATTTAATGGAGTGATTTTAGGATGGGAGTGATATATGTTTGGGTGTTCTAGTGACAGCTCTGGCTAGTGAGTCTTGGAGCGCTCGTGAATAGGCTGGTGCCCTGCGCTTGGCCTTCGAGTGACGCTTTAGAAGTTTGGAGATTACGATTACGATTACGATAAGCTGTAGACGCTTGATTTGAGTGGATTCAAGGTTGAGGAAAAGAGAATTGCAGTAATCAAGCTTTGAATGAACAATGGAGGTAGCAATTAATGGTGGAGGCAGTTTTAAGGTCGAGCATGGGTCGTATGCGACGGAGGTCACGAATGTGCATGAAGCAGGAGCGCGAGAGGTTGGAGATGTGGGTAGAAAAGGAGAGGTGTGGATCAAAAATAACACCAAGATTGCGAACAGAGGAGTTAGAGGTGAAGGTGAGACCGTAAGAGACGATGAGTTAGTCGAAAGGTTTATGGCAGGATCAGGGATTTTCTTGATTTGATCAGGAAGGCCTAGGATGATGAATTCAGTTTTGGAAGGGTTAAAAGGCAGAGGAGATGGGATAACATCCACTGTGAAATAAGGTTAACCACGTTGAGTGGTTGTGTGATGGCGGCGGAAAAAGAGCCTGCAGAGAAGGATATGAAGAGTTGGGTGTCATCTGCATAGAGATGGTGGTCGACAGAGGAGGATTTTATTAGATGACTTAAAGGAGTGGTATGAAGGATGAAAAGTAGTGGACCCAGGACGGAGCCTTGAGGGACACCGCAGGAAAGAGGGATGGGTTGTGAGCAGTGGCTGGAGGCTTTAACAGAGAAAGATCGGGAAGACAAGTAGGACTGGAACCAGAGTAGAGCAGTGCCAGAGACGCCAAACCAAGAAGAAAGGGCCTAGTCGTTGAAGAAGGAGGCTGTGATCAATGGTGTAAAATGCGGCGGAGATGTCGAGGAGACAGAGGCAGGAGACTTGCTGATGGCTGACAGCAGAGACCAGTTTATTGTACAAAGAGGCGAGTAAAGTTTCTGTGGAGTGGTGTTTAGTGAAGCCAGATTGGTGGGGGTTAAGAAGTGAATTAGAAGAGAGGTAGTCGTTTAGCCGAGAAAGGACAATTCGTTCTGTTAATTTAGATAGCAAGGAAAGATTGGAGATGGGACGATAGTTAGATAGGTTTTCTTTGTCAAGGTTTGCTTTTTTGAGAGGAGGAGTTACTATAGAGTGCTTAAAGGCCATTGGGAAGTTGCCGGTAGAGGGTGAGAGATTTATAATTTTGGTGATTACAGGAACCAGGACAGAGGCACAGTCTTTTGGAAGAGAGGTGGGGATAGGATCAAGTTCGCATTGCTTGTTAGAGAGAGAGTTTAGGAGGATTGACACTTCTGCTTCAGAGGCAGTAGAGAGAATTGGGAGCAATGACTGAGAAGTAGGAGGAGTAGAGTTGACAGGAGGTGAATCAGTGCTGGAGGAGGCAATGAGGTGTCTACAAGAGATTGTAATGTAAAGCGAATGGATGAGCTTTTGTCTGAAAAAAATAAACAGAAGGTATCAGCAACAGAGAAGGAGGGAATAGAGCTAGGCAGTGGGGAGGGAGATTTGCGATGAAGGAGGGTGTTGACAGCTTTCCAGAGATTTCTAGGGTTTGAGGCGCTGGAATGGATAAGTGAAGAATAATATTTCTTCTTGGCAGCAGCAATGAGTTTGTGGTATTTGTTGGTAGGCCTAGCTGATTTCAAGGTATTGAGGGCTTTAGATCTAGCTGAGGGGTCGAAAGTGTGCTGGTAAATGTGCTCAAGGCGCCTGCGGAAAGTTTTAAAGGCTTAGAGGTAGGAAGTAAACCAAGGGTTGCTGGCGTGTGAACTCTCTTTGGTGACGAGTGGTGCATGAATGTCAAGGAGGTTGGAAAGTGTGGAATTGTAACAAGAGAGCAGGTCATCAAGGGAAGAGGGAGGATTTGGAACCAGTTGTGAATCAAGAATATCATGGATGAAGGCCTGACGGTCTATGGATCCGGTGAGACAGAAAGAATGAGTCGAGGGAGGCCGAGCGAAAGGCTTGATTTCAAGGTCAGCCATGATGAGATAATGATCAGTAATGTTGAGAACAGAGTGTGATAGTTTGGGAGATAAGAGGGAAGCGTCGGAGGTGATGAGATCAAGGGTGTGATTTTTGACATGGGTCGGGAAGTGAACATGTTGGGTGAGATTGACTGAGGACAGTAGATTAAAGAAATCCGATGCATGAATGCTGAAATCACCGGTTAGTAAGAACTCGTTGGGAGTAGTGGCATCAAGAGAGAGGAGTGAGCCAAATTCATCAAGGAAGATAGAGAAACATCGGCGTCGACGTGCAAAGCAAAGATCAGAAAGATCAGAAGAAGCTAAAGATCCACGTTTGATCAAAATGCAAATGTACAGCGTAGCCTACACGTTTTCTGTAACGACCATATGGCTTCGACCCTGCTCATTTTCGGTCAAATTTCTCACCATCGCTGCCCGTTTGAATGGGTGTAACATGATTGGCTTGGACGCTGATAGACTGACCATTACAGACACGTCCACTTGACTGACAGACCAACGGACAGTATACCCGTTAGACACGCGTCTCGTCACTTGCTCTTGGACTGCAGCTAACGAAATACTATTGATTGTTATATGTTACACTGTTAGGAGAATATATACGTAGATTCAAATACCATCGAGTGTTGTGCTATATCTAGGAATAGGCATAGAACAGATTACGTTACATGGTGTCAGAAGTGGGATGAACTCACGTTCCTAGAAATACTGACACAGTTAAGCGTATATCGCTGCTGCTGCGAGTCAAGACAAGTCCGATGGCGTCGACAACTGTACCCGTTCCCTCGCAGCTGAAGATGACTGCAGGTGAAGTGGCAGCCGATTGGAACCGTTTCAGCAGTCAGTGGGCCAATTATGAAGCGGCCACTGACCTGGAAAAGAAGACAGCCGCGAAGAGAGCTGCTGTCTTCCTGGCGTGCGTTGGCTTTCATGACCATGCCATTTGAGACGAAAGCTGATCGGGCGGACATTGCCAAAGTGCTAGAAGCGTTCGAACGTCACTGCTTAGGTGAGTTGAACGCTGCCATCGATACTTGCAAAGCAAATGAAGTTGCAACGAAGCAACTACAAACAAAGACGACGCCGGACGAGGTCAATGCCGTCCAGCACGCGTCGAGAAGATCGCCGTCTCCGGGGCGGAACGACCGCCGATATCCTCCCGATGGTGACCGCAAGAGGGAGTGGAGAAGCAACACCCGCTGCAAGTTCTGTGGTCGAGTCCACAAGCCAACTAAGGATGCCTGTCCAGCCTACGGACAGACCTGTCTAGCGTGCGGGATCCGCGGTCACTTCAAGGTCGTCTGCAAGACGAAAGCAGACAACGGTCCTGGTCGAGTGTGCCAACTGCAGGACGAGAACCTGTTGACGCTGACCTCTACCGATTCTAAACTTAGGCCTATCTAGTCTGAACTGATCGTCGACGGATGCAAGGTAGGATTTCTACTCGATTGCGGGTCCACAATAAATATCATTCCGATGTCCGTCATACGCACCATTGACTGTGGAGGTGCGCGTATTCGAGCCCCGACTTCTAAGTTGCGGATGTTTGAGACGAGAGAAGTACAGACATTGGGAATGATCACCGCCGTAGTTCAATACCCAAGAACATTACGCAAAATCGAGCTCGATTTCTTTATTACTATGACAGAAGAGCAGCCGGTCTTGGGTCTAGAAGCTTGTTTACAATTCGAACTGATTTCAATTGTCCATGAAAACATCAGTGAAATCCAGACGATGCTGTCACCGACAGCTGATGGATTTAGGTCCGATCCTAAGGAGATCGAAGCGATTCGCCAGTTGCCGCCTGCTGCTGCTTTTGAAAAGGCGATGGATTCATTGGCTACGACTCATGTGTTGCAGAGTTACAACATTATATTAGCCGATTGTTGTGCAAGGAGCTAGCGTCAAAATATGGCATAAACTGGCATAAACTGCCAGACTATATTCGTAAATCCTCAACGCCATTGATTTTCAAAACTAACCTTAAAACTTATCTTTTAAAAATGTACTATAATTAGACTTTCTGTACTGTTACGCACTTAATTTCGTGCAATTACTTATCCTGTTTATTCGCGCTATAAATGTCAGATTGTTATTATTATATTATTTATGGCATATGCGCTGTGCCATTACAGGACGGGAAGCCTGCAGTGGAGTCCGCATCTGAAGCCGTGAATGTGTTTCGAGCCATGACGAGAGGGGAACAGGACTCCTACGCACAGAACACGAATGAAAATAACTGTGCTATTCAGACGAAACCAGATGCGGGTCGAGTCCAGATGCCATTGATTAGCTTTCCTCTGGACGCCCCCGCTGAGTAGCTGCAAAGGCGAGAGGCGAAAAGCATCGCGTAGCGCGTAGTAATTAACGATAGCGACAACGACCAGCCTATCTCCGACAATCGCTCGTGGGACAAGTCATCACGAAACCAACGTCCACTTGGAATCGGCTTAAAAGCCAAGCGTGTTGTTAAACGTAGAGCCAGAGACCAGACCGTCGACAAACGACCCTTAAAGAAAGGCAGAGATATTTCAGACGACCACCAACCGCACGTCGATCGCCACGATATCAGATCAGAGCCTCTTTGGACTTTCGCCGATCAGTGCACCCCGTCCTCTGCTCGCTACCAACAGACAGTGGCGTAACAACCATATAACGAGGGTGGACAAAGTCCAGGGGCCCCCGAGGTCTCAGGGGCCCCAAGCTTTTTTACTGCGCACCCTGTGTCGTAGTCTGCTTTAGGGCCATATTCTTTCATTCTCCCCCAAGCAATTTTTTTTAATATGGTTAATTGTTCCTTCCGATGACATATTTAGCCTACGGTCGTCAAAAGTGCCGCAACCAAGCCCATGTAGGTCTGAGCATCTCTGCAGCCTGAAGTAGGCCAGCCTGTATAATATATGACGAATGCTTCATGATATAATTGTATACACCACAGCTTTATGTACGTGTGGTGTCTATATCTATAGGTCACCGGGTCGCCGGGGTCGGGCTATTTGACCCTGATCGTAGTAGAATCCAGTTGCCTATGAGTCAGATTCTCCCTTTCAAAAGGCGTAACCACTGCATACACCTAAGTTTACGGTATACGCATATCTCTCAACTCCAGTCCTAAGAAATGCCTGAAATAATATATGCCTGATTGCACGTCTGTTTATGGCTTTCTCACTCACATGGATCTGCGATGGCCCTATAGCCAGTGGCAGAGCGCTCCTTCTCCAAATTGAAACTTATACAGATGTAGGCCTATCTTAGATCCACTATCTAACAGAACATGCTTGATGGTCTTGCTCTTCTTGCGGTCGAAAACGAATGCGCAAAACAATTGAATATTGATGATT